>JAWDGP010007247.1:847500-994554 GCA_033675545.1 Elysia crispata | reverse complement strand
CTCCTTCTCCTTTTCCTTCCCCTTGTCCTACTCCTTCTCCTTCCCCTTGTCCTACTCCTTCTCCTTCTTTTTCTTCTTCTTCTTCTTCTTCTTCTTCTTCTTCTTCTTCTTCTTCTTCTTCTTCTTCTTCTTCTTCTTCTTCTTCTTCTTCTTCTTCTTCTTCTTCTTCTTCATGTTTTATCTTCCTCCTTCTGTTTTTCTCCTTTTTTCTTCATTTTTCAATATCTATTTTTTTTTTTTTTAAAAAAGAAAAAGAGGTCCAGTCTGTCTTGCGACAGCCGGGCCATCCGAGCACCGAGTGACCTAGTGCTCACGAGTCATCAATCTCGAACAAGCCACGCAAGCAAGGAAAAAAAATTAAATTTCGATTCTTTAAAAATGAAGCCATCAAGCTTGGAAGAACGAACATTCTTTTAGTGCGCCACATATTATTTCATGGTAGAGTTTAAAGCGCCGCAGCTATTTTCTATGTTCGTACACTTATAACTGGAAAGCGGTTTACTACATACAGTACTGAACAGTCGGTGGATGAGCAGCTTCAGATTTTTGCGAACTCCACGTTTATGAAACCTAACTTTATTTCTGAGCAACTCTTCTGTATCCATGAAGTAGGGAAACCCATCCAGCGCTATTTCTGAGCAATTTTTCTGTAACAGAGAAGTAATGAAATAGATGCAATGGTCTCTAACATTAATAAAGTGTCAAGCAATGTCAAGCAAGGCAGGGTATGATGTGAAGACACCAATCTCATAATCGAATCTCAAGTTTTTGAGTTTCAAGAGAAACACTTAGTCTACTTGAAGACCGTCAAGTTTTTAACTTATAAAGATAAAGATGGTGATGCTGATAGTACTGATGATGATGGCAGAGATGGTGAGGGTGAAGATGAAAGTGGTGGTGGTGGTGGTGATAGTCATGAGGATATGTGGGATAGAAATGGTGACGGCGATGATGATGACGATGACTAAATGGTTGGTGGTGAGAGTGGTGTAATTCATAATGATGTTGATGGTCATGTGATAGTGGTGAGATATCATAATGATGTTAATGGTGATGGTGATAGTGATAACGATAATGCTGTTGATGATAATGAGTAATGATAGTGGCGATGTGATAGTAAGGTATGATAATGGTATGATGATGGTGATGGGGATGGATCATGATGATTAGTTTTTTTAAGTCGTGACGTCAGAGTGACTTAGTGAATGTTCCCAATACTTTCCTAGCTTGGGGGAGGGGAGGAGAGAAGAAGGGGTAAAGGGGAAGCTTTTTCTCATCGACAAAAATCTAATATAGCCGAGCTGCTCTTCTGATCGAGCCTTGACTGTTTATTTTAGAGTTACGTACGTCCTCAAATGAATCAGCTTAATCCTAGTCGAAGTTTCATATCGACTTCCATTGAGTGCAATGAAGTCAACCCTGATGCCTCAACATCTTTGTCGCCCTTACTTAAAACTAGCCAACATGCACATCCTAAAATATGATTGGCTGTCTTTCAAGGACTCAACGCCTCCCTGTCATCGGAAGGTTTTTATTCGTTGCATGGAAACTTCCCCCAATGATAAAGGCACCGGCTAGACTGTGGAAAATGATAACAAAAAAAAAAAAAAAAACGCTTGACTTTGGTTAGTGACTGCCCTACTCTTTCCGCAGCCGTCCAAGGTCTCAATATTAGTAGCAGATGATCAACCTTATCTGTCATGACTTTACTTTACCTTTTTGCTGTGCAATGCCTAGAAAAAGGACTTAAATTAGGCGGGAAAGTTCCTAGAAAAACCCTACTTCGTGTAGGCTGCATCGCCCAAAACCCTGAGGCTTTAGTCATAATGGTGGTGACGGTGTTAGAGGTTGGAATCATGAGGGTGATAGAACTCTATATTGGATACTATGACCAAAAAAAATGACAAATTCTATACAATTAAAACTGCCTTTCATTGTATGTTTTCTTTTTAATTCAAAAATTGGTCAGGGAAAATAATTTCATGTTTTTCTACCCATAATCTCCAGATGGCGGCTTTTGGAGATCGAAAGTATGTTGGCAACAATAAATGAAGTTAATTTTATTTTAAATAATTACATGGGTTTTTTTTTTCAACTTATGTTTATCGAATTTGGTTAGTAAGAAAGTACTTACGTTGTGAATATTATGTAGATCTAAAGGTCATATTTTTCGTGCCTCAATTGTGAGACACGATGCGTCTAGAGCAGTGTTTCTATTTTACAGGATGACTGAAATGTTAAATAATATGCATGTGTTAAACTACTTGTTTTAGATACACACCTATGTGCCAACTAATGAGCAATATAATATATTATGGTAAAAGTGTGCAGATTGCTCGAGGACAGAATCTAAGCTTATTGCATTTGAAACGCATTTCGCTTTCAAACTTCCCTTTTTGAAGTCCAAATTTTATGTTAGAATGAAACGTTTTATATTTCTTTTTACTCTTTAGTGAACGCAAGATGCTGTTTACTGTCGTTGAGGTAACTCGACTGTTATATCAAGAAAATGTATTTTCCGATTGTAACTAGCTGATGACGACGATAATGACCCAGACTTTGAGACTGCCGCAGACACTCAACATGAATGTAAGGGATGAAGATGTAACAAGTGAATAGTGTCACACAATCAGACACGTTAATGACAATGGGTTGAAGAAGCAAAGAGTGGATGCAGGATAATTTTGTGATAATCTTTATAAACCCAGACCACTGATTGACTAGGTCTATAACGCTTTCAAAGCTTATGCTGTGCCAGAAACGTTCCCATTAGGGATTCTGAAGAAAAGATTTTTCTCAAAGCTGCTTCAGGAAATCTCAGTTCAAATGTAGTAAACGTTGGTTTGTTCCAGTCTGTACAAGAAAATATAATGCAGGTTTTTGCTTTTATGTCTTTCATCACGGCTGAGTGACTTTGCATTTATTCTTTATGTATAATGTCTAAAAGATTAGACGCGATGACTCCAAGATTTCCCACATCACACTTACTTTTTGGTGTTTTGTGGTGGTCCCTGTCAGATAAAATCGCGTGAAACGGCTTTTATTCCCCATCAATGGCATCAGAGAAAATTTCACAACTTTAAGATTTGAAGTTGCAAGGTTTGCATTAAAGGGCATATTTAGTGTATTTTTTACATAGTCAAATAAAATTGAATATCAATATATGTATATATCTTTTGGCGTGATTGAAATAGTTTTAAACTCAAGACTTTTAACATAATTTTTAATGAAAACGAAAATGTATTATTGTTTTCAAATGCAATTTGTCTTCCTCTTTTGTTTTGTAACAGATTAAGAGAGAAGAATCCTTAACACAACTTAAGGATGTTTATTTGTTTTGTTATGTTTTTTTACTTATGTGAAGCTTCCTGGGTTTCCATATTTGTAATAGAAGCTTTATGGAACTGGAAAGTGTGAAATAATCAGATAAAGAAACAAAAATCTTCCTCATTCAAGGGGATAGTAAATGTATTCAGTTTTTTTATTTCTATAAGACCGCAGTGAAAGTGCATGTATAACATAGCCGACATTGACAAGTTCACAAAAATCAAGTACAAACTTCATTAGCTGATAACGAGGAGAGCATCAGTCATTTTCATCAGTTCAGTGCCTGGATCTATATGATAATAATCGAGTTTAAGGGCAACGTGTTATGGTTTTCAAAACGAGAATTACGAAGACTAAAATTTCATTAATGGTGTTCCAATGTTTTAAATGTTTTTTTTTTTGTTTTTTTTTTTTTGGGGGGGGGGTGGTATTTTTTATCCAAATAGAGAAGTATCTCATTTATAATCCTTGATTAACTTACCTTGCTTTTACTATAATTTTTGTTAAAGCTGGTTTATTGGTCGTTGATTCGAATAAAAAGATTTTGTTTCAATGTTATACATGTATGACTTAATTTCTTAAATAATTATTGAAAACATATTATCGAAAGAAGTGGACATCTTCACTTATCTCCTTGATCACTGTAGATCTTTTTGTATAGCTATTCACATTATACCCAGTCATCACATAAAGATAATTCGCATTGTTTTTACTTTCCCTAAATTTCCTATCTTGAGCAGAGAATTACACTTTTTTTCAATTTAAAAATAATTGGCTTCTTATTAATTTTCTTGAGGGCCAAGGAAACATAGTTTTTTCGTACATAAAGGAATTTAAAATGAATTATTTCAAATTGTTATGTAGACCTAGACAACGAGATATAATTGTTCTTGTGTTTGCAAAGAGCTTCCATTACCCACCTAATGCAGCATCGTCTGATTTTAACAGATGCCTCGTGAGATTCACCATTATCGGGCCAGTAGTAAATTTAGACCAAAGTGCGTCTGGCGTGGTATCAGCTGATGCCAGCATTTAGTGATAGTATTCTTTCTCTACAGTGGTTGCTTAGCAATACAGTCCGGTTATTTAGCAAGAGTTAGTATATCCCCGGTCCACAACAACCAAGGTATCGTTCCAGTTTTGTGACCACCTGTAATTTCGACAGTTTCTTACAGAAAGGTGAGTAGGACCAATATTGCCAATATATTGTTTTATCTCGTTTTGTACATTTTTCAATATTGGTTTTCCAATTATTGTGAAGATTTTGCTTTGAGTCAGTAAAAATTTGCTTTGATTCATATTCCGTAAAAATTCTCAGGGATTTTAAAGTTCTCTTTGATTCTTCAATATGTCAGCAGGCAGTGGGTGACCCCTTGCCCTCCGCACCTTGCATATTGAAAACAGCTGGAAATATACGGGTATACAAATCATTGAGCGTTTAGAAACTAGAAGTAATACAGTATTCATTACGGCAGACACACAAAAGATAGTAATAAGCGAAGCGTTTTACAGGTCAACAGGTAGTGTGGTATGAAAAACTTTGGCCTACTCGAAGAAATAACTGAGGCAGATCCAAAAGGTCACACGATAGTAAAAAAAAAAAAAAAAACCAATGTTTTGGTTTAATGTTACAAAACTTTCAGACATCCATAAGGTCACATGATAGTTCAACCTTAGCAGAAAATTTTAACCAACTATCAGATACAGTATCCAAGGTCACACGCGAGTTTTACTAACTTTGGTGCAATGTTACGCAGACATCCAAAATATCATAACATTATTTAATCAGCCTTGATTCAAAGTTGCACATCATCACTTTCAGACCGCAGCCCAGTAAAAACTTTGTAGGTTACGGTTAAATTGGTTGTGTTCAGAGGTAAGAAATAGGTTCTAAAAGAAAATGGCCAATAAAATAATTGTCCTTGCGTGAATTCGGCATGTGAATTGTGGTGGTCAAGAGTCAGAATAAAACTTATAATCATTTAAACACGTACTTACAAAAAGGAATGGTATTAGCAAATTCTCCCTCCCTCCCTCCCTCTCTTTCACTTTCTCCCTCCCACTCTCTCTTTCACTTTCTCTCTCTCTCTCTCTCTCTCTCTCTCTCTCTCTCTCTCTCTCTCTCTCTCTCTCTCTCTCTCTCTCTCTCTCTCTCTCTCTCTCTCTCTCTCTCTCTCTCTCTCTCTCTGTCTCTCTCTCTTCACACACACACATACACATGTGTGTGTATATATATATATATATATATATATATATATATATATATATATATTATATATAATCACGCCTAGAAGTTGATTTAACTTGCTTTGCACATCCATGCCATTAAAACAGGAGATCTCAGCAAAACAGTTTAATCTGTTTGATGAGAGGCATTCGTGATTTATGGTCATGTAGGCCTAAATAATATTAGTGAATTTAAATATCCATTGGGAAAATACAGTTTTGATGGCTTGGTTTGCAGGTATTTCTTCGTTTTCCTGTTAACGTAGCGGCTTTTAATATGTATGTGATCCTAGTTGATGTACTGTACTAGACCCATTATTTTCACATTCATTGTATTATTTTTAGAGAAGGAAATAAATTTATAATAAATACGTTTGAAAGACTGATATGTTAATTTTCCGAATGTTTATTTACTTATTTTTTTCGATCAAGGGAAGCTACGCTAAATAATCTTTTTTGTTTTCGGCTGTGCAGCTTTTAGTGTGTGTATATATATATATATATATATATATATATATATATATATATATATATATATATATATATATATATATATATATATATAATTTTTTTTTTTTTTTTTTTTTTTTGGGGGGGGGTGTTATAGTTAGTTAACATAGAGTTAATTAGCTCTAGCTATCATTTGAATCACAAAGTATCATGTTACCTCCTCACAGCCACAAATGTCCAAAGGGGAATGAAACTCATACTTAGATTTACTTTGGTACTAGATATAGATCTAGTTTTGCATGGTTCTGTGCTTTTCGTTTGAGACTTTTTTTCAACTGGATCTAAATTTTGATCTATGCCTCTGAACGATTGTAAGACTACACTTTAAGATCTAGATCTAGATCCATAAAGAATTTCATGGACATCTATACCTGTATCTGTAAGGAATTTAGGATAAATTTATATAATTTAAAAGTAATAACCTTTTCATGGAATGGATCTCTTCTGTGTTTAGTCTCTTACACTTAAGGGTTAGGCTTATAAGTTTTGAAATTAGATCAAGACAAAGGAGTATTTTTAAACATATCTTAAATTTGCTAGCTAACGCTATTAAGCTTATCAATTCATGGCAAAATGAGAACTCGTTCTTAGCACACCAAATCACATTAAAAGATATACTTTAACATTCAACAGGAGGTGTTTATGTCTACAGATTAAAAAAAAAGGCACACTACATCTTATATGTATAAAGTAAAAGGTAGATTTAAGCTGTTTGCCTAGAACCTTTTTTCCTTATGTCAAAACTAGATGTAGATTAAGTTAAGTACAAAAAATTTTCCATGGTTGTGCATCTCTTTTTCTTGACTTGAGTCTCTAGAGTTTTGTGTGCATCTATGGTTATGTACTATATAAGGTAGGATCACCCATGCCAGCCATGCCAAGGAATAGAGGTCAGATACCTTTGGACGAAGCTCACAGACTACAGAAACAAAACTCATATACGCACACTTGAAAATATAAATATACTAGTCAGCACCCATACGTGGACAGGACAGCCTGTGTGTCAGACTCCTTCTAAGGTCATGACTGTCATGTGTCGCAAGTCACTTGAAGTTATAGAGTACTTTTGGAAAACACATTAAAAGGGGTTTGGACAGATGGAGCCATCGTCAACCTCATCTCAAAGTTAATGTGCTGCCTCGTATGAACAAAACTTCAAAACATCCTGTTCAACTGGATGAAGAGTTTTGTCTTCAGAACGTTTGAAACAACATCGTTTTAATTGAAAGTTTGCAAGTTTGTATTGATTGACCATTGCCTTTCCTAACTTTATTGAAATCTGTTAGTAAAATAGTTTGGTTTTTTTGGTTTTTTAATTTATATTCACATTGGTCTCATTATCTGTTAGTACATAATTGTTTTCAGGACCTCAATAGAAGCCAAATTATATTAAACATCTTGACATTATAAAGGACATCAATATTGAAAGATTTGTACTTTATTTTTGAAATATGTGAATAATTTCAATGTCAAAAGGAATGTTCTAACAATAAATCAGCAATAATAGCATTGTAGTAAAAGTCAAGATTTTTTTTTTGTTTTCATTTAAACCTGTCGTTGAGTTCTGTCGGTTGAAGAAAATCCATGCTGTGTGCTCTTAAACTGAGGTGACTTGCGGGATGTGGGTTGAGGCCACACATTTTGCTGATTGTTAAGAAAGCAGGCAGAAGAAACAGGTACCCTCAAGTCAGCAGGTAATTTGCAGGGAGCAAGACTGTGGTACTGTCTCCAAATTCCTACTGAAACATTTCTAACCTACCAGGAGACAGTGGGTAAAAAATATCTTCCTGTCTGACCGTCTTCCTCCATATATTCTGGCCTAGCAGTTGATTTAAGTTTGGAAAAAAATCACAGAGATGTCTTTTCGAAAAGTGCAGATGATAATATAGATTTTTGTTAACTCTATTACTCTAGGATATCTAGTCTCCAGTCTACCCTGAAACTATCAAATCACATTAGAGATAAAAAAGACTTAAGGGTGAAAGAAAAGGGAGAGCATACTCTTATGTGAACAATTATCAAAACTGTGTTTCACTCTGGATGTCATACTTTTTTCCCCTCCCAGTTTTTTGAAAGGCATATCCCTGTAATGACATGGAAGGATGATCAAGCAGCTTCAGAAAATGCTGACCTTTCAGGAACCTCCAGTGATAAATGTTCCTCTCAAGACTCGGAGCAAACTCAAAAAAAGTTTGGAACAAAAACTGGTGTACCACAGGAGAAACTCAAGGAAGAGAAGGTGGTTGAAATTGAGATCAATGGTCGACCACTGGTCTCTACAAATGGTGAAGAGATAAGATCATGTGTGGTTGGAGATATTGATGGTGACACAGTATTGACCCAAAGGAATAGTCAAGACAAAGATGAAGGAGTACCCATTGATAAAGGATGGGCCTGGGTGGTTGCATTCAGTAAGTTTTACTATGTGTCACATTTTACGCTTTGTACTAAGGTAGACTATATATTCTCAGAAGGCCACAGGGCTATTTGAACTGTTTTTTGATGACTGACGAGAGTTCCTGAGAGAGACTTGCAAGATTTTATTCACAGTCAATCCTTATGAATGAGGTGTCAAAATTTTTAATTACCATCTTTTAAAGCAGATAAAATCCTTTTTTTACGGTCTTTAAAAAATGATACAGCAGTTTAAGAAATTTTTTTTACCAAACATAATTCTGATATTTTCATTCAATTTGCACCATTGAGAACGTCAGATATGCCTTGTTATTAAAAGCATCGAGTGAAAGGAGACTCATCTTTTTGGGTAGGAGATGATCTGTTTGAACTCCATTCATGATATCTGAATCAGAAAATAATCCTTATTTATAATCTTTTGACAGTGATCAGCTCTGGCCCCTGCGTCAACCTGCTATGTTGATGAAATTTTTTCATGTCTTTCAGTTTCATTATGAGCCAGCCTCTATGTTTTTTCACCTTCATCTGACCAGGTGTATCACTAATACACATTTACACATCTGTGCATACTGCATTTAATGAAGTATCAATCAATCAATCAGGTGCAGTGCTCTTTAGTGTAGGCGATCATGACATCCCACGCATCTCTATCCCTCTTCGCTTTCAGTGCTTCTTTCACTCCTCCTACTTTGAGCCACTTTGTTAATCCATCCAACATATTTTCATGCAGCTTTACCCTGCTGCGTTTTCCTTTGATCATTCCAGTTGTCACAAGCTGTTCTAGTTTCTCTCCTCTCATCACATGGCCAAGAAAAGTTGCTTGGTGTTTACGTATTCTATTTGTGAATGATTTTCTTCTCTTGGCTTCTCATATCACTCTTTCGTTTAATTTTTTTGAAAGCAATGAGAGTCCTAGCATTCTCTGAAGGAAACACATTTCTATTGCCTCCTGTTTCTTTTGTACCTGTTTTGAAATTGTCCAGGTCTCGAATCCATACATCAGAATGGGTTCAATATAGCACTCCAGGTCTCTTCTTCTTGTGTGAATCGAGTTGTAGTTATTTGTTAGTATTGATTTTATTCTCTGAAATCCCTTCTTTGCTTGCGCTATTGTTGATACAATTTCAGTGTTGCATCCATCACTTGAAATTAAAGTACCCAAGTATTTGAATTGATCTCTTTGCTAGAGTTTATTCCCTTTGATAGCAATGTTGATCTGTGGATACTCATTGTTTTGACCAATTCCAGAGAATTCCAGTTCTTTCTTACTGCTTTCTTCTTCAATCTAATAATTTTTGCAAGTCTTCTTTATTTTCTGCAGTTAGTACAGTGTCATCGGCATATCTCAAGTTGTTTACATGGCTATTAATATGCTTATTTACTTCCACCTATGTAAATAACTTGATTATCAAAGGAGTAAGAAAAACATGGAATTGTTGATTTATATAGAATGTGGAAAAAAAATATTATCAATTAATAATACATTTGTAAAGGAAGAAAAATGCACGACTAAATTTTGTGATGTTTCATCTTCCATAACATAATTACATATTTACTACTTCAATATGTTATCTTGTGTAGCAAACATGTTTTGTCATGACCTCTTTAACTTTTTTCCTGCTGTAGCTGATAACAATGTCTAATTCTGTGCTTCTTCTGGCAGGCTGTTTTGTGATAGTTTTTGTGTTCAGCTCCATTGGGCAGGTGGTGGCAACGTTGCTCACTGATATACTTGAAGAGTTTGACTTCTCTGTGTCTGTCATTTCCAACACCCTTTCTGTGGGCAGCTTGGCAAGATGCATAACTAGTAAGTAAATCAATGATTTCTCTCAACCTGAAGAGCATAACACTTTGACAGTGCAAATTATATATATTTATATATAGGATTGGCTATGTGGACCATAAAGTTAGTGATACACAAAAATCTCTTCTCTCTCTCTCTCTCTCTCTCTCTCTCTCTCTCTCTCTCTCTCTCTCTCTCTCTCTCTCTCTCTCTCTCTCTCTCTCTCTCTCTCTCTCTCTCTCTCTCTCTCTCTCTATCTCTCTATCTTTCTCTCTCTTTCTTCTCTCTGACACTCACATACACACACATAACAAATCAGTTTTACAAAGTCTGTGGTTATGAATCTGCAAATCAAGATTGCCTTTGACTTTGCAAGTGTAAGTCTCTTACATTCATTCAATGTGAGCCAGTTAAAGTTGAATGTTGCATTAAAGCTTGATATATGTTTGCAAGGTACTATTAAAAAATACAACAAAAAGCAAAAATAGGTTAAGTGAAGTTCTAATTCACATCTGCATGTGTGCTGTTTCCTGTTCTTGTTAACATGTTTGATAAAGGCATAAAGTAAAAGCTCACTTTCTGTATATTGTTGCATAATTGTTATAGCTGCACTAAACCTTTTCTTTTTTTTTTTTTATTAATTTTTAATGTGATTCAATAAGTCTCTTACATCCAGTCAGTATGAGTCAGACTGAGGTATTACACAAAAAAGTATAGAGTGGTTTTTTTTTTTTTTACCTCAGTGACATGAAAACATTGAATTTCTCTTCAGATGATTAAGATTTTTTCATCATTATTTAATCTTCAAGAGCTAAGGAAAATGCATTGCCTTACATAAATCTTTAGCTCTAAAAAATAGCTTCATCCAATTCAAATGGACTTCCTAGCACACACACTTTTTTTCTGTTGTTTTTTTTTTTCCAGGACTGAATTTTCATAAAATTCAGAACTAGAATTAAGTCTTGTCTTTTACTTTTTAGCAAGTACTATTTTCTAAACTCACTTTTGTCTTAACTACATGTAGATTCTAAATAATGTGTCAGTTGCTTGCATTTAAACAAAAATATTTTCAAAAGTTTGCTCTGGGGTTTTTTTCTATGATGGGGGGAATTTTTTTTAAACCTTGTGTATCTTTAGTTCTCATTTTATTCTGCATTTTTATCAAATTAAATTGTTCTGTGGTAGGCGTAGAGAGCTCTGCAGTATTGAAGTGTTTACAATATGATTATCTATCTTGATTTTCAGCCATGATAGCAGCAAATGTGTTACTTCCTCGCATGAGCATAAGAGTGATGGTCACATGTGCAGCTGTCCTAAATGTTGTTTGTACTGTGGCCATAGTTGTGCTTCCCTCTGTTGCAGTTTTTTGTGGAGCCCTTTTCCTCAAAGGTAGATTTTTACCTTTTTTATGTTTTTTACTGCCTTTGATGTTGTATTTTAGTGCTATGGTACACAAACTACTGCTGTTGCAATTTCTTCTTCTCTCCTCCTCCTACCTCCTTCTTTCCTTCCCTTCTCTCTTTCTCTCTCTCTCTCTCTCTCTCTCTCTCTCTCTCTCTCTCTCTCTCTCTCTCTCTCTCTCTCTCTCTCTCTCTCTCTCTCTCTCTCTCTCTCTCTCTCTCTCTCTCTCTCTCTCTCTCTCTCTCTCTCTCTCTCTTTCTCTTTTTCTCATACACACACATAGTATTATATTATTGTGTGAAAAAGAACTGTGTGCCATATTCTTTCTATTATGCCCTGCCCCTTTTTCAATTCCAAGAAATTGATAGAAACTTCAGAGAAGTGTTTTTCAACCACTGTGTCACGGCACACTGGTGCGCCGTGAGATATTGTAAGGCGTGCCGTGAGAAATTATCCAATTTGTGTGCCTGTGCAGTCTAGTGCTTGGCAGACTTATACTTGTATAAATATAAAATTTATCCTGGTCGTCGCAAAGTTGTCTATATAGTCTTGCCACGATCCGATTGCTTCCTCTTTTTTTATTGATCGGGTGTGAAAGAAACCGTTGCTTTCTTTTCTTCTCACCCGATTTTGACAGCAAATAAAGGGCAACAGGGATTCCAACATCCTCATCTGCTGAGGAAGCCATTTTGGTATTCATTGTGTTCATTGAAACAATTGGTGGTTCTTGGTGATCCTATGCCAAACAGAGCAGTAGACTAGTAAAGTAAATGAAAACCTGCTTACTAGTACAGTTAAAATAAATGGATTCCGTTCAAAAGTACAATTTTGGCAGCAAAACTGGCAATCTTGAAATGTTTCCACTCACCAATAAATGGCAAGATATTAATACTGCTGGACTGTGTGAGACAATAGTTAAACACTTGAAATCTCTTGAGGAGAAGATGTCATTTTATTTCCCCTCAGCCTCCACACAGTTAGGGACCCATTCAGCTCAACATCAGCTGTTGGAAAGGACATAACTTTAAAGGAACAGGGGGAACTAACTGAACCGAGACAAGATCATGGTCTCAAGCTAAGCTTTGCTGATCTACCTTTGGACAGTTTTTGTGTGGCAGTTCCCCATGCTGGCCAACAAAGCTATTTTGACATTGCTCTCATTTTCCACAACATATCTGTGTGAAGTGGCCTTTTCAAGCTGTGGAGGAAGAGCTTCGTTTGTGTCTCTTATTGATTCCTGCCATCATAGCAGCTCTGTATTCATCCAAACAGGCCCAGGTTTCACACTGAGTGAGAATAAATATGAAATATTATAAAATACTTTTTTCTTGGTCTATATTTGATATGTATTCAAGACATTATAACACCATTCTACAATGTTGAAGAAAAGCTGATATTAACAATATAACACGTGTATTGTTACTGTAAGCTTTTTTTTTTTTTTAACATTTCAGCTGGTGGTGTGCCCCAGGATTTTTTCAATGAAAGAAATGTGCCGTGGCTCAAAAAAAGATTGAAAAACACTGCTTTAGAGGGTCCTCCTTCGGTCTCACCCTTACTTATACTATCTTTACTATCTTATTTTCCTATAAGCCTTCAGATCACAGTTAACTGTGTGCAGAGGTAAATGAAATCATTTTTTCTATCTGTCAGTTTTCTTGAATTTGAAAACATGAGATTATTACAATGTTAGAAAACTGAACGAATTTAAATCTATTCTGCCTCATCTTTTTACCTTATATTTTTTTACCCAGAACTTTGCAAAGGGTTCACAATCATTTCTGTGATTACCTTGGTTGGTCATTATTTCCGGAGGCACAGAGGTCTTGCCACTGCTCTAGGACTGATAGGATTCAGCGTGTGTGCTTCTGTTGTTCCACCTTTTATCAGATATTTAAAAGATGAGTTTGGCTTCAGACCTGCTTTTCTCTTGTACTCAGGCTTAGAGGTAAGACAGACAAGGCTTTAAAAGAGTGGTAGCCAAAAAAACAGTGCATTAGTGATGTCTAAAATTCTTTTGAAAAAATTTCTGTCTGAAATTTGAGAGGCTTGTAAAAGAACTTATATTCTATTGAATTGCTTCTATGGTCATTTACCACATTTAAATTGAATAAAGTTAGGGATTAGTGGGGTTTCTCTCTTTAGCTAGGATTGCTCTTGCTTTTTTTAACCAAATAAACCACCAGACTAGTAGTCTTAATGCACTAGCACAAAATAAACTCATGTTAAGTTTTAGAATAGGAATAGAAAAATTGAATTCTAATTTATATAGACATGTGCATGTATAATTTATATTCAATAGAGAGAGAGGGGGGAAATGAGCAAGAAAATGGCCAATTCATTGGCATGAAGGAGAGACAAAGAGTGAATGAGAGAGAGAGAGAGAGAGAGAGAGAGAGAGAGAGAGAGAGAGAGAGAGAGAGAGAGAGAGAGAGAGAGAGAGAGAGAGAGAGAGAGAGAGAGAGAGAGAGAGAAATGGACTTGTGGGAAAGATATGGTGCCTATCTCTTTTTATTTTGCAGGGGTTTTTTTTCCTTTATAGATAAATGCTATCATTGTAAAAACCACTACCACAACAATCATAACAAGATCATCTCTCAAGACAATTGACAGACAATAGTCACCTCTTAATGTGATTTAAAGGCTACAGGCATGAAACATCCACCTTAAACAAAAATCCGCCTTATACAATAACTAAAAACTTATGCTCCAAGCCTAAAGTCTGGAATAAGCAACAGGTACCATTACCACTTCCAAAGTGGCTCAGTTGTTCTACATACCATTTGTATACTTGTCTATCATCTGCTATTTTTGTCATGTAACAGGGTAAAACTTAGATATAATTGCAAAGAATTAAATTGACTCTCTTTATGAGGCTAGAATGCTACAAAATGTACATGAAAGATAAAGTGTTAAGTTTAGCAAACTGTAAGTGCTCATATTAAAATACATTGTACAGCTTGACATGATATCTTCACCTCCCATCTCCAACCTTCATTAATTATTAATTCTAACATTAGAAATCTCTAATTTTTTGGGTTAGAAAAGCAATATCTTTATCTTTCATCACATTTCTTTCCTTTATATTCCAGATGCAAGCCATTGTTGTAGCTCTTCTTCTGCGCCCGATTAACAGTTACAGATATAAAGAAAAGAATTTGATAACTGAAAAATCAAAGGAGCTTAAGATTATTGGAAAAAGAAAACAGGAATGTCCAGACAATAAGTTCATCAAATCAGATGTAAAATTAGTCCAAGGAAATGTTGTAAATGAAAGTCAAAATCTTGGTGATATTGAGCAACAAGAAAAGGAAACTCTACTGGAAAATTATGATTTACCTGTCACTCATACAAAGGAATCAAAAGTAGAGCATGACACTGACAAATCACATGATGAAGTTAAGAACAAGGGCATCATTTCAATATTCCAGCCAAAATATGACTCATCTGAACTGAGGGATAGTGCAGTTTATTCCTCGGTGCTTCCAACAGACCAATCAAAGGACAGTTTAAGTGCAGTTCCTTCAACAAAAGAGGATGGAAAGCCACAACAAAATGTCAAACAAAACCGAAGCATCCTTCTTGAGCACTGCTCGTGGTTGAAAGATATTCTTCAGATTTTTAACCCAACCCTATTCCAACATTATGTGTGCCTTTTACTGTGTACAGCCTACTCATTGAATATATGTGCAATGTTTGTCTTGATGTACCTTCCAACGTATGCACAGTCAGTTGGTGTGTCCAAAACAGACTCAGCTTCTCTTCTAACTATTGCTGGGTTGGCTGAGTTTGGTGGCCGGCTCCTCTCTGGGTTGTTGGGAGATCAAAAGTGGCTGCGGCCTGCAACAATTATTAGTATGAGCTCATTGGCGCTCTCTGTGACCTGTCAACTTGCAGGACTTCTGCAAACATTTTGGGCTCTGGCTGGATTCGCTTTGGTCATTGGGCTTCTGGGTTGCTTTGGCCAGAACTTGATGTCTGTGCTCATTGTGGATGTATTAGGTAATATATGTGATTAATGTCTGTGCATATTGTAGATGTATTTTGTAATGTGAGAGCTTAAAATCTTTCCTCATTATAAAGCTATTACATTATGTATGTGCTTAATGTCTGTGATCATTGTGGATGTATTGAGAAATGGGTCAGCTGAATGACTGTGCTTTTTAGTGTTTGAGTATCGTTTAGCCTAGATGTCTCTGTTTATTAATGGTATATTGTCGGGAAACAAAGTTTACAAGCTGAACCTTTAAATAGTTTATTAGATAAAGCTGTGTCTTTTTATCCTTCACTTTTTTGTCCCCATATTTTATGCAACTTGAATTTTTTTTTTCTCTCTGTCATTCAACAGGTCTAGAAAGACTTGCCTCAGTGTTGGCCATGGGAAGTTTGTTTGGTGGAGTGTCTTTCTCTGCAGCACATGCTATTCACGGTGAGTGAGAGAGACAGAGAAAGAGAAGAGAAAGAAAGAGAAACAGGGAGGGAGAGAGAAAAATACAGACAGAAATAAGAGGTAGTAGATAAGTTGGATAATTTTATTTATGTTTGATCAAAAACTAAGGAGTCTAAAAATTTCTGTGACAATCGAACAATTATTTCATACTCTGATCCTCAATGATCATGTGCCTGCGGCTGCTTCCCTCATGATTTGCTTCCTGTCAAGCAGCGATTTTTAGACTCTCCTTCTTTTTAAATCTATTGGTGTCATGAGAAAAATTGAGGTCATATAAATTAGTAAAAATAGTGTGGGAAGGTGAAAAAAAAACTCAAGAAGACATTTACCTCTGATGGAACAAGTTCATTCTGATAACTTTTGTTCTTTTTTTTTCTTGGTCCTGGCTTATTTAGGTATTCTGTGTGTGATTTTAGTTCTAATGAAAGTTCCATATTTCTGCAAGATTTGAAATTTTCATGGATGCATAACATATACATGGTTTGGGGAAAATATTTATAATTGTGATTCAAATCAGTTGATAGTTATTAATTCAGACCCTAGTCTGTCAAACTAGTGAATGATGGAAAGCTTGCAAGGTCTGAGGTCAGAAATGCTTAACATCTCTTAACATCCTCCATTCAAAGATGTCCTAATAGACTTATATAATTTTTGGTATATTATTTTTTTTAAATATCGATGGGATAACTATGCAAAATCATTCTTAATTGCATATTTCAGTCAACTGGTCTTCACAAACATTTTACACTTAAGTCTTTTTTCTTGACAATCAAGCAAATACATAATCCTTTTATATTTTTAGTATGGCTATCTATCTACTAGGATTGTTTCGGATCTTTTATCCATCTTTTATAATCAACTATCTTCACAAAGTCAAACAACTTAAGATGTTACATGGATCCATTGTGTTGTGATGCAAGAGTTATTGAAGTTTTATTTCCCTTGATGCCAAAAATTAATTACAAAAAAATGAAAGTGTAATTTCAGGGAATGTGCAGTATTCTGGTTAAGACTTGCATTTCTAGAGAAATGTCAAACAGAAACATTTCAATGTAGTATGATTTTAAGTGCATTATCAAGACTTGCATTTCTAGGAAAGTTGATACAAATGCATTTTGGTGTTGTTTATTTTGAGTTCAATTATCAAAACTTACATCTTAGGGATTGTTAAACAGAAGCAATTTATTGCAGTGCGTTTTTGGGTGTATTAACAAAACTTGCATTTCTATGGACATTTAAATAGAAGCAATTCAGCTCAGTGGGATTTTTTTTTAATTTAAACATTGCACAACATTATAGTCTTTGATCATTACTTTCATGAACAGTAGCCAAGATAGAATAAAGGTAAAATTTATTTTCATGTTTTAGTGCCTTTTCCAGTAGGTCAATACAAGTTTTATTGTTTTTTGTTTTGGTTTTGTTAAATTGTCTCGTCAAGTCCTTCCTCAGCTTCCATGTGTATTTCACAGAATTAGAAAGACCAAAATGAAGTGAATCTCACCAGATTCTGAGACAAGGCAATTAGCTTGAGATATAAACAGTTCAAAGTATTGCAAATCAAATGCTGGCTTGTATTAACGTTTCTATGGCTGACATGCATGAGATGATGATGTTGACGTTAAATTATTTTAAATGGTATTAAGCAAGTAACTGTAACTTGAAAATTCTCTCTACAGGTATTTTGATCGAGACCACCGGAGGGTTTCTGGCATCCTTTAGCTTGACAGGCTGTGGTTTTTTGATTGGCGCCATCTTGCTTCTTTGTTTGCCTCTAGCAAAAAAGCTGCAAAGCAGAAAAGAAAGGATGAAGGCGGAACGAGGGAAGGAGCAGAGGCTGGCACATGACACATCTCTTTAACCTCTGAAGAAGTATTTTACACTTTCAACTAAATTTATTTTTGGCATATCAGTCAGAATTTATTATGCTATCAAATTCATTAATACGCTTTCCATTTTTATCTTGGCAGTGTTTGTGAAGAGGACATTATTCAATGAAAATTCTCCACGCCTTTATTCATGTGCCTTGAACTTTTATCTTTCAGAGACCAAACAGTGAACAGTTTCACTGAAGTGACCTACACTTTGTTATCTCAACCCTCAATTTTGCAACATTTGACAATACTGATAGGCATTATGTGAGGTAAAGAAGGTTTTGTTCGAATAGAAAGTAACAAGGCGTTCAGAATTTTGTTCAACTCGTATGATGAAATATCTCTTCAAAAGAGATGATGCATGCCTTTTGCCTTGTAGCTTTCTTTCCAATCTTTGCGACTATTGGAATGTAGTATTATGATTTGGACATTTAGAGCAGCAAGCTGCAGGATTAGAAACTTTTTATGTATTTGTGATGTTTTTGTTTTTGCATGCCTTCATGACTTATAATTTCCAGCTTTGACAGTAGTTAAATACATTATTACTGACTGTACAAGTTCCTACCTCTTTCAATCAATTTCACACCTCTTAGGGCAGATTATTGTTAGATGCATTAAATATTCTCTTGCCTTCTCTTTACTTTCATGTCAATTATTCCATATCTAATTTATTATCCATGACAATATCCTTAGGAGCCTTCAGTATTCTCCAGATACAAAAAAAAAACATGTTGAATCAGTCTGACGGATTTTTTACTGCGTAATCAGTATATTCTACACGCAACACTGCTCCTTGCTGGCGGAGACTTATAAGGCATGAAATCATTGTGCCCATCTTTTTAAATTCAAGCACGGATTAATGGGTTTGTTTATACAGTAGTCTCTGGATAAAAACAAGCCAGATAAATGCAGGCTTCAGCTTGATACACGCTGTATCGTTCTGAGACAGATTTTATAGTATGACATCAATATACTCTAAAAACAAGCTGCACCGCCTAAACGCACAATTTGAAATTGTTAGTGATTACCAGTAAAACGGAAGAGGTAGTCACATTTAGTACATGTATAGGAATGGATCTCAATTATTGCAAGGCAAGGAGATCTGTCCATTTGCAAGTTGTGCAAGCATTTTTATTCATGTGCATCGTACACACATAGTGAAAGTGAAGGAAAGGAGGACAGGGGCTGAATCACTCTGTACCAGTGAGGTGGGCAATAAGCCTTGAATATTGAAGGTACAGGAAGGCCCGGGTTCAGGAAGATAGGGCTAGGGGATGGCAGAGGCAAGTTGATGTAAATTTACTGCCATAGAAATATTCTTAAAAAAAAAAAACTGCTTGTCACGTGCAGATCCACACAATACTGCCATACAGACTAGAATAAATGTTCTCCCTCCACCCCGCTTCTCCCAGTCGCACAGCCAAGCCTTAGGCCTGGTGTGTCAGTACCTTGCGATTTTGTCTGTGCCATACCGCTGAGGTTCTTCGATCAGTCTTCTTAAAATTTAAATCTAGATACCTAGTCTTTATTTTTTTCTTCAAGACTTCACTGCATTTTAGATCTATGTGAAAGATCAGAAACAATGAATATATCTCATAAGAATTTGGCATGTAAACAAAATAATTTTGAGGTTGAATTGGAATCAAGCAGGACTCAGAATTTTCCCGACAGAAAGATCATAATCATACAGCATATTGTCGTACCATCCACGCGTAAGATCTGGGCAATCACAGGAAGCAACGTAGCATTTTTTCTGTAATGTAATTAGGGAAGTAATATATTCTTATTTCTTTTTTTTAGTTCTTTTTATAAAGACACACATCTCCTAAACGCCTGCTATTGGAGCCTCCAGAAGACTATGTGTTTATCCGGAGACAACTTGATTCCAACTGTTGCAGGCACAATTGTTGATGTTATTTAATTCATTCCAAGAGTGTTAGTTTACTATTTTTAATCTATTGTATGAATTAAAGCTGTAAAGTATAGCATTCTTGCAATATATCTCTTTCATCTTTTCTATTGGCTTAAAACCATTTCTTTTCAGCTTGTTTATAACCACTTTTGGTTCTTTCTCCTACCTTTAGTATCTGATCGGTGCATTCAGACTTTGCATGCATTATCATAATTCATGGGCGCAAGCTGACGAGAGTTAATTGGTCAGCAAGACTAGCCCAGTTTTTTTTGTTTTTTGTTTTGGCCTGCAATGTTTTACAGCTAAAATAGAGTGTTTATTTTCTCTGCCTGTCTAAGGCACTTGTTCATTGATGGATTTTAACCGCTACTTGCAAGAAAATGTAAGATGTAACTGAATAAATATTTACTGTATGTAGTCTTTTATTTATGGAGGTAGTGATTTGAAAGCTGACGATGTTAGAAGCTTTGAGCCGATGTGGCAGATAGCTTAAGCTGGTGGTACCTTTAGAATGCTCAAGCTGAGTTGGTAAAGAGCTCAAGCTGATGGTATTAGAAAGCTCAAGGCAGCTGAGGTAGCAAGGAGTTCAAGCTGGGGATACTAAAAAGCTCATGCTGATAGTAAAGAGCTCATGCTGATGTGGTAAATAGCTCAAGCTTATTGTTTTAGAAGCACTGTGCTGATTGTGGTAGTAATGGTAGAAGCACTGCCATAGATGAGACAGATGTGGCACCTCATAGTATATGAGGTGCCTCATAGTATGTGCATGGAAGGAAGAAGTAGACAAATAATAATGAGAAGAGGTTAGCAGACTGCATTTGCATAGTTTTAAAGTCTACAAAATAAAAGTAAAAGACATGATTTGCCCAAAATCAAAATCTGTTTACAAGATGAAAAGCCTGGTAATTAACATGCTTTGAGTATTTCAATGTGTTCTATCAAACTAATATTCAACATCATTATGATCTGATTATATTCAAAGTAATTGATGGAAATATTCTATAAATACTTGTAAATGACATAAATGTAAGACAAGTAAAACAGGGGCATCACATTGTAAAATATAACCTACCGTTTTTGGGAGAAATAAACAGAAATTTAACTCTAATTCAGGTAAGTTGAAAATAATGAATCATGATACCTGGAACGCTTTGATTGATTCATTTCTGAACATTTTTACTTGGACTAATGGATACAAGAGTCGGCAGGTTTTTTTAGCATATACATGAAACTGGAGCATTTTGGTCTGGATCTAAACAACTATACATGAACATTTCAGATTTTCTTTCTCCAAAAGACATCTTAAACTGCATGCTGTTTTTTGGAATTTCTGATATTATTCACTATACATTAATGAGGCTCTTGCAAAATTTCATCTCAAAATATTGTTCAATAACGAAGTAAAACTGCTATCAACTTCTTGGACATAAAAACCGCTCTGCGTTTCTTCCAATTTAAGAAATAAAACTTCCATTATTTTTTTCAATGCTGAATAAGCACATTATATGCTTTTCATTATCAATGATGCAACTAGCAGATAAAATGCATACATGTTTAAATGTTCAAAATGATGCATCTAAAACACCCCAGCTTAAAATATGGAAGCTCTATTTCCCCCAGTAGTTAACCTCATGACCTGATCAGGTTATTACGAGTTTTGGCCAGTGATTGGCAAATTAACCCTTGAAGATCAGCCCAGGTAAAGCATTGACTTACCAGGAGGAGGGTGCAGAGCCAGTAACAGTTGGGAGCACTAGCAGGTCCAGAGGTGTGGAAATAATATATCTAGTAGTTGATACAGTTTGCTTTTAAGTTTATAAACCTATAAAAGTATACATTTTCTGAAATTTACTGTTTACCCTTTGTGCTCGTGTGTTTTTTTTTATTATATATTCACAATTTTCCAAGTATATTTCAGGCTTCTAAGGATGTCTTATTCAATCACCATGTGCTATTTCGCACCAATCATGATACCCAAAACAAAGCTCTTGAACCAATCAGGACAGCCCATCAAGTCAATTTCATAAGCGCCTTTCAGTTAATACAAACGTAATGTAACAAACTCACTTCTCACAACTCTATTTTCACACACACTCGAAAACCAAAGATCCCTAAAGTTCACCCTTACCCCCTTTTTTGGAAGGGGAGGGGGGAGAGATAGGACAGACCAGGCAAAAAAAAATTGCATCATTTTTCTATAATTTCATTATTAAGTTTTAGTGATAGTATATTTAGAAACAAAATATAAAAAAATTATAAAATACACTTGGATTTTTTACGTCATCTACTAACAACTATAAAATTCTCAGGCTGATACGGGGGTTCCGAACTAAAGCTGTTCCAAACCAAGGTACCATCTCATGCTGAGAAGCTGATGCAGTGGGCGCTAACACATGGCTCATACCACTTTGCACCTCACCAACAGTATTTGTAAAATAGTCTTGAAACTGAATTTGAAGTTGACTGTAGTATCATTGGTTTCAAATCTCAAATGAACACAATGTATCGGTTGTCATGTCAATTTTAAGCCCCTTTCGCGAATGGGTTTATTACGTATATTTCTTGAGAAGAGACAACATGCTCTTCTAGAGGGGCCCAACTGAGCATTTGACGTCATAATAAGCCAATGCAGACCATTATGTTGAAGGCTTATACTACCTTATTTTACTAGTGCTATGATTCATCAGTTCAGTTTCAACAGAAGGGCCAGGTGCCACGCCCCTGACTCAGCCAGAGGATAAACTAATAAAGATGTCATAATGAATGTTTACTTGTTCATAACTTTGCTACCACCAGTAAAGCTAGGAAATTCAAATAAATTCAATAATAACTGTTGCGTGACAAGCAGAGCAGACAATATTTTTGATAGAAGAGAGTCATAGCTAATGCTGATGATCAACAAATCATGGTTCATAGTTTACTTTAATTTATAGCTCTGCTCTCCTTGAAAAAAACCTAGAAACATCAAGTAAAGAGCAAGGTTATCATTTTTGTTACGAGATCACATAAGATTAATACCAACATTTTTATCATAGACCATTAAGTGACTTTTTTTCAAGAAGAGCGACATAGATCATGGTGATAATCTGCAACTGCAAACCAGTGGCCAAAAAATGCATGTGCATAGTTTACTTCTTCATAATTTTCTTATCCGTGAAGCTAGAAACTTTAAAAAAACTGAAAAAATAACAGCAAATTCACCAAGATTAAAAGATACAGCCTAATTGTAGACCGCTAAAAAAATTTTTAAGTAAAAGATATGCATAATGGTGTTACACATCAACAACTGTCGCCTTACCCCGCTTAAAAATTGTTTGAGTGGTAGATTGACAACTAAACCCCTGTGAAAAAGTCCCAAAAAATGTTGTACATGAAGCACTGTCATTTTTCTCGGGTTAAGGGGCTGCTGTTTAACGACTGTGAGTTGAAAATGAGGTCCCTGGTTTAATTCAAGATGGGCCCAATACCATCTAAACACCCCTATCCTTTATTGCCATACCTAGCACTTTCATATATCATTAGAATTCTGCAAGCAAACATTAAATGCAGCTTGCTCAGTTGTTAGCTACAGGATTTAGATATAGGATACATGGTTTTCATATAAAATAACAATGATTAAAATTGAATCTATACATATTTGAGAATGAGCGCCAATGACCAAATACCTACTTTAAAAGTTCCAATAGGTATAGAACAAAACATGTGATGCCATTTAAGAATTTTAAATGCAAGCAAATTCTAAAGGTAAAATGAGATCAAAGTGAAATAAATTTTCTTGACTCTTCTTTACCCTATATTCATATGTCATATATACAAAAGAAGATACTCCTTAGTCAATTAGCTTTGCCAAGGACATTTACTTACTATATTTTTATATATAGTGTATGATGCTACCATGATGCTACCAAATTAGGACAAGTAGCTTTTTTTTTATTGGACATTTACTTACTATACTCTTATATATAGTGTATGATGCTACCAAATTAGGACAAGTAGCTTTTTTTATTGCAATATAATCTGGACAATAACAATGTACTGTAAAAGGCATTCATATTTCTTTAAGTCTGCAATAATCAGAGAGGCCATTAACAATAGCGCTGATCCCCCCTCAGATCCATGAGGAGTTAACCAGCACTACACTCATCCATCTGCCAACTTTATTAAATGTCAGGTGCACTAGACATTAAGCCTAACTGCAGACATTAGGAGACAAGAAGATAGTGAGCGGGGAAAGTTCATAAAGGCCTCTGGTGAATGACGTTAGATATATGTTTGCTTTGTCTCACCTTAGAAAAGCTGAAATACTAACCAGTTGATACACCAGGTAAATAAACATGTCCAGCTAACATGTGCCTAACAATATGTGTGACAGATGGGGGGAGGAAAGCTATGGAAATAAGATTTATACGCCAACACAGGAATTAGCAGTTAGGTCTGTGGTAAATGACGAGTGAGAACATTGGTTTGTTGGTTATCAGTGCCAGCCACTCGTACATATTATGTGTGGGGGCAAATTGAGCTTTAGACGTATTGCATCATCACAATTTTAATCAATCAGTTCTCTTTCTGTTTTAAAAAGAATCCTGATTTTTAAAGACATAAATTTGAAAGACCCTCCTATCTAGTTAAATAGGACCATACTGTAGTAAGTATTGTTTAAGGTTCCTTTTACCTTGCATCTCAAAGGCAAAATGTGTACCCATATAACTTGCTTTCAAGTAAACAGCTTGGGGAAATAACAAATGCTTCAAGGTTCAAATTCAAATTCGATTTTCAAACACAGTTTCTTTCGTACACAAATATTGGGTTACTTGCATTCTGTTTGAAATGAAGAGCCAATATTTCATCTCTTTAACTTTGCAATGAAGCATGTGAAATAATATTACAATATCAATGAAAAATTATAATTTTTTTGAAGAGGGTATGCTGAAAAAAATGCAAAACAAAATCTGAAGGCACATTATGTTTTTCATCAAATAAAAACCAATGTAAAGACTATTAAATTAGAAAACAAATAGAACTTTTGCTTCACTTTGGTTGACATAATTGCCTGAAAGCTGTCACATGCAAATCTTAAACATTTCGCTGCAGTAAAATTTTACACCACTTTGGTGAGAAAACCATCGAACTGTCATTATCCATTCTAAATAAAGAAAAAAATGACATCAACAAAGTCATAAATAAGGTTAGGAAAGAGTGTTCCCTAATAAATTTTCTTAAACCACATGTCGCAACGTAAACTATCGTAAGTCGAATTTTTTCAGAAATCGATATTTTTCGGCAAAATACAGACAATTACCATGCGCATGTTGTGACAAGACCTCTGAGTCATATCATTAATTATGACCTCGTAATTACAATTAATTAAAATATCGTCTCTTGAGCTCCGTGAAAATCCACAACGTATACTATCGTAATTTGACTTACTATAGTATACTTGAGATATTTTAGCTCATAACTCCAAATACGATAGTATGCGGCTGTAAAATTCTGAAATTAACTTTTCTGATTATTTAAGAATATATTTATAATAGAGCTGTTGGTAGTTGCAATTGCATACTGGAGATCTATATTACTTATGAACTGTATTATTTTTTGAGGAAAAAAAAACATTGTATGGGATAAGGTGTCTTTTATCTTAGCCACAGAAATTACTACTTATTTATTTCTACCTTCATTAAAACCACTTATTGCCTGTTTTTGCCGATCACAAGAGGCTCTAGAAGCCTAATAACACTACCTGACGTTTGAAAGAAGGAATTGGTTATCATTAAAATTATTTCTTGTTTAATACACAATATATTTTTTGCTTCTTTGTACCAAAGATAAAGAATAAAGAATATGGATAAAATTCAGAGCATGTTGTGCGATGGTTCACTTGTCACGAAGTAGATGTAATACACTGGCCGTGTCCATAAAGAGCCATTAGCCATGTTTCGCAGATTGAGTTACGTACCGTAAGCATAAGTCATAATGTAACAAACACGTGGTTTCCCTAGTGACGTGTACAAATCGGCCTGCGTTGTTTACATCTGAAGCCGCAAGCGAGCCTTAAGCCTGGTCAGTCTGGTCAGCTGTTTAGACCAGTGAAATCTGCTGCTGCTGGTATAACTGTCTCGGATCATGTGATTGTTATGTAATGTAACTGTGTGCGCATTCAATGGAGCAGTGGAAACACACTCTCCATAGTGCGCTTGCACCTGGTCCAGGCTAGTACTCAGTACCGGTAGTATTAGAGCATCGCTGGCAGTCATCATGTAACAATTACATAACAGTTACGTTCACGCTGAGAGGGCTAGCATGTTTGCGAAAAGCGATTCTGCTACGTACCGCTGGGTGGGAGGAGTTTATGCAAATGATGTCGGTCAGTCTAAAAATATTACGTCGTAGACTACATAGAATTTCAATGTAAACTGTCGTAACGATAACATATGATAATATACGTGTGAACAATTATCAATGAAGGTTATCGTAACTTGAGATACGATTGTTTACATGTAAATTTTGGTTGAATAAAATATCGTAAGTCGAATTACATAAAATGTTTACAATTTAAACTCAAAAATACACAACCAAAGTGTGTTAAGATATTTCAAATACATTTCTTGTGAAAATGAATCATATTGGACCATTAGTTACAAAGTTATCAAGTTTTTTGTTCCTCCTGTAAAATTTGCAAAACAGGGGTTACGGTAGTTTACTTTGCGATCCTTGATATATATGTGAGAATACACATCACGACGTCACTACAATAACAGAATAAAAAAGTAAGGGTTTTGAGGAAAAATGCTTCATTTCAAAGTGGCTAATTTTGTTGTTCTAAGAAAAGTACACATATATTACACATAAAGATGGAGCCTCGATGTAAATTAAGAAAAAAAATACACATGGATAGGAAGCAAATTGGTGCATAAAATTTATATGTGCTCCCTGTTTGGCAAGAAAGTCTTTTCCAAACTCTCTCCCTGAGTCTATCCTTTACATAAATATGACACATAGCTTAGTAATGCTTATGGTGATGTGAAAGATAATTCATAAATAAAAGAAAAGTGATTGGTAAATGTGAACTCAGAAGCATTTCATGAATACAAACCTCATATAATCATGTTACTGCATAAGTACATACAATCAAATGCATTAGAAAAGCCAGAAAGCCGCAATAAAGAGAAACCAATGCAGTACACCTCGGACTCAACGAATTAGTTCCGTGATTTTTAACAGTGCCATGAACGCAAGGTTTGTTGGAGCCATGACATAAGGCATCCAAGAGAAATAACCAACCAAAGTGAAATTACCACAAAAGTACCTCCCTTGGTTTTATTAATTAACCATGTGTCTATAAAGCCACTTCTTTCCCTTACCACCATTGCCCAAGTCAACGCCGCTTCCGCTCTTTGATCTTATATCATGCATTATGCTGCAGCTCCCTGTCCACTTCCCCGTCTCTTTTTATTATCTCCTTTGCTCTCCCCTAACCTCAGTATATATACTATGGCATAATGGGAGCCCAACACCTTTACACTTCAAGCATTTTTTAACTCTTTCAGGCCTTAAATAAAAGCCTCTATAAAGAGTCTATCTAGCGGCCGCAGGCTACGGCAGCTTGTCCAAAACTGAAACTGAGTGCGGCCCCTCGGATTCAAAGAGTTAACAGGCGACAGGAGATCTTTTGATTGTATTTCAACTGCATAGTTTCTAAGCAGAAAAGCATTCTATAGTGGATTTGCAAATACTTGTAGTTCTTTGAACCCGAGGACAGGTCTGAGATTAGTTCGTTTGATGCATGGCATTTTAAGAGAGTCCAATAAGGAAAAAAAACAGGGATTTTACTGTTTGTTCAATGCAAGATGTTCTTTGAATTTAAGGAGTACTGTACAACTGTATAAAATTTGCCTCAAAGTAAAATTTCAGCTTTAAGGTTAAGCAGTCAAACCAGTGTGCTTAAAAAGGACTGTAATGAACTATGAATGAGCGCACATTTGCCAGGTTGAAATATTTCATTTTCCTGTCAAAGCTAAAATACTAGTTGTTCATGACTTTGAGCAATGAGGAAAATATTAAACAAAATAGGACAAAATAATATGATACTAGAATAGTGCAAGATAAAAATGCTCAACAAATTCAACAAAAGCATATCGTTCCTCTAGCATAAGAAACTGGATGGCATGAACAGCTTAAAATTATTTTCACATTTTCATAAACGTCAAAACTTGAAAAATGTAATTTTCAAACATTTGGGCAGTAAGCTACATCTTTTACCTGAGTAATGCCGTACACATCATGAATAAACTTCATGGGTTACTTAACAGTGACATAATGTGTCAAATAATATCATAAATCTGCATCCTAAAAACTTTTCGGAATGCTTTTTACTCTGTTTCCACAATGATACACTCTGACTTGGTTGAAGTTAGCTGTGGTGAGCAAAACTGTTCCTCTACAATCATGACCACTTTCATCTGTGACTTGATATGGCCAGGTACCTGAGGGAACCAAGATAAATATGAAATGATATTTTTTTTATTTTTTTTAGAAATGTCTTGAACATTATTCTGAGTTAACTTGATTCATGTCGAGAGAAAGTAGCAAGTAGCAATAAATATTGCTCATCAACTCAGTGGGGACAGAGCACTTTTATTTTTCAATTCTTCCTGATGATTAATCTCTTTTTTTAAAAGCAAAACACATATAGATATAAAGTAAAATTCTGATTAAAATTATGTCCACAGGGCACCACTTTGCTAAACACTGAACCCTGCACTAGATTACAATCACTTGGAAGAAAAATACCACTTACCTTTACTTCTGAGGACAAAAATAGATTGATAGATGGATGTGTACAATTTCTATTGAAACATTATATACATCTAGATCTTGTTTCATCACAAAGTACCCTCTTAAGAGAAAATAGATTTCTTAAAAGCATTAGAGCCTAGTTATATTTAAAGCATAATTTACACATATGGGAGATCTTTTTAAAGAATCTATTTGACAATATTTGACACACTTAAAAAGGGTTTGGCTTTCACTTGCACAATACAAGTTTGGCATTAATCTTCAAGGATAGCGCTTGGATACGATTTCACTGAACAGCATCAATATAACAAAATTGTAAAAATCATTAAAGAAGGCCTGTGGGGGAAAAGGCTTCTGAATGAAAATTGTTTATGATGAGCCAATATTGTCTACCAAGGACTGAACTACCTGGAACATTGGCCCATGTCCTGGTACAATGAAGTCCGCCACCCTGAGGACCTCTATCCTGCTCTGTTCTTGCTGATGCGGACTGTGACTCTGGTCCTGCCACAGGTTCGGGGAATCCAAGTCAGCTTCACATTCAAACAAGTCACCTGTCAGTATTTACAAGTCACTGTAGTAACTTTCAGCATAACAATATCTCTTGGAAAGTATATATCGAGAAAAGTTTTATTTAACGATTTCTTTTAAAAATATGCACATGCATAAAAATTGCCCATCTTCTCGTATATAAACAATAAACAATACTGAAATACCACAAGTCAAATTGTGATTTCCAATGGCCTGAATGGAAGCTAAATAGATTATGGAAAATTTGTGTATAATATTGAGAAAGCAAAGGCAACATGTATGATTGAGAGGCTTGTATATACGGTTTTGTTATCTCACTTCACCCAGGTATAAAGCTTAAATGGTTAGGCAGAAGCCATAGGATATTTTATTTGATGAAAACTGTAAATCACTATTAGTTTGCTTGAAGTTATTTGGGTCTTCAACACTTTCATATCTCATAATCTTCAGAAAATCTTTTATCAAAATTCTCGCTACTCAGCAAGTTGTCATACTATTGCAATCCTGGCTAGCAATTATAAAAGTAGGAGCTTATGCTCAGTCCTTCGTTACATAGCAAGTTCTCATTCTGTCCTAATTGTGGCCAGTAGATATAAGAGTAAGCTAGTGCTCCGTCAGTTTGTTGTTACACTGAAAGTTTTAGCTTGAAAAATGAAGGATGGCAATGTAAAATTTAGAGACTTGGTGCAAAAAAAGAGAGACTTAGGAGGGAATAAGAATATTAGAATGTGAGCCCTGAAGACAGTAGCTAAATTAGCCATACAGAGTCTACATTGAAAAAAGAAAGAAAATCTAATCTGCAAGTGGAAGTACAAATCACATCATTTTATACCATGCAAGAGTGCCAAAAATCTTTTCACAACTATCAATAAAAATTAAAATGGAAGAATGTAGAAAAGGCAGATTTGGGGGGGGGGGGAAGAGACTGTACCTGCCACAACCACTGTTCCAAGATTGGTGCACTTCACAACAACTGACACATCCTCTGAAGTATGTCCTGGTGTAGGCCAAACTTCTATTTCTTCATCAATTTCATATGGGATGCCCTGAAGAAGCAAGGTAAAAAGCAAATAAAATTTGATCATTAACAACCTGCCAATAGCTTTTTGTAGCTTGCTTCTGAGTGAATAAAACAGAAAAAGATTAGAAGTCATTTAAAACAAGCAAAATTTTGAGTCTGGTTCGGTTTTTCATCTAAGCTAAAGCCTCAAGAGTCAGTGCATAATCCTTTTGATTAAAGAAAATAAGAAACTGTAGAGATACAACTAAATACCAGCAATTATAATTTATAATGGAGCAAAGAGAGTAAGGAGAAATGATACAGTGAGAGGGTAAAGAAGAAAGAAGGAAACCTGACCAATAACAAGGTCTGCCCTTTAGGCTTGTCTGGCCCGAGCTGAGGTCTGATAACTTACATACATACATGCATACATCACTCTCTCAACTCATGCCTTTGTTTGCATCTCACTCAGTAAACTTCTCCCTTTCTTACTCGGGATTTCAGTATAAAGAGGCTGAGATAGACCTGTAAAAAGATAGGTCTAAAGGTAGACCTATTACAAAAATTGGCCTATCATGATACTTTTTATCAAACACCACTTCTAGCTGCAATCTGCATGATTCCAGTAAGACTGGGGGTAGCCGTCATGCCTAGTCTTTGTCAGGGCTCTGTATTGAGAGTAGCGGGTGGGGTTGGGGTTAGGTTGTGGGGGGGGAAAAAAGGGCCATATGGTAGCATCACCGCTGTCTAATTATTCTATTGTTCTTTGGTCTTTGTCACAACTACATGCAATGGAAATGGGTTCCCCACGTGTCAATTATCTCAACTACCCATCTCATATCATAGTACCAACAGACATGCCTAAATTGCAATTTGTTCTTTACACCTAATGGGCTCCTCCAACAGTTCAAAGAGGGTGAAACTCACCTTCTCGTTGGTTGATATTCTTAGGACAGATACAAAGACTGCCGATTAACTGAGATGGGGCATTTAGAAAATTATGAAGTTTCAAATATGCTGGCCAGTGAAAAACTAATTATATGGGCGCACAACATCCCCCTCAGAGCTTCATTTCCCACATTTATGCTCATCGCAGGGCAAAGCCTACATATGGGCGAGAAAGGTTAAGACACGCTGTTAACTGAGAAGGACCAAAACCACTCCTTCCCCAATACAGACACATGCAAACCAAAGATAGAGCTTTAAAATGAGTCTTGTGATTTTATAAAAAGATGAATTATTCAGAAAAGAGCTTTAGATACATAGGTGGAATAAGATATGGAGCTTTCAGTAAAATTAGCACCCTATTAAAATTACATTGAAGAGCCAGTTCAACATTAAGAAAATAATCAAAAAAGGGGAAAATGATAGTCTGAGTTTTGCAATAGAGTTAAAAATTAGATTTCTGATAACCAAATCCACCTTGCATTTTTCACTAATCTTTTACCTGTTTGAAATCGTGCAAGAAGTACTGATCCTCAAACTGTATATTGAATCCCATGATGAGCACAGCTTTTGTAAAGAGGTTTGTGTTGCCTACGTGGTCTGGGTGGCCGTGCGTGCAGACCATATAGTGAATATCCTCAGGCCGCACATCTTGCCTCAGCAAGCCTGAACAATATACAGGCAAATGGAGATAAAACTTCCTTGCTCTAAGTTTCAAAGAGAGAGGTAAAAGTTGTTAGTCTACCAAACAAAAAGTGTCATTCTTCCCTGTTTGTTTACTTTTTTTTAAGAACAATTCATTCTTTCTTCAACAATTTTTTTACTCTAGAGGTGACATCAGAAGCCAATAAGTGTCCTAAGTACACAATCTAGCACTAATCGATGATGACATAAAAACAATCTAAAGATAACTTCGGCTGTCAAAAAATGAGTTCAGTAAAAAAATCTACAGAAGAAATTAATAACTACAGTTTCCTAATCTGAATGATATTAGCTGCTAGTGTACAACAGCAGCCAATAGGAAAACTGACTATGAAATAAACAGTTTAGCTACAAAAATTCTGACATTTTCTCAATTTGACTTTTACATGATGTATTTAAGTGTTCCTTACGTTTAGTTTCTTTTTTCCCTTTCTCATGGATGAAAAATAAATAAGATTGAATTTAATAATTCCATACAAACAAGTAGCTGTTTTACCTTGGACAATTTCCTCCTTATCCCATGGGCTACCAGCATCAACCAAGATGTTTCTCTTTGGCCCCTTTAGGAGTGTAACAGTTCCGCTTGCTCTCATCGACCCTTCACAAAGATTTTTCTTTTAATGCACATTGTCTTATAGATTTGGTCTTAGAGTAATTAGTGACTATAAAAAGAAAATTTAAAAAAGCTCATATACTTACATTAATTCATTTGGCCCATTTCAACCTATCATGAATATATCCTATTGCTACCGATTCGGACCAGCAATCTGTTTTAGACCTTACCAAGTTGAGGGCCATACAATTGTTTAGGATTGTATAAATTTATTCCAACATGTATAAAGGCAAAGGTATGTAATTAAAGCAAATAGTCCTTATCAATGCTTAAGGTGTCTCAAAAGTCAATTGTGAAAAGAAAAAAAAAGAAGGCATTTAAAAGTTTTTTTCTCATAAGTGCACTAAAATGAAAGCACCAGCACATGACAGGTGTCGCAAGTGTTTTTGCTAATGTGTACAACACTGTTACTCAATTGTAGACAAAAACATGACTGGTATTGCATGAAGGTTAGACACTGTCTCCCTGGACAGATTACAGGGACAGCACAGGGAAAGGTTTACTCGGTTAAACCTCTAAGCAACACCATGTTTTCTGCTGTCAACTATGTCTCCCTTTACCATTTATATCATTCCAAGCTTACTGCCTTCGGCTATGCCTGCTGTCAATAATTGCAGCACCACAAGTTGTCTGCTGTCAACTTTAATTGCTCTCTTAGGAGCAGCAGCATCATATCCCTACTCTCCTACCGCTGTCATCAGTTTCCTCCTATCTGATGTGGTTACTATCATCAGCAACACACAAAATAATATTTAGTTGAGGGAAGCAGGAAAATGTCACAATTGTTTCTGCTTAGCTTGTTTTTTTTTCTGTTTTAAATTTTTTTTTATAAAAATGTTAAAATAGAGCCGATTCCATAGACAATTACCTTGAGCTTCCGGCCTACAATAGCCCTCTTTGATGATAATCACATCATACATGCTGCTTAGATTGTGCTCTTGATTGCTCACTTTGTTTAAATTGGTCTTGGTCTTTAACAAGGTCTGTGAAAAAAGTGTAAAGTTAAAAACAAAGGCAATCTTAGTATTTGTATATGAAAAGATGGTTGGATAACGCTTAATCATCTTCATTTTGAATTCATTTTGACCTAAACTCAGTTCAAATAGGTTTGAGAATCCCATTATTTTTCGACATTATTTCTTAAACTATGTTCAATCATTCCATAGAATTCAATGCTTGTATATGCTGTTTGGTTTTTTGTGTTCAGGTGCTAGTTTTTTGGGGGATTTTAGTTTGGTTTTTTTTTACATGTTTGATTGAATTCCCTTTGAACTCTGTCAAAATAATGATTAATTATTCCATTTCCATACAATGAGGATCATATTTAAAAGTGAAAAAAGAAAAGATTGTATGCACATCTAGAATTCGACAACAAATGGCCTGGCCTAGAAAATTGCTCATAAATAATATGACAAGATCTTGTCCCTGTCCAAACCATTACTTTTTCACTCTGATTATTTCAGGTGAATAATTGAATATGTGCAGAGCGCATCTTTTAGTTTTGCATTTAGCTGTAGTTGATATTTAACGCAATGGTATATAGTGGAATCAGCCTAAAGTCAACACCTTGGGACCAAAATAAAGTGCTGCCTTCAAGCAAGGTTGACTTTATCCATTTCCAGGAATTACATCCAAAAATTCATGTACAAGTTGTCTCCCTTTCGTTACCTATGATAATGGTCTCCCTTTGAAGTGTCTCCATTTGGTTATTTATAGCTATTACTGTAGTTATTAAGCCAAAGAAAAAACCACATTAAGTCTGAAAAGAAGTTTATTTAAAAAACTTGATGTACTACACACAAAAAAACACAAGATATCCATACATACCTACAATTCTTGATTACTTTTTTTTCAGCTTTACACTTTTTTAGTATGAACTATTATCACTTTTGTTTTGTTTTCACCACAAAAAGAATAATGACCTGATAAAAAAAATGCTTAGAACTCTTGGAGGATCGGAAAATGATGCTATTCGCTAAGGCGAGTGGCTGTGGGGAGAAAAAAGTGCACTGTTTGCCACAAATGATGCGAGCCAACAATAAGATAGATCTAGATCTAGATACACCCAGCCTCCACCCTGCCCAGGCTCTATGCACCCTTTTTTTGTTAGTGACACAACCGTGCAAGATCACACTAACTTTGCTTGGCCTTGTTCAACATGGTATCAATATGCAGCAACTCTCTGACAGTAGACCTATTGGGTTTACAAACAAAGAGCTATGTCTTGCTGAAGCATCACTATGCAGCCCCGTTTTATGGGTTTCACCTTTTCCCATCTACCATGAGGTGTTGACATTAAGCAAAAATGTACCTATGCCATTGACTTTATCAGAAAATCAGTTACTTAAACAAAGATGGAAAAAAAAAAACGGGACAGCAGTGTAGTGTGAACTTAAAAGCAAGAGTTGATTCAAGTGGATTCCACTGTAAATGTTAATTTCATTACTGATAATCACTTTAAAAGGCAAATATAGTATTTTTTTTCCTCGCACATCGCTTTACAGACAATGTGAACCCAAATAAATTATGGTAAAAAAAAATAACCAAGATTAGGGTGATGAATCTCATCATGAGAAGCCGACATTATATAGATTTATGTCTCCCTCCTTGTAAAAGGCAGGTAGCCAAGCTAGAGTCCAATAATAAGAGGGTCTGATTGTACGATCTAAACCTCTGTTACTGTACAGTTATATATACAATCTATCGATTAGGCTTATAAACAGGTTAGATTCTAGAATGTCCATCACATTCTACTACTCTTACACCAAATTCGAATATGGAGTCTAAAGAGGGTTACATTACCTCGTTTGGAGTTTAGACGTCCATATTTAGCTAGATTTAATCATATACATAAGACAAAAAAATAAGATCTAGCTTTGAGATGTAAATCTACATCTAGATCTAGATCGAAAGCCGTTTTAAAACTTCCAATAATTGTGGATTCTAAATGAAGCAAGTAGGCTTGCATTCAGCTTTTCTACAGCTGGCACAAAGGGAGATGACTCTAGAATTTAGATCTTTAACAATCCGCAAAGCAAGCAGATACCGGTAGACCCTAGACATTAATTTTATTATAATAATTTTGGCAATGAATACTGATGAAAAGATAATGAACTTTCATGAACGCTTTTTAACCTAAATTCATAACTTGTATTAGTTTTTGTAATGTATCATGTTCACTTGTACACTGATCTTGGTTGATCAAAATTCTGTAAACTTTATTACGGTACGGTACATTGAGTGGTTTTAGAGGAGAAAGAGAAACTCCGAAAGATATTATTGAAATTGTCTTTTATAATATTAGATACCACAACCGGTTTTTTAGATTGCCTTGTAAAGCTGTGTAAATGCATTTTTCTGGTAAGCTCTTTGGAAGCCATGAAATTTGAAAAAAAAAATGTTCAAATCAGATAATAAAGAAAAAAGTTATGGACTGCCAAAATTTGTAAGTTATTGCCGTTGCGGCATAAAACAACAAACCTCGGTTTTAAATCTCTCATAGCAGTCTTGTTTTTATTACTAAAAAGCCTTAAATAGATAGAGCAAATACACGCACATATATATACGCATAAACAAAAGGAACAAAAAACGACTGAAGCGATGTAGTTTTACACACCAAACAATATTGCTTGAAAAGGAAGACGCAGAACTAGAGAGACAAGAGCCAATTCCCCTTCCAGTCACCCTAGAAAAGCGAGTATGGAGAGGGCACCATAAGCCAACAATCCGCTGTACAATCCCAGGCATTCTTTACAAAGAAGACCAAAGTGGACCTGTAATGAAAGCGCTCACTCTGGAATATATACAAGAGCACTTCCCAAGAGATACCTGGACTCGTGTATACACTGATGGATCTGCCGACAAAGCTGTGAGAAATGGAGGGGCAGGAGTCTACATACAATACCTTGAAGGTGAAGAAGAACAAATCTCAACACCAACTGGACACTTCTCCTCCAATTACAACGCTGAGGTAATGGCACTCCTTCAAGGCGCTAAACGTGTACTGGAAAGCCCACACACAGCTTCAAAAGTAGTTTTCCTAAGTGACGCCAAATCAGTGCTACAAGCAGTCCATGCAAATAAAGACAAGGAACTGGACTACCTCTTTGGCACACTCTACACACTCACTGAAACACATGAGACGGTTCTCCAATGGATACAGGCTCATTGTGGCATAGTGGGAAATGAAACGGCAGACAAGCTGGCTAAAGAAGGCTCCAAAAAAGACCAACAGAGCAGCTCAACGACATATAAAGAAGCCAAACACATCATCAAACAATATCAACAAAGAAAGTGGGCAGACCAACACCCTACCTACAATAAATGTGACCCTTACTATGAATTAGACAGATCAGAACAGGTACTTATCTTCCGCCTAAGAACAGGTCACAACAGAATGAACCACCACATGTTCACAAAATTCAAAATTGGCAGTACAGACCAGTGCCCATGCGCAGCTGGAGCAATGACAGCAGAACACCTTCTGCAAACATGTCCACTGTACAAAGTCCTGAGAAAACGCTTCTGGAGCCAGCCCACATCCTTGCAGAATAAGCTCTTTGGATGCCTGGATGATCTGCGCAGAACGGCCACCTTTGCGAGAGAGACCCAAGCTACCATCTGAATGATCGACAACAACATATTAAACTTGTACAGAAAATTTCAAATTCATCGGGTCAAAAATGATATTACAATATACTCCTCTAGATGGCATAAAAACAAAAAAATTGCGTAAAATTTGAGAAATAAATGCCTGAAGCCCATTTTCAGGGCTTCATAACAAGTAATGAAATGCAACCACTTCCTTAAGGACTTAATAAAAATGTTAAAAATGTTACATAGACAACCCTCAATTTTTTGCAAACAGTTTGCACATATATTAATTATATAGATACAAGAAGAAAAAGAAGAAGGAAACGAGAAGGAGTGGAAGTGATTGTTGTTTGAAATAGACCATCCACAACACGGTGATTGCTGGCATAAGCCCATCAATAACGGTGAAACTGAAAAGATGGGACCCTAAACTCACATACTGATTGTGTGGGGCCCGAATCGCCTAGGTCTATTACAAGTTGCTTGTATAAATAATTATGATGTCTTCATACAGGTTCACGTTATACCGATACTGATCATTTTTTACAAGTTACATAATAATTTGAAAGTATTTGATGTGTCCATTCAAGGTCACGATTTATACCAGTATTGATTATCTATTACAAGTTACTCGTATACAGGTATGCGATGTGAACGATTCCCGATGTATCCAATACACGCAGATGCAGAATGCTGGCCCAGTGGCAATTTCTGCTCGTGTGTTCGTTTACTGTAAGTTATTTTTGTGCAAAAGTAAACTTAATATCTGATGCCTTCAACAATGATTTTTGCAAGATATTGTCAATTCACACTAATTTCTTGTAAACAATCCAACACGTCCTATACTGACTGATGTTTAACATGAGAAATCAACTGTGTAAACTAAAATAAAGTATAAAGTAACAAATAAATGCCATTCTCACCAACTGCGATTCACGACACAAATTGCACAAAACTTTTTGAGAAAAGTAAGAATTTTTGCTCATTCTACTTTAATATGTTTACTCCTAGCCGTATCAGATAAAATGTACCGGTAAAAAAGAAAAATTAATCTTTCACTGCAGTTTTCTAAGATCGTCTAAACTTCAAGTTTCAAGTGAGTCGAGTGTTAGAAATTAAAAAGTTATAAGCTTAGAACTATGACAGAATGTCATCTCATTTTCATTTTTTTTTTTTTATATATATTATGATTATAATATTTAAAACAAAGCATGAATTCAAACATGACAGAAAGTTATTTTAAAGTTTGCTGGGGATAGGGGCCTGCTATGAATTTTTTTTTTTTAATGTTTTTTTAACAATTTTTTTAAAACAAAAAATCGTTAAAATTGTTCTGATCGTTTATAAACTGTATAGTGATGCATTTCTGTGCAAAATATCAAGACAATCCTTAGGTATTCAGCAAAGTTAAAACAAATTTTGTTTCTAAAAAAAGACAATTTAAAAATTTCGCTGAATTTTTTTCCTCAAGTTTCAATGAAAAAAAATGTATAATAGGAAGTCAGTGGTTATCCTCTTTTTCTTGAAGAAATCAATCTTTAAAGCCTCAAAGTTTGGACATTTTTAACTCTCTCTCTCTCTCTCTCTCTCTCTCTCTCTCTCTCTCTCTCTCTCTCTCTCTCTCTCTCTCTCTCTCTCTCTCTCTCTCTCTCTCTCTCTCTCTCTCTCTCTCCCTCTCTCTCGTTTTGGCGCCCTATTCAGTAATCTATTGGTTTCCTTCCACTTTCTCTCTTTCTCTGTCTTTATTGTCTTACTTAACTTCTTTCTCTCCACCTTTCTTAACTCTTCATTTTCTGTCTCGCTCTGTTGACCCTTAAGTAGAAAAGTGGTGCAAAAAGTAAGTGACGTGAAAATAAAATCTCTTTCCTATTCAGGTATTCTTTTTCCATTATTTTCTTCTTCTTCTTCTTCTTCTTCTTCTTCTTCTTCTTCTTCTTCTTCTTCTTCTTCTTCTTCTTCTTCTTCTTCTCTCTCTCTCTCTCTCTCTCTCTCTCTCTCTCTCTCTCTCTCTCTTTCTGCTATGGGGAGGGTCAGGATGGTGGGTTGGCCATTTTTACACCGATCTGAGGTTTGAAGAATGGGGAAATATTTTTATTTTTTAGTATGTAGGGAATATTCGGTAGGGATTTTTTGTCACTTACTGAACTGGAGTTCTATGTTTATCTGTTTCGGGTCTATCTATTTTCTGTGTGGCCTTTGATCAAGGTATTTCTAAGGCCTTGTTTGTGGCAGCTTGAATGTTTGTGGGGATAATCTTGTGAATGGGAAACGTTTATACGTTACGTTTTTAGATGCATTGTTTATTTCTTTTTTTTTTTAGTTGTTGTCCTGTAATTATAAGTTGTGGGCCAGTTCCTTTTTTAGTTTTCTGATTATACAGTTATACAATTTACGGACACACATGCGTCCTTTCGCATTATTTATAATTGCATGTACCAAGTTGTCCTAAAAGGGTGGCGTTTTTGCTTTTATTTTAGAATCCCACGTAAAATTCACGCAGCCACCTCAGACCAAACGGCTTATGGTATAGTCCTTCGTTGTAATACAAGATGTGACTGACAATGGCTCTGATTTCTAGGTCCGACGTATAGTTATACATGTAGTACCTCCAACGTCGGTAGAGTCTCCCATAAAGAAGCTACCAATCCTCGTCCGAAGTTCCCCATAAAGAGTTATATCTGATAGGCCTATAGAAATAGATTTTCACCCACGACCAACCGAGGTACCCAAATATATCTCCGATCAAAGATTTCAAGGGAAAAGTGAATTTCCCAGCCAAAAAATGACCGTCCGACAACACTGAAAAGATGACCATCACATCTCAAAGTAAGACTTACATGGATTTTCTCAAATCTAACAAGATCTCTGGTTACTAGTGGTTTCAAAGCTGACCAAGATCAAGCCATTCTGGAAGCAAAGGGGTATTTTCTCTAATAAGCTGGCCAGCCCTGATTTACTTCATGTTTTTTTATTTATTTATACACCTTGATAATATTTTCATTTGTTATTTACCTATGTCTTTGTTCTTTTCTTTCATTAATCATTTACTTAGTATCCACCTGAATAATATTTTGATATTTTTATTTACTTATTTCTTTATTCTTTTTTTCCCTCTCCATTACTCAATCAGTCATTAATTTTTTTTTCCTCAAAGTGCGCCTTATTATTCAAATTGTTTTTTTCCCCCCTAGCCTACATTTTCACACGATTCATTCTTCTTGTATTTCATCCTTTTTGAGTCTGTTTTTCATCTGCATGTGGAACTCTGCGTGTTGTTTCTTGTTCTTGTTTTTGTTTCTGATGAAGGCGTAAAGCCGAAAGCTCAAGTGCAAGTTGCTATTTCGTAAATTTTAGAGCTGGGCTATACACACATGTATTTCTTTTTTTCTTGTGATTTGCCACTATTCTTCATGCTCTACTATGACATTCAATTTTAATTAATCTTATGCATCTTTGAACAGATAGTTCGTAATGAATTTTTAAAATGTCCTGCTGCCACCATGACAGTCTAGAATTGAAAAATTTGTTTCTATTGATTACAACTGTTGTATCAACAATCCCAAGGTAAAAATCCTTTACTTTGTGGCGGTTATGCTTTCAAACTGCCAGTGGGGCTAGTAGGCCTCTCCTAGCAAGCTTGTTTGTAGAGCCTTGCTATCTCCAGATATTCAAATTTCATAGCTTCTTGTGCTTCAGTTTATTTTCCAGTTACTGAAAGAAAGATGACAACAATAACCTCTCATAAGTTTCGAATATGGGAAATCGGTTGATTAGGTACTTTTCAAATCTATTTGAATGTTTTTAAACGCTCATTAGATAACTATAAACTCCTGCAAAAAGTATTTCAAAGGAAATCACTGCTGCCTATTTGTTTTAACTTACATGATTATGAATGTTTGAATCATTGATTTGGATTTCACAAAAATTGTAAATCGGTTTTTTTTATAATCGACGCAGCTTTGTGTAAGTTTTTTTTTTTTTTTTTTATTTTTTTTTTAGAACTCTTAATTTTGATAGTGTACCTTCCTCCTCATTCAAAACTCACCATCATTTCTGGACAGTAAACCAATTCACAACCGATCTCCTTTGTCTGATTCTTATTTTCTCATGAGGCGCGTGTTGGGTAGAGACATGGACTTGATGGAAGGGTAGACAGACGAAGTTTTCAATGCTTGCCGTGTGCTGCTTCAGTTTTTGCCACTAAAATTGACTGAAGGAATGGTGGGTTTACACGATGTAAAATTACACCGCCTTTTTATAGAACTTTTAGTTAACTCATCTATTTTCTTTCATTTTTAAATTTTCGTACCCATCCTAAGACATGATCTTAGGATGGGATCTTCCTGAATACTTTGCTGAATGATTGTTTGTTTCAAAATCTGCTTTTGACATTTTCAACTCTACAAGCCTCTAAGAGATTGTTTGGAACAGGAAGGTGTGACTGCTAGTCCTCAGTCAGGTGTCCGAGTAACAGATACTGAGATAGTTGTTCATACAAAATTATTCATGTGGGGATGCAAATTTATTCTCTGATATTCCCTCTATATTCTGAGCCATCTGTTGGGGTCTGATCTAACTGGCTGACCGTACTCCGGCGGTAAGGGCTAATATTTAATTTAGATCACGGTCATCGTTTAGTTATTAGGAAATTCTTTAGGGGTTTTATTCCAGCACAGTTCATTTTATAACGGCTGGCTGCTTTAGAATAGGATACATTACAGTTCAAAATGTAGTTGATGTAAAATTTCAAAATGCAACATTCATTAATAACGTTTAATGTGTTAACATTACAGTTTCTTGCTTAACAAAAAATACTTTAAAAAAAGGCTGCAGTTTGAATTTAAACCAACTTCCTTTTCCAAGCAAAAACAGAGGAATGTCTTATCAGTGCCTTAAGCACAGCGAAACACATACACTGTACCATAATTTTATATATATATATATATATATATATATATATATATATATATATATATATATATTGCTCACAAACCGAGCTCACTCTAAGTGCAGTGATACACATACATTTTACCATAATTATATAAAAAGCTCATAAACCGAGCTCATTCTAAGTGCAGTGATACACATACGCTTTACCATAACTATATAAAATGCTCATAAACCGAGCTCACTCTAAGTGCAGTGATACACATACACTTTACCATAACTATATAAAATGCTCATAAACCGAGCTCATTCTAAGTGCAGTGATACACATACGCTTTACCATAACTATATAAAATGCCCATAAACCGAGCTCACTCTAAGTGCAGTGATACATATACACTTTACCATAACTATATAAAATGCTCATAAACCGAGCTCACTCTAAGTGCAGTAATACACATACCCTTTACCATAATTATATAAAATGCTCATAAACCGAGCTCACTCTAAGTGCAGTGATACACATACACTTACCATAATTATGTAAAATGCTCATAAACTGAGCTCACTCTAAGTGCAGTGATACACATACACTTTACCATAATCATATAAAATGCTCATAAACCTAGCTCACTCTAAGTGCAGCGATACACATACACTTTACCATAATTATATAAAATGCTCATAAACCGAGCTCACTTTAAGTGCAGCGATACACATACGCTTTACCATAATTATATAAAATGCTCATAATCCGAGCTCACTCTAAGTGCAGCAATACACATACGCTTTACCATAATTATATAAAATGCTCATAAACCGAGCTCACTCTAAGTGCAGTGATACACATACCATTTACCATAATTATATAAAATGCTCATAAACTGAGCTCACTCTAAGTGCAGTGATACAAATACACTTTACCATAATTATATAAAATGCTCATAAACCGAGCTCACTCTAAGTGCAGTGATACACATACACTTTACCATAGTTATATAAAATGCTCATAAACCGAGCTCACTGTAAGTGTAGTGATACACATACACTTTACCATAAATATATAAAATGCTCATAAACTGAGCTCACTCTAAGCGCAGTGATACACATACACTTTTCCATAATTATATAAAATGCTCATAAACCGAGCTCACTCTAAGTGCAGTGATACACATACACTTTACCATAGTTATATAAAATGCTCATAAACCGAGCTCACTCTAAGTGTAGTGATACACATACACTTTACCATAAATATATAAAATGCTCATAAACTGAGCTCACTCTAAGCGCAGTGATACACATACACTTTTCCATAATTATATAAAATGCTCATAAACCGAGCTCACTCTAAGTGCAGTGATACACATACACTACTATATACATTGCTCACTCTTCTTTATGAAGTTTGTAAAAATAGAAGTGTTTACGTGTCTCTCTTTTCTTATGCAGATAGTTTTTCAATTTTCTAGGAAATGAAACAAAGAAACCTTTTTTGAAGCAAGTACCTTTCAAAATTTGAAAAAAAAATAATAATAATTATAAATTAATGGAAATAGATTGTCAAATTTGTGGGTATTTTCCAATCAATTAGAATTTTTCTAAAAAATCGTCCTATTTTGACCAATCAATAACGCTGTTCTCTGACGCAGTTGGCTTTTCAAACATATGTAGGAAATACCTTTCATCAGCAGTATTTCCTCTTATGCACATTCTTTAAAAAATTAAATCCAAATCATTCTTTTCTTCCAAGAGATGCATCAAAAATTAAGAATGTTAACTATTGTTCAACAGGCAAATTTTCTTTACTTTCAAAATAGTAGGAAATTTGCAATTCAAGAACAGCACTTTATCTATTGTGAGGATTTGCCAAATTAACTTTACAGATAGGCAACATCTTTTTTTATGATTGCAAGAAGCATATTAAATTTGCTGAAATGAACCATTCAAAAGTATCGTTTTTATTTATACAAGATAGCTTGCAAAATATTTTAAAATTTAAGTAACTAGACTGAACAGTTTTAACGCATATGGCTTTAATTTTAATTCAAAATTCCTGCTACCTTCATGGCAAGCTTGTAAAGTTTGGGTTTTCAAGAGACTTAGTGCTAGAAACAAATCAGTCATTCATGCCACAAGCACACTGTACTCTTAACTTAACAAACATCAAGTCTTGCAAGAGAAATTCAATAAACATTCAACTTTAATGATGAAGTGTCAAGCAAAATAAACAGCATACATATTGTAACCATGCAACCAAATGAAAATAAAAGAGTAAGGCCCGGTATCCACCTAAATGCTCAGTACAGCTCCATGATAAAAACGATAATAACAACAACATAATATTCCACAAGAAATGGAGCTTTCCAACTATTGAAATGGTGATATTGATGATGATAACAACAACATATGTATAGTATATATATATATATATATATATATATATATATATATATATATATATATATTAAATATATAGATATAGATTATTATATGACTATTTTCTTTAAAATTTTTGTTTAGTTTTGTTTGTACAACATCATGAAATATTTATTTTTTTCTTAATTATTTTTTTTCCTTTAAAGATTAATAAGGAGAAGTTCAAGGTTAAATGCTGTTCAGTAGCCACCTATAACCATCATAAGATTTTTAGAAATAAATTTTTTATAGGTATTTTCAAAAGAAAAAAACAAAAAAAAAACAAAAGGAAAAAAGTGAAGGCATTGACACAATATAGTACAGTACAGTACATGTTTTTGGAAGCAGGTGAGAGGCTCAGAGAGTAAAGAAAAAGACAAGGAGAAAGACAGTTACAATGCATTGATTATGATACAACAATGAATAGGAATCTGAGAGAAAGGTTTTGATATTTTCAGTAAAATTCATGGTAAATTTAGAAAAAAATCATGCTCTGACTTTAAGACATATTTTCTTGTAAAAGTAAAGGGAAAAAAATCATTGAAATAATTAATGTCTGATTAAAAGATAACAAAACAAACAAAAAAATTCACACATTACAAAACCAGGAATTCAAACAAGTGTTAATCATGGACTCCAGGTTTGTCATTATAAACAACAAATTAATGCAATTTGCAAATGAAAATTCAATGAAACAAAAGAGAGACAGATCTATGCTGAAGCAAGAGTACAATCCTAATTAGATTATCACTAGTTGTGTCCCTTCCATATTTCTATGTGTTGCAAACAAATACCAGCTTGAATAAAAAAGTTTGAGAGGATGTAACTCTACATGTATCACTAACCTGAACATTGGAAGCCAAGTTAATTCTAGAGCAGAACATGGTACGACAATCTGAGAATCTTACTTAAGAGTTGTTCCATGTTATGGTATTTGAGTCAATAATAACAGCCAGATAATTCTCAGTTTATCAATTTATAAGAACCTTTTGATATCAGGTATAGATAAGTTGGATCATCGCAAATTCTACCCTCAGCAGGTAAAAAACTATATTTCTTCAGCTATTCTTCTTCACTTAAATAAAGAAATAAATGAAACAAATTATACTCATGCTATGCAGACCTCATTATGATCCACACTTAGTGTATATCATGCTGTGTGGGTTACAGTACCATTGGCTTACCATGATAGAGCGCAGCAAAGTAGAACGAAAAGTAACACCTAGACTGATCATGAAAGCCAGCAACTCGTATGTGACAAACTAGAAAAAAATTCTTTTGGCCGTGGCAACCTGCTGAAAGATTGGTTACTATGAAAATGAAAACAGCGGAGATGTTGGTGATCATAACATTAGCTTTGATGATGAAAATGAATATGAGGATGCTGTTGATAATCATGATACTGCAAATTACAAATATAGCTTTGTTGCTTTGTCTTTTACTTGAAAAGAAGTTGAAAAAGCCCTAGTTAACTGTATAACTGGAAGGTCCAGCGAAAGAAGGGGAAAAGAATTAATATCCAATACCAAAGAGTAGAAGAAAACATGCAAATCACCACCACCACGATACAAGACATCACAACGACAAGATACATCAGCAATAATGCATATAAGATAGATATATTATATAAATGTATATATATGGGTGTGTTTTTATAATTATATATTTATATGATTATAGTTGTAAATTCTTTATATTAGTTTTTTTTCTCCAATCAATAATGTACAATACATCACAATGTATCTTTTTTCATTAATGTATTTACTTTTTTTCATTATTCAAAATGATATCAGCACCCAGTGAGGCAACTGAGTTATCAACAGTGTCAGAGCCCAAAACAAACACCTTAAAACAAAGGCATACATTGGATAATATGAGCAGTAGCAGGCTTGTCCAATACAGCTTAGGCAGCCATAGGGAACAAAAATAGAAGCCTTGTTTGAAGATATGGGATGTGTGACTTTTTTCTGTTCTATCACCCCTAGAAAAAGTCAGCACAGATGAAAAGTGTTACTGGAAAATTATCCCAAACAGGATGTTTAGGATGTAGGGGGGAGGCCATGATTAGTAATGTCTAGTCACAAGAATTTATGGTACACTATGGTGAAGCCACAGGTGTAGCAAAAAAGAAAATGAAATGAAGAGGAGAGACAGAGAGTTATCAGAAGAAATATAGTGAAAAAGATATGAGCAGACCCTGGGGCAAGTTTTGCCATCAAATGTATAGTTTTGAAAACCATGATGGAGAACATAGTGAAGGAAAGAGTAGTGGTCATACAGACAGTTTCAGAGGTGCAGAGAAAAGATAAACAATGAATGGTGTGTATGAGAGAGATAGGGGAGAGAGAGAGAGAGAGAGAGAGAGAGAGAGAGAGAGAGAGAGAGAGAGAGAGAGAGAGAGAGAGAGAGAGAGAGAGAAATAGATAAACAAATAAAAAAAGAGAAAGATATTCAGCTATATATTCTCAGATGGGCAGATAAAAATTGAAGGACAAGGATATTCAGAAATTTTAATAATCCTGATGGTTACAATTATTTGAATATCATAAAATACGACAAATGATTAGGAACCATTGAAGCATTGGTCGAGCATTTGAACAAGGCTAGATCATACAATAAGAATAAATAGATTTGGGTAAGTCACGAGCCAAGAGACAACACAAGAGTTAGAGAAACTATACAAGCTTAGATATCATTAAACAGCACTGGTTGGCTTTAGGGAGAGAACAGTGTCAGCCTTGAAATATGGTCATTGACTTTGATCAAGGTGGACAAAGATTAAAAGGACAAAATAGGGTATAGAGCAGAGACAGAAAGTAAGAGAGAGAGAGAGAGCGAGAGAGAGAGGAAAAGAGAGAGAGAGAGAGAGAGAGAGAGAGAGAGAGAGAGAGAGAGAGAGAGAGAGAGAGAGAGAGAGAGAGAGAGAGAGAGAGAGAGAGAGAGAGAGAGAGGAGGGAAGCATAGAGAGGAAAATTAAGAAGTTGTGTTAAGAGAAATAAAAGAAGAAAAAGTTAGCTGTTTTTCTCTTCAACCAGCAAAAGCAGCCCATAGCTTTAGTTTTGCTAAAAAGCTTGGCTTCTGATTGACTGGGTACTATTTTAGCTTCCCGTTGCCTATCACTTAGTGTAAAATGTTCAGATGACTTGAGGAAGAACACAGAAATTCTATGAGATGTTATGTACAAGCTTAAATAGAAAGTTCTTTCTCTTCTGGCTGATTCACTATCTTTGTGTATAGCTGTGGAATATGTTGCACATACATTTGTGCCAGTTTAAAAACAACACTTAAGAAAGAGGATCATGTTGAAATTCAATTTTTCTATTCGCATGATATACATTGAGTGATTGCGGATTGCTTCATTTCTGTATTTCTTTTGAACTATATATATATATATATATATATACATATATATATATGTATATGTATATATATATATATATATATCAGTGAATGACTATCTCATGAGAAGGTAGCCGGATATAAAAGAAACAGAAAAATGGTTGCAGAGAGACTTGAGACAAAATTGAACAATCCAAGCAAAACCTATTCACTTAGCTTGTACCCCTGATATTGGTCAAATACTGTAACAGTGAAAGCTGTGCCAACAGCTATGGAAAATATATCCTCTCTTAGTTCATACAACAAAGTTATAACAAAAAGTCTGGTTCTTAGGGTGCAATAATTCAGTGTATGATGAGAACTTCTCATAAAGAGACTTTTACAAATGCTGATACCACAAGGCTTTCAGACCGACACAGTATCAACTGAATAACGCTAGGAATAGTTTTCACACTTAAACTTACGCAGCCCATCCTATATATTGCCCCACCCCTCATTCAGACCCCCACACACTGATCATACAATTACATCTGAACATTAAGTATCTATGAACATAAAATATTCATTATATTGGTTCAAATCAGCCCAATAAATTAATGTGATGCATCAGATCTCTAACACAAGTTGAATATCATGAAAGTAAATCATAATATAACACTTCATGATTCCTATAAAAAAAGCAAAAATTTATGTTTCCCATTCATCTAGTTTAAAAAAAAAAGCTTTCATCTACATGACACAGTTTAGATAAAAATAAATCAAAAGTGAGACAAATTTGGGTGCTCTTAACTGGACTATCCATGACAATCGGCTCTTTGAAAGTAACCATAATTAAATGTCTCATTATATTCAGGGCTTCATTATATTCGTGTATTGTCTTTTTACTTAATCTTTCTATGAAAAAAAAAACATCGGAAAGAAAACAAAAAAAAAAATACGGAAGTGGTTGTTTTTGATTTCCTGCAAATTTTCAAATAATGAACAGTGTATCCACAAAAAATATAACTGTTCTTTCTTTTGTCCGTCTCTTAAGTGCTCTCTTTTTCAAAATGTTCAGCTACAAACATCTACGTGCCATAAAAAGATAAAGAGAATATCTTTCCTCCATCTCCACCTCCCTGCAACGTCATGAAACAATATCCAGCACCAGTGTTTCAACACAGTATACAATACCTGTATATGTTACCGTTTCCTATATAAGCTCATAAAGAATTCATCAACATCAACATATGTTTAGCAATACATATTGGGCCAGTTATAAAATTAATATTCATCAGACTAGAATCATTGGGTTTTGCAGTAGAAGGCATTTGAAAAATTAAAACAAAACAAAACATAAAAAAAAAAACAAATAAAACACATAAGATACCTGTAATTCAAAATCCACCAAAATGTACATGAGCAATTTTGTTTTAAAAAAACAAGAAAAGGCTTTCAAAGAAAAAAAAGAAGAAAGAAAAATAAAGCAACCAACCTTGCAAAAATTTGTGCGCATTGTCAACAATTTTCAGGTCAGATTTTGATCAATATCAAAAATACCCTAGCTCTGCCTTGACACAGATTAGATGAATCACAAAATTCTTGTCAAAACAGTGTGAAATCAGTATCAAACAGTAGCAATATATGAAATCATGTTGTTCCCGAGAGAAAGAGCTATCACAGATTCCAACATCCCAGCATAAACACTCACCCCTCACACCAACATTAACAAAATCAAGTTTGTATTCACCAACTCTCTATGATTCCTGGACCAAAATCTATGTAAATCATCAAAAAAATGTACAAGATAAGGAAAATTCCACAAACAATATGTAGTGTTAGTATGAAACTATTCAATCGAAAGACCTCAAAATAAAAAGAGCAAACAATGCTTTGCAAATTATTTGATATTTACTTATGATAATGAACAAAATTGACCTTAGATAACACAGTCTGTTGCCAAAAGTCTATTTATTCTAACAGTTCAATTAAGTGAAAAGTGTAACAGTTTCTGAAGTATCGAAAGGAAGTGGGGGGAAAAAAAGTAAGACAGAGAGAGAGAGAGAGAGAGAGAGAGAGAGAGAGAGAGAGAGAGAGAGAGAGAGAGAGAAAGAGAGAGAGAGGGAATTTCAAACTACTCCCTCATAGTGAGACATGGTCCAACTGGCAAGTCATCTGTCAAGTGTCTACCCTGGGCACGGAACAAATTATTGAGAAATATAATATAAAACAAAATAAAGAAAATTTGTGCAAAATAAAAAAGTCAATAATGAGTGTATCCATGGTAAATTGCCTGTTTGCATATGTCTTCTCTTAAAATAAAACAAAATAAAATTAAAAAAAAAAAATTTAAAAAAAATCAGTGTAATTATTAACAAACAAGAAGAACTATGAACATGCAGTAAAACAAGTGTCCCTTCTTGTCTTTATGAAATATTAAAAAAAAAAAAAGAACTGATGAATCCTTCACTCCTGCTTCGAGTGATGTTTGCTCAAAGAATTGCTTTATCTGCCAGGTGCAGGGAAGAAAACCTATATACTTTGTCCAAAAATTATATTCTTAAAAAAATAATAGCAACTTATCTGCTCACTACATGTCATTATACTTCCACCATGCCTAACTGTAGGCAGTCTTTCCAGGGAAAGAGAAGCTCAAAAACGCATTTCTGCAAACACATCCTTCTCATAACTTGAATAATGATACAGTTGTTACCGACAGCATATCCTTTGTACAATGAAAAGAAGCGTAAAATCACTTTCATTTGCTCTACATTGAGAGATAGTAGCTTGACTAGAGGAAATGTCAGTGCTTCTAAAGATAAACAAACCACTGCAAGCACTGACTGTACACGCACAAAGATAAATACCAGAGAAGTCACTCCTCCCGCCCTCTCCCCCATTAAAAACATTCAAATAGAAGTTTGTTTTTGCACACTCCCTCCCTATTAATGTAATATTAATTTGCAAAAGGACTTGGACACTAGCTGCTGAAAGAGAAAAAGTAGATAGTTCTCATATCCAGTTTATCCAATTTCACAATAAACACAAAGATTTAATTTTTTTTTTTTACAAGGGAAATGTTTATTGCATTACATACAGCTATTTTTATAGCACTCCATATACGAGGCAAAACAAAGAGAAGAATAGCTTAATACCTAAAAATAATGCTATGAATTTCATAAGGTCTTTCCTAACGTGAGCTCTAAAAATGTGAGGTTGCCACCTTAAATCAAGCACAAGTCTGACCGGAAAATGTTTGCACCAAGAAAAATGTACAATTTATTGTTCAAAGATATGGGAAGTGTGAGAGGTAGGTAGGTAACTAGTACTTTTCTGTCCACTTAGTGACATTAAACTGCATACATGCATGACTATTGATTTGCAATTTCTTGGCTGAAAATAAATATGACTTTTAATCCATCTATTCTCTCTACTAGTTATGGTTTATATATGAGACACACACACACTACTGTCAAAAAATTACTATCTCTTCCTCTTTTTGCTATGGTGGCTCTCAATCGGTCAAAGAAAAACGAAACAAAATAAAATAGAATAAATGGATTACAATCAAGACATGTTATAGTAAAAAAGCTTTCCTTTTATTTAGTTATCAAATAAAACTTTTGACTTCCAACATTACTTCCCAGACTTGCCACCTAAGTAATCTCAGAATTGCTGCAAAATATCTTAAACTTTTTGTTAGTGAAAACATCTATACTTTTATAAAAATGCATCCTGGAGATCTATGTTAGATGTGTATCTCAAAACTAAAAAGAGAAAAATTATTCCTCGTCCCAATGTCAAAAATTACTTGAGAGGCTAATGTGAGCAACGCTTTTGATAATATCACAGAGCAGATTGAGACATTCAAAACCAAAAAGGCAGAAAGTTAAAGAAAGCAAGGGATGCAAGCCATGGCCCAGACATAAAAACAAGCTTTAGGTGAACCAATTTTTTGCCTTGAAAATTAAAAAATTAAGACTGAAGGTATAATAATAAAAATAATAATAACAATAATAATAATAATAATAATAATAACTCACTTGAGACTGGGCTATTTTTAAAAGCTCTAGTGCTAGGAACTGATGTTTTTGGTTATTTCTTAAAATTTATTAACATTTCTAAAGCTACTGTACTAAAATTGTCCTTTGTACGTCACAAGCTCATTCAGATGACATAAAAAGCTAGAGGATGTGAATTCAATTTGTTCATTATTTTTTTCAATTACCATAGATTTGCAAATTTCAAAAAACGTTTTTGAAATGTCAATTGCGGTGAAATAAAAGCTAACTTCATCCTCTCTAGCACCATTATTTCACTGTCAACTTTTTTGCCTCAGCCACTGATCTACCTGCTCGGCTCAATTTCCTTTTCTTCACTCTCACTTTCAACAATGTTTAGATCATGACTCTCATCTAGATCATGTTTGTTAAGGTCACTTTCCCCTGAAACTTTCAAATCATCAAAAGACTCCTTCAATTAGCTTGCTTAGAGCCATCAAGATAGTTATGTTTTTGTTTTCCATTTGTAGCCCATTGCTACAGTGCTAGCAGTCTAGGTAGTGGACTGAAAACGCAGGAGAATAGCAAAACGAAATTAAATCTGGGCAAGCACGATTCCCAGTACCTTACAAGGTATAGTAATTGTGATATTGTTAATCCCGTAAGGGTCACGGGATCCACCCCAGGCAACTTGGGGCCCATCTCTTTACCCCTAAGGGAAACGTCTCAAGTGAGTTAACAATAATGCCAATTCATACACTTTTAAAGAAAACATATGAAAAACAGAGGAAAAAATAAATAAAATCTTTCACCATGACAGAAAGCTTAAATTTTAAAATATAACATGAATGATGGTATAATAATTGTGGCTTTCCAGTTTGTTTATGAAGAATATGAGCTGAGCTTTTTTTAACCAAAGGTAAAAATGTTTTTTATTTTGTTTTGTTTTTGTTTTTTTGTCATATGAACAAACAGTCACATTGATATGGACTTTTAGTTTCAATTGGTTGGGTGGAACTAAATAACTGAGCATATTTTCTTTGCTTTCATAACTAATTTGATTGCAGACAAAAAAAAACCCAAACAAATCAGAACAGAGCAAACATATTGTACTAAACATCACTCATCATAAGTGTAAGTGACAAAAGAGAAAAAAAATCACTCTAAAATTTTATCTATTCAGGAACTGTGGTGGGTAATAAATTAAAGATTATAAAAACAATAAGGATAAATTGATATTAAAAATTTGCTTTAAATGCCAATAGTGAAAGGCAAGGGAGGTTATTTTGTAAAGTCTAATAATGCTTCGCAATCAAAATAATTTTTAAGGGTAACTATAACACAAAAAATGAAAGCAAATAAAATAGAGAAGACTTAGAAGTCAGACAAGGGTACTCTACTGTTCCAGTGACAGTTCTGGTAATGTAATTTACATCATCATCAATGGTACTTAAATCTTGGACCGTCATTTAAGAACACTGCCAACAACAACAATATCAGTCATTACTATAAAGGATTGACTGATTAATACAAATTGCACTCAGAAAGAAGATATTTACAATAGAGGAAGAAAAACATTCCAAACAACCCAAGGCAGTCTGATGATTGTTGAAGTGCACCATTTTAGTCATTGATTAATTGATTTTTTTCCATTAAGTCGATTCATCATAAATTATTCTAGTGCTCATTATTAGAAACCAAACAAGTGTTTTCTTTCCGTTTAATCTGTGGTTTAAACAGCTTTCATGAATGTTCACTTTTTATAAGTCCACCATTTGTCACATCTAACCAAGTATCAAGGAGCGACAATTACTTTCTAAAGACATTTCAATGAATATTGAGTGCTGCTAATTGTCTTTTTCTTGCAAATAGTATTTTTTAGTGATCTTCCAACAGAAAAAAAAATTAACACTTACTGAATAAATTGCATATTCATATTATTGATGAGACCTTGAGTTGAAAGTTCCTCTCTTTTCATGCACATCCAATGACTCATTATATCATAGATTTAAATAAAACTACATTACATGATTTTATTACTGTTGAATAACTTTCTTAGCCAAGAAAAAATATATACATTGCTTCTTTCGAAAAAAAAAAAATCCTGTTCCTTTGGCTTTGCCATCATCAGAACAAGCATACATAGAAAAAGGTAATATCAATGGTTAGCATCGATACATTGACACCATGACGCCAAATACCCCTAATCCCATGGCAGAAAAATCACCCAACAGAACCTGTTAACAAAATAACAGTAGGAGGACGAGAAATGTTAAAAAGAAAAAAAAAAATACAAATGGCTGATCAGATCATTCGAGATTTAAATGACAGCACTCAAGTTGCAGCAAAATTTATTTCATTTCACATTTCTTTGTTTTTGACATTGCTTAAAATATTAAAAACCCTGTGCCTCAACCAGCATGACAATTTTATGAATGTTCTGAGATATTCAGACATTTTTTCCATAAAAGAAATGGAAAAAAAAAACTTTAAATAGTAACTCATGTTTGCCGTACAAATGTTTAAATTCACCTAATTCACATGCAACTGCCATACTGATTCCCTTTATAGGATTGTCACAAAGTTTAGAAATCTCTGATACAATTTGACTTGTGTCACACCTTGTGACTACAGAGAGAAGGTCAGATGTTGCCACCCTGTGTGAAGTTGAAATAAGACCCTGAACAATAGTTATTACATCATGTAACATAACATGGTAAGTTGTGAACGCATTACACAAAAGTGTAAGATTTACTTTGGAAACACACATGGGTGTACCACCACTCTAAAAAGCATTGATCAAGTAGATGTCCTAGCAGTGGCTTTATATAATATCAGTCTGTATATCAGTGAATCCTGAAACCATTGCGATATATGAAAAAGGGAAAACAGACACTGTGAAAGAAACAATAGTTTTTCTCTCAACAAAGAGAAGACATTACAAAAGCAAACTGAGAGATAAAAGAATGCAAAAAAAGATAAAAGCTCAAAATTACAAAAAAAAAATGCTTTACAAAACACTGCCTCTTAGCAAAACTAATAATTATGATGATAATAATAATATAACAGGACCCAAACCCATCTAAAATAATTCATGGAAAAAAAAAAATCCTCCATATTTTAGCTGAAGCTTCTACCACCATGGTGGTTTCCACGGTTAGGACCTGATGATGAAGCTGGTGTTGATCCCCCTGAAGATTGTGAAGACGAAAATTGGTTGCTAGAATCCCCTCCCATATAGGTGACAAGTATGTGACACGCATATGCAGATACGATTGCAACCAGCAGAAACCCAAGTAGAATCACTGCAGCCCACTGTTGATCTGTCCAAGGCCGTCGCTCCTCATTGCCAGACGATGACATTGGCCCAGCTGAACCAGTCAGGGAGGATGAGTGTTGGCCTAGAGGTTCCAATGCGGTCAGAGAGAAGACTACTCCAGGACTGAAAACACCCGTGATGTCACCTGATTGATCTGAGGCTAATCTGACAGCGGCCACCCGAGCCTGATACTCTGTGTGAGGTGCCAGATCATCCAGCTGGAAACTAGTGTTGGGCCCTTTGTAAACCTGGACAAATGGAACATCAAGCTTTCAATTAACTGCAAGTCATTTGGCAGCTAAGCCCTTTCGATCTCTAGAGGCAGGTGATGCACAGATATGACTTATTGACAAGTGTGAGTAACAGTACCTTTTTTAGGGCAAAAATTGAGGAAACAGATAAATGATGCCTTATTATCTCTTCCGATACATGCATAATACAGTGCGCATCATATCCATATCACCTTTTTAAACACTTCCCTTCTATTGACATGCTTTGCAAAGCCTGTACTTGTTCTCTCTTTATTGTTGCTACATACTTCTTTCTATATCCAAGCGTCAAGTAATCAGACTAGCTATGCAAAAAGTCAGTGGGCACAAAGAAATTTACAACCCACTTGTTACCTCCCCATAATAGAGCTTAATATCCATAACTTTTGCTCAAAAGTTCTGTAAGCTTAGATCTAGGCCTAGTTTTCGGATAGACTAGATTGGGAGATCATGTGAGACAAAAGGCACTGAAGGTCTTTTTGCTTTTCACGTGCTGTGTGATCTGGAGAAAGAGGTGGATGTGCTACCCTAAGTAAAAACTTACTAACCTGCTTGTACTCTGTATCACGTCCATTGAGACAGAGCAACTGAAGGACATACGCAGTGGAGTCTCCACCTTGTGGCTTTCCACTCTGCCATTCAAGGGTACATCCATGCTGGCTCACGTTGCTGACTTTTGGGGCTGGAGCAGGAAATATAAAGATTCAGGAGATTCATTAGAACATCCTTAATTCCTACTACTTTCAATTTCATTTATTGCGGCCATGTGGTTTAGATGGAATTTTTAAAAATTTCATTAAAATTGAAATAACAATGATTATGCTCATCCTAATGACATTCAAAGCGTATGTAACTTGGATTCTCCTTATGATAGTCCTCAAGTTGTCTTTGTAACTACCAGCACCATTTTCATGTCACTCAAAGACAACAGTCTGCTGACAAAACGCTTGTCAGAGTCCTTGTTTCAGTTTGCAGACTCAGAGATGATGAAGGAAGAGACTTGATTACAAGATCTCAGACACCAAAAGATCAAACAAGATAGCTCCAACAAGCGAAGCAAATATAATAGAAGAATGACTTTCCCATTATAAAATAAAAAAAATTTAAACAATAATTCAAAAAACAAATGAGGTTTACACGGAAACTTTGCTGGAAGTAGTAAATTACTGAAACCAGCCACAAGGGATAGAGTGAAGCAGCAAAGAATGCATGGGTACAAATGATTAGAGAATAATCACACAAGGCCCAGCACAGTCTATTGAACGAACCGCTGATTGACAATATGGTTGCCAAAAAAAAAAAAAAAAAGAAATTATAAAAATTGAGTATTGTTATTGATAAACATATGCCATGAAAGATAAATAAATTGATAAAGAATGGAAAAAAATCTTAAACTCTAATCAAGATATTTAAGAAATACTGAACTTTTCCCAAACAGGTTGGGTTGATTGGACTCACAAGTGATGGTAAAGAAGTAATGGAAAAAGCCAAAATCTTAAAACTCTGAACTAAATGAGCTGAGAGTAACCTGATAGGTCTTTCCACTTACCCTTGAGAGGAGGGGGAGGTGTCTTGGTTGTAGTGAAGGAATATGTATCAGAGTACGGACCACCGCCAGCCTCATTACTGGCAAATATTCTGAACTCATACGTGGTGAGCTCTGTAAGGCGCGTCACCTTGTGAGTGTGGGCTGGTCCTGTATACACTGGCTGGAAGCTGATGAGAAAGCAGGTGTATGTGATAGAAGTACAGATATACATCAGCACTAACAATAGTGCTATCAGATAAACCAAAGTAAATTAAGAGCTCAATGGAAAATACACAAATATAAAAATCGTTCATAATATGAAATTTGAAAGAATTAAAAGTTTATTTTTCTCTTCTCCGAAACTGATACCTCATCCCAACCTGCTATGGACTATACAGTTTTCATTATTGAGATCTTGGAAATTCTTAGTGTGGAGAAGTTATCCAAGAGAACTCCATTGTCTTATTTTTCACTCTTAATGGCTACATATGGCTTAAATATTATGATACGGATAAAAAGAAAATGTTCATTTTTTGAGTGTAATTTACAAGGATTTCACGGCTACTAATTTAGCAAGCAACAAGAGCATAAGTGCTCACAAGTAAAGTCTAAAACAATGCTGTCATTGACGGGCAGGCAAAAGGCCTGTTTGGATTAATCTTTGAATGATAATGCTTTGCTCAGAACTTGATGCTATCATAAATAAACAAAATAAAGTTTGCTATAGTTCAGATCCCTGCTTTCCCTCAAAGCAACCCATTTAAGAATAAATTTCAAAGCAATGCTGAGCCCAACCTGCCATCCTCCTTCTCCATCTCCAGCGTGTAGGTAAGCAAGTCTGAGGGCCTTCCCTCTCCCCACTTTAGCTTGATAGAGCTAGGAGCCAATATCACACACTCCAGACGAGGGGGGGAAGGTGGAAGAGCGCGCGTTGTCACCTTGACTGAGTTACTGTAGGGGCCAACTCCAATGCTATTTACAGCCTGAACACGAATCCTGGGAAAGAAAAATACATGTTTGGAATATGAACTTTAAGAGACACTGCAGCTTTGCACCTAGCTACATCCTGCCACTTTTAGCCTTTTATAATTATTTTCTTTGAGCAGTAGAGTCTAGTGCCGCAAAGGAAGAAAAAACAGCATATAAAGTGAAAATATGGTTATTGGAGGTAGGGGATTAAATTTAACCACATAATGAAAAGCTTTAAGCTAGAAACATTTGTGCAGCTGGCAGGCAAGCTGGGCGCGAATTGCTCCATCCATTTTTGAGAGAGAGAATATAAAAAAAAAATGTCCATTTTACTTTCTTTTGGAGGATTTCAAGTACTCTTCCACATCTTTTTGACTCAACAAATGAATAAAACCCAATTTCCATTATAAATATTTTAATTTTGATTGTTTTTAACACTACCTTTGTCCTCTGCATCAGCCATGAGCGTTAACTGGTTGTCACAATTACTTACAATATTCCATCCAAACGCACACACTCTTTTTAGATCCATCTAGTATTTGAAACCTTTTAGACAACACAAATTTACGATATGCCAACTGTAAAATCAGAACTTGAACAGCATGAGGGCACAGCACATATAAATTGAATTAAGTGAGATTAAGAGAGGATTACTATTAACCCTGTTACTGTAAAAAGCCACGTAAGTGGCTTTGCTGACTTACTGTGTAGTTACCTGGCTCTACAATACCAATGCTAATATGAACAATTGTTTTTTTTTCATGTAAGGAAAGCAGCTTTTGTTTTAAAAAAATATTTCCTTTACCACTTCATATCAAACAAAGCTAGTCTAATCGACGAGAAGAAGAAATTTTAGACTCTGGGACTGAGAAGTATCTTGTTGGTAGTTTACCTTAATTTGAAATTGTTCAGGTAGGCAAGACTGCACATAAATCTAGTTAGTTCTAGCTTTATAGAATATGAAATTGTTGAATGACTTTGACTTTTATCCAGAATAATATTAAAAATCTGTATCTCATATTTGAATGGTGAGTATAAAAGTTCTCACAGAGAAAAGTTCCAACAGCAGTCAATGCGTAGTGTGTGATATATTTTTCTTTGCAACTGGTTGCAGCATGTGCATATTTTACAACTCACTTGTATGAGGTCTCTGGCTGCAGTCCCTCAAGCAGGTACTCCGCCACTGGATCCACAGAGAGCGGAGTGTTTCTATCACTGACATCAATATTGTAGGAAGTGATGTCGCTACCATTGGTGTGTGGCTGACGCCAGGAGAGGCGAGCCCAGGTGGCATCAGGGACAACCTTGATGGAAGCTATGGGGCCAGGACTAGACGCTGGCGTTTGATACTGAGCAACTGGGGAGAACTGACCCGCCCCTGCACTGTTGATGGCCTGTGAGTGAATGAGTGAGTGGTGGAGGAGGGGTGGAATGTTACTGCTGTGTATCATTAACTTATGAAAATGGGACTCAAAAGATCTGTATCGGTCAGCTAACAGTTAAGACAAAATTTGGCAGTATTCACTACAAACTCTAACAAAAAGAAAATAAGTTTTATTAACCAAACACCCTCCCACTAACTGAAAACTCTTTTGCTCATAAATACATCAAGTGAATATTATAATTGCACAAATGAGTTTTATAACAGGAAGTTTCAAGCATGTCATAATATGCCTGAAATTTTACTTGAGACCTTTACACTACTTTAACTTGACAAATTTGTGTCAAAAAGGAAAAAAAGAAAATATTTAGAACATTAGCAAATGAAGTTGATATATAAAAAAAAAATGACTCAAAAGTCGACCCATATCGTTCTTCGGAAACCCCAAAATCAATAAATGAGTTAAAAATCGGTGCTGTTCGCCTCACAAGCTAAAGCTCATCTGCAAGAAACTAGACTACCTGGACTCTGAAGGTATATGTGGTAGCTGGTGTAAGTCCTTTAACATCGAAGCACATGCTTGATCCCAAGTACAGCTGGGAGGTAAAATAATAAAGAAAGAAAAATGATTTTTTTTTACACTATTTGCCTCAAAGCTGACAAATGACTGCATACCTTTGAAAAGTTTCTGAATTGCACAAATTTATTTGAATATATATTTCAATTTTTTTTTTTTTTGAGTTTGGCACTATTTATGACTACAAAACTTTGGCTAAGCCTCGCTTCTCATTCAAAATTAGTTTGAACAGTTAGAAATGCAAAATGAAAAACAAATTAACATTCATTAAAATGTCCATATAATATTGAGAACCACTGAATGTTTTACAAGTCTGTCTCATACCTGAGTAAACTCAGCAGCATCTGTGCGTTGCTGCCACTCTAATCTATAATCAGCAACAAGAGCGCCATTGTTGAATGGTTCATCCCATGACACAAACGCGCTATGAGGAGAGCGGCAAGACACCTGCGGCATGCGAGGGGCCTCAGGCACTCCAGCACCACTCACCACTTCCAGAGCCTCTGACCAGGGTCCAGCCTTGGTTGACATAATGAAGGGAGAGAGAACACAAATTGTGACACCTTTTATCCTCTCCTCACTTCAAAATTGGTTCAATGATCTTCTTCACAAGACAATTCTTGTCACTCAATAGACTACGGTTTAAAAAATATTTCACTCTTCTCTAATAATGTCCTTGAAAGGGATACCAGTTTCATCATTGTACTAAAGTAACGCTGCAATTAATAATACTATCTATTGAAAAATAAAAAAAGTTGGGTAAACAAAAATATTTTATATTTAAAAAAAGAATTAAGTAAAATAATGACTGTTTTTGCTTCTTCTTTTTTTTTTGTTGTTGTTGCTTTTTTTAATAATAATGATTTTAAAAAATATGGAAAAAAAATTTTTAATTAATTTCAGTTGCTTGGCATGTGGTCCCGTTTAATAAGACAGGAATTTTAAAGAGCAAATGTTTTAGTCTTACCCCAGCTCTGTTGAAAGCCTGAACTTGGAAGAGGTAACTTCTGCCTGGCAGCAGCCCACCCACAATGCAAGCTCGATCATGACCTTTGAACACTTCCTTGGTTGAGTTGTCACTGGAGATCATTTGAACACCGAAGCTTGACACCTGGGCACCGCCGTCATAATCTGGGTATCCTGAGGGAGGACGGGATACAAAACATGGTCAATCACTGTTTCTTGATATTTCAGAAGCTTAGCACATGTTTAAAAACTATTCCAAACTACAGCTGGTTTAAGTCAGCAACCTGTGACCAGATCTGTTGGATGACTTCAACATTACACAAATCGAAAGAAATTAAAAAGCAGAACTGCGAAAAAAGATTGATATTGGTTAACATTTTCCATCTGGTAAGTTCACTTTTAGTGAATTCCACTGTATAGACAAGTCATTATATTAGACCAATTTAAAACAAATAAAGCTTTTGTTCAATGTGACATAAAGACGGTGGCTTATATTTCTATAATGCTCTGTTTAGTTGTGGGGTAGGTTTCCTTAAGGTGGTCAGTTTGTGATGTCTTGTTCCTTAGGTTTCCAAATTAACAGCTTGAGAACAACTAACCCCATTTGAGATGTAAAGATGTGGCCTTCGGTTTCCCATGGAGCTTAGGAGCATGACAACTTCCAGGTACAACAGGCAAGGTGGTTGCCACACAGCAGTCAGAGAACTGATGTCAAACAAATAAAAAAAAATATTTACAATTAAGAATATTGCAGGTAAATAATCATGTTTTCCTAATGAACAGCACAATAACAACTTTATTTTTTGAATGCACAAATAATAACATATGACTAAGCATGGGATAGAAAACCCTTTACTTTAATCTTGCTCACTATTCAAATAAAGAAAAATCTATTCTAACTATGTCATCTTTTCCCCCTCATTTTTTTTTTCTCCTTTTTTTTTTCTTCGTATTTGCAGATCTAAACAGAAAAAATTCATTTTTTTTTCTTTACACTGTCACAGTATTGGCAATAAAAGAATTTGCTTTTTTTCATCCAAATGAAATTAACAGAAATAAAGATAATAAGTTAAATCAGAAGCACAATGAGGTCCCTCTTTCCCCATCTAAGAGCAAAGGAGGCAAAAAGTCTACATATCGCTTGCACAAAGGAATGGAATCAACTCACATCGCTTCTTCCACCACTACTACAGCATGCTACTCGAACTCGGTATGTATGTCCTGGTCTCAGATGATCAAACGTATGCTCTCTTTCTGATCCCTCGTACACAGTGTCATACCCTGGAAGATATTTCAGTAAAATGTCCCAAACTGATTCATTGAAACAGTGAATACATTAACATTTTAAGTATTTAACACATTTAATATAGAAACAATTAAATTTGGAAATTTGCATCACCATATGACAAAATCTCTGCTTGGCACTTTGCATTTTGTTCTGGCACGACACAAGCTTGAAAGTTGCAATAAATTATGGCTTGAAAGTTTGCAAAATGTCATGACATGAGCTCTAATGTTTGCATATCCTCATCACATTCTATACATTATCCTACAAATCATGAAAATTTTGCAATTTTGAAAAAAAAAAATTATGTAGAGAGACAATCCTTTGCAAAACTTCATATTGTTATTTCATACAAACAAGGGAGAGGAATAACAAGATATTTTTTGTATTTTCTTTTCAACTTACAAAGTTTATGTTTGATCTTTACATTGCTATGTTGTGAGGTGAACTTGTCAAATACGAAAAGTTTGGAATACTTTATTATGCGATTTATTTATGCTCTCACATAGAATTTGGCTCATACACACACAAAGTTTAAAAAAAATATAAGGGAAACAATAATCACATGTAAACCAATCACTTTTGGCTGGGTGATAGAAAAAATAAATGAGAAACCTCATAATCTAATGGTGATTGTAAAGATCTAAGTAAACCTTCGAAAGCTGTGCCGACAACTAAAGTAACATCTGATTCATTTAATACATAAAATTTTTTTTGGGCAGGATGTGCTTAGTATTTAAAGAACTTGACATACCACAAGACTGATATTTAACAAGACAATAGGTTTACAACACTGAGTCCAACTATTACCTCCCTCTGAGAGCCGATGAACAGAGCAAGAAAAAGAGAACAGTTATTGACATTTTCATATACACATAGAAAGGAACATTCCTACACAAGTTGTCTGTTTGTTGTTTTTTAAAACTTCCAGGATATATAAAAGTAATTGTCCGATTGGCCTTATGGGAATCATACAGTGCTAAGTTCTTAAAAAAAAAACTTATACACACAATGATTTGGAAACTAATTTTAAAACTCTTTTTATTCTTTACTGATGCAAGCTGTTTGTATATTCTCTGTATTATAATAACCACCCTGGCTTCAGTTACTGTCTAAGGCAGCACAATACATCTTTACCTAAACATTCACAGGTTGACATGAAAGAATGTTGGATTGAAATGTCATTTTGTGGTTTTCTAGAATTTGAATGGGTGTGCGGTTTGGCAGCTCTGTTCTGCCACCCATATCATTCAAATCTTGAAGCCTCTAATTCTTATAGAATGTAAGCCTCACCTTGACCATCGTCCAGCTCCACAATGTATTTGGTGATCTCAGTTCCCCCAGAGTCATGTGGCGGATCTACACACAAACAAAATTAATGATGATAACAAGTTATATACTTTTTCTACGAAAACCTTCTTTGCTCCTACAAAACAAAAGCAACATTTATATTTTGCAAGAGCTATCTTTCAATCTTAGTATGCTATAGACTGAGGTTGGACATATATTTTTTTATATATTTAAAACAAATCATCAACTTAGTGACGGAACAAAAATTACTTTGCAGATCCAATGAAATTGTCTTTGTGTAACTAATTTTCAACAATGAAAATATAACCAACATAATCACTAGCCCCCCAAAAATGTAAATACATTACACAATTTATGACAATTATCTTTGAAGTTTGAAAAATTGAGAGCACTAAATAAGCAGTTTTTTTTTTTACAAAATTAACAAAAGATTGAACAAACTGCTAAGATGACATTTTCAATAATTTCCAAATATGACAAATTAGTTTCAACAATAAATATTTCATTGTTTTTTTTTTTTTTTCTTTTTTTTTTTATGTCTTTTAATTTGGCAAAATGTGATCTTTTAAACATGATCAGAACTGATTTTTATCTTATTTTGCAGTGAAATATTCCAGATCTTACAGAAGATTAAATCTTTTCCTTAAACCTAAAACTAGTCTCCTTTATTTTATGTTCCATCATTTAAATGTACATGCTTTGATCTATTTTTTCCCTCTAATTTCTCATTTAAACTTAAAAAAAAAAAGAATTTAAAAAATCAGTTACTCTTGAAATTCTCTTACCCCAAGTAATTCTGAATGAGTATGGGTTGATCTTGCCCTTAATTTGAGGCTTGCTTGGCCGATGAGGCCTTTCAGGTTTGGTGCTGAAACACACGGTCTGGCTCCAAGGGCTCTGGCCTGCATCATTCTTCACAGATAACTGTATACACATAGGGACAAGTGGTTGATGGTTTAGTTCCATGTGTTTTGATTGTGTCCGTATACTTTCAACATTTTGTTTTAAATCAGTAAACAAATTTCAACAAATCATAAATTAGAAAAAAAAAGAAGAAAAATGATTGAAACTGTAAAAGAAGAAATAAAAATAATAGGAGCCTTTCTGAAGATGAAAAGTTAAGCATATGCAAAAGTCAAAAGGCTTTTGAATGGATACAGTAAGATGAGGTTAACTGATCCACAATACCAAATCTTATTAAAGGCAATAAAACTAATACAATTAAAATATAAATTGGAAAGGTGAATGTTAAAAAAGAGCAAAAGATTCACCAATAGAAAGCATTTTAATAAGACGCAGTTGTACAATATGTGTCTCACTTTCTATAAAATTAAATAAAGCTATGAACTACTTTGGTGAACTAACAAAATAAAAAACTTTTTTCATCACTTACATCTTGTTCCCACGATTATATTTTCTATTTATTCCCTATCATAATTTTCCATCGCAGCATGTATTTGAAAACCAAAGGGTAGACTTACTTCAACCTTCTCACATTGAGCCAGTTGGGCCCATTCTTCATCTTTTAAAAGGTAATAGTAAGAACTCCAGGTAAAAACATAATGTTAGCTTATAGAGTCTGTGCAGCACCATGCGATAGGGCTTTAGATCAAACTGCACTCTCAACATAGAATGATAAAAAATTCAGTAGTTCAGTCCTCCTGATTCCCGGCCTGTGGTGTGATGTGAACATTTTAAAAACTGTTTCGCACTAACCCGGAACTTATAGCTTGTATTCCTTTTCAGGTCAGGAACAATAAAACTATGATTTTGTCCATTGTAGACAGACCAGAAACCATGGCCCTGGGAGAAGGAAAAAAGAAAATGAATTCAGCAACATGAAAAAAAATCTTATTCTTTTCTCAGATTTCGCGGATGCTTAAACATTGATACAACAATAATTAAGGCCAATTAACCATAAAACTCCTACAAGTTGAGTCAAAAATATATATCTATATGTATATTATAGAGTAGAATTGTACTAACTGCAAAAGCAAAAGCTTAAAATCAATTTTTTTTTCCCTTGGCTATTAATACAGCATAATGTGAAACGCTGTATACAACATTTTCTCAATTCTGTCTTAAATCAGAGTTGGGATTAAATCTTATTTTATTGATTTGATAGCTTCATAAAAACTTGGTAAGTCCAGCAACTTCAGAGGTTTTGAGGTTCAACTTGATTGACATTTCTAAGGTTGTTAACCGTTTAATTCTTTGGCAAAATGCACCAGTTCTGATCTTAAGAGGCAGATGGCCTTAAGAGGATGCATGATTAAAAACAAAAGAGAATGAGGAAATCTGTAGTTTTCCCATGCTTTAAGACTTCATAAAATGAAACTGTTTAACTGTACCCTGAACAGGACTGAATTAAAGTCTTGTCAAAGAACAAAATGAGATCACCATACCGTCGAGTCATCCTCCATCTGTAGATGAAAGTCCTCCCCACCTGACATCTTTTTCCAACAGATGCCCAGAGCATGGACATACTTGTCTGCTAGCTCTGGAGGGTCAGGCTGAGATGGAGGCAAGCCACTTGTGTGGAAGCCAACCACTTCACTGTAACGGCTGGTATCAGAGTGGAAGACATAATCATGATATTGATTATCATTGTAAACACGTTAAAAAAAAGTTGCTCGAGATCGGTAGATGCTTACTTGAGCAATCAATGTTCTGAAGCAATTTTAGCAGACAATACCTACTTCTTACCACACAAGACTTGGATAATTCTCATTAACAAAAATTGACTGCATTAACATTTAGAAAAAAACCCAGACTAATACTGTGCGCATCAATTTTCAAACTTGAGGGTGTAACTAACTACTTCAGACCCTTATTTCTTCTCCTCTTAAATATGACGAAAAAAATTTCACCCACTTTTCAAAACAAAACAAACAAAAAAATACAAAAAGAAATAGTACAAAAAAGAAAAGAAAATTGAGCTAAAGCTAAGTGTTAAGCACACCTCTGGCCGAAAGCATTGACTGCAGCAAGCCTGAACATATATTTGGTGGAAGCGTTGAGGCGCTGAAGCCGGTGCTGTTTTTGGAGGCCAGAGTAAATCTCCTTGAAGCTGTTGTCACCGGTTCCCTGATCACACTCCAGAATGTAGGCTGTAATCTTGGAGCCATTATCACATGTGGCCTGGGAAGTGGGAACATTCAAGAGTGAGTTAACAATAAATTATTGTGTAAGAATTCAAAACCCAATGGCTTTCCATACCTTTCTTCATCAGATTTTCTCCCTACTAAGACTGTCCTCAAAGAGGTGAGGTAGTGAAAAATGCAAGAAACAGAATAATCAAGAGAGCAGGAAAACATCAACAATTAATCTAAGTGGGTATTACATACTGCCACAGCACAAGCTTCCTCTCATTGGTTAAATCCCTGGATACTCCATAAGGTAGCCAAGGTTGCCAACAAAGTGCAGGGCAACATAATGCTGAGTTCTAGAACTTTGTTTCCTAAGCTTGGCAGCAGGGTTGTATTCATGCAAAGTATTGATTGGCCACATCAAAATCTTTGCTATTAGTTTTCAATAGCACGTAAAGAAGAAAAGACTTACATTCCATCGTAGGGCCATCGTAGTCTTGCTTTTTTGGACCATCTTGGGAGGAAGAGGTGCCTCTGGCTCACACTGTAGAGTTCTGAAGCTGACAGGCTCAGTGAGGGCACCTTTCAACTCCTCACCCAACACAGCGCAACATCTGGGTGGACAACAAAATACATTGTGAAGGCTAGCAGGCTGGCCATGTTAGCTTCTGAATCTATGTAGAAGATAAGGCATCAAATTGATTAAAGGTCACCCGGCATGACCACTTATCTGATTTGTAATTGCCAAAACTCTGAAGTGAATTAAGAATGTATTATGCAACCAACCAGCGAAGTAAAACGTATGATCATGGTCCTGTTGATGCAATTTATTTTTCAATCTTGGTTAGAAAACGTTCTAGTTTTCACAATAAAATCTGAATGAAATAAGTAGTAAATTTATCCAGGCGGTTCTCACTAATGAGAAGAGTAACAGAAAAATTGAATGAAAGGTGATCAGCCTTTATTTTTACCTCCAGAAGCTTTGGCTTCATTTTTAACTCTACAAAACCAGTCTGCATTCTAACCTCTACAAACTCAGCCTGCATTCTTACATCTACAAACTCAATCTGTATTATTGCATCTACAAGCTTCGCATCCTTACCTCTGGAATTCTTTAACTCCATAAGTTCAGACTTACTCTTATCACTACAAAATCAGTCTGTCTTCTAACCTCCCAAAGATCAATATGCCTATCAAACATTCATGACAAGAATGGGATTTTCTTTTCCTTTTTTTTTTTTTTTTTGCTAATAAAAAGCTAGCTTATGCTCACTTGAGATTGTACTCTGTAGATGGTGTCAGATCCTTCAATTTAAGTTCTGTGGTTTTTCCACTGAAAAAAAAAAAAAAAATGAAGAAAAATATACATTTTCATTTATTTCAAATGAACATCATCAAATATACTATTGATAATCATGTTGCTAAATTGAGTGCAGGAATTTAACGTTTTACGGTTTTCTCAGTGGCATTAACTCTAACATCAACATTTTGAAAAATTTACTGCATTTGTTTACCGAGAGATTGCAATATTTTGCAATATTTTGAATAATTTTAGAAAAATCATGAGGGCTTGATCAACTCATTGTACCTCCAGTAGAACAAAAAGCACTTTTCCTATCCTTTATATGTTTCAATCTTCTTTTTAAGGTTCTTTTCTCGCTCACTCGACAGGTTACACGGGTATGACCGAATTACTCTGGGCAAGCTTCACTATTATTATTACAAAAGCTTTTACCATTAGTTCACACACTTCAATCCACTTAACTCAATCTGGAATTTCTGTTTACACTTAAGTGCATAAAATTGTACTGAAGATTTTAAAAGAGACAAATGAATTTGGGTGAATGCTTCTTTAAGATAATTATACCAAACTATTCCTCAATGATGTCCACTCTGTATTCTACTTCTTTCCCTGCTTCTCACAGAGGTTTGGTTGTTCATGTTCCCTATTTGAGTCTTTCCCAGAATCCTATTCAGGGATTGTCCCAAGCTTCAACAATCGTATTTCTGTGCTCTGAAAACAACTGTACTTAAAGCGAACCTCCTTGCTTGCAACCACTTTCAAGATTATAACAAACACTGAGATGAATGTTACTAACCAGAAGACAAGGTCATAGTTGCCATCTCTGCCCTTGTCAGACAAGAGCAGCTCAAACTTCAGAGCTGACAAGTCCACATCTAGTGATTCACACTCTGGTGGGGCCAGCTGAATCTGAGAGTTGCGTGCCTCCACGCCTGTCACCTGAAATGCAATGAAATTCAGTCAACAGAGGTGAAGATATGAGTGCAACCATGTTTTGACAACTTGCAGTTAAGTTACAGCTACAGATAAAAATTTGGTTGGTAATTCATACTTTTGTTAGTTACATATTAATATAAGCTTACAGTGTCAATTTTATTGGTTCAAACGCACGGTTACATAAATGAAATCCTTGTACCTAATACATGTAGTAAGCAGATACCTTGAGCCAGTTACCTAACCTCATCACACATTCTATTGCCCTTTTTCTAACTGCATTTTAAATAGGTGAACAAAGATCCACTGACTTTCTGATCTCTTAAATATACAGATTAATCTAACGATTGATAGATTTGTCAGCCAATGCCTGTAAAATACCAAGTTACCTTAGGAAGGGGCATCGTGGAGAGACATTGGATGATAGCTGAGTTCTCCTCCTCCAACTCTAGTTGACCATTCTCAGCTGGAGAGCTGCATTGAGTGGGGGCAACACTAGCTTCTATATGCATGTTGTTTGCATCTCCATTCACTGCAAAATAACGCATCTGAGATTAATGAAAATCTACTCAGACCTGTCTGCTTGTCTGCTCCCTGATCATACATATACAAAATAAGGCCTTGAATACCTCAGGAAAATTTCTTTTTTGTATTTCAAGCTTAACTCAGGAACTTTTACCATGCTTTGAAAGTCGCTTTGTCTGTGTCTATTCATTCATTTATTTTTATTTTTTTTGCCTTCTTTCAAACAATGGATTTGATCTTCTGTTTGCAACCTGGACCTAATACTGACTGGCTTCAGAAGGATATGCAATGAACAAACAAATCAAAGAGCAGGCCTTGACATTGAAAAATATATTGTTCAACCCAAACCTTCACCAGTTTTTGGCTTTTCAGGCACTTTCACTGCCTTGTTTAGGATGATTGCCTGAATTTTTTGCTCTATATGATGTGTCAACTTTTCCACATAATGATTCAAAAAAATCACAAAACACATCTGTTAATACTACTGGTTCAGCCAGCTGTTAACACATCAACAGTTAAGCAAGTAAGCAACTTCATCATTTTTAAGTAAGGCGATAATTTTCCAATGTGCAGATTTGTCAGTTGCTAGAATGATCAGCCTAGTCTTCACAGACTGAGTATCTAAGAATCAAATACTGGCACGTCATGCAAATTAAAATCCTGTCAAGATCAGCTGACAAAATGAATAGCATGGGAGAAAGGAAGAGCACTCACCCCCAGCCATGCCAGCACCAGGTCCTCCCGCTGAACCTCCTCCCCTGCCACGGCGGGAGGGCCCCATAGAGCGAGGGCCCGCCCTAGAGTGGTTGTTCGGGTAGTAGCCGCCTTCATTGGAATTGATGCGCCGCTGCTGTAATTTTTTGCGTACTCTGTTGTGGGTCCGAAGCGTCCGGTCGTCAGTTGAGTTGAGGGGAGGACTAGCACCTGAGGAGGACATGAGTTGGTTGGTCAGTTAGTGACTCCAAGACCAGGCTAGAGGAAGGGACATATCAGTTCAGCTCAGAGATTTGAATTGAGGGGAGAACCAGAACAAGAAGAGATGAGTCGATTGGTCAGTTAGTGACTCCAAGACCAGGCTAGAGGAAGGGACATATCAGTTCAGCTCAGAGAGTTGAATTGAGTGGAGAACCAGAACAAGAAGAGATGAGTCGATTGGTCAGTTAGTGACTCCAAGACCAGGCTAGAGGAAGGGACATATCAGTTCAGCTCAGAGAGTTGAATTGAGGGGAGAACCAGAACAAGAAGAGATGAGTCGATTGGTCAGTTAGTGACTCCAAGACCAGGCTAGAGGAAGGGACATATCAGTTCAGCTCAGAGAGTTGAATTGAGGGAGAACCAGAACAGGAGGAAATGAGTTGGTTGGTCAGTTAGTGACTCCAAGACCAGGCTAGAGGAAGGGACATATCAGTTCAGCTCAGAGATTTGAATTGAGGGGAGAAGGACAAGTAGCACAGCACAGGAGGAAATGAGTTGATTGGTCAGTTAGTGACTCCAAGACCAGGCTAGAGGAAGGGACATATCAGTTCAGCTCAGAGAGTTGAATTGAGGGGAGAACCAGAACAAGAAGAGATGAGTCGATTGGTCAGTTAGTGACTCCAAGACCAGGCTAGAGGAAGGGACATATCAGTTCAGCTCAGAGAGTTGAATTGAGGGGAGAACCAGAACAAGAAGAGATGAGTCGATTGGTCAGTTAGTGACTCCAAGACCAGGCTAGAGGAAGGTATAATGACAGTTCGGCTTCGAGATTTGATTAATTGAGGATTAATCCCTGGCCAGACATTAGTCAGTTAAGGGACCCAAGACCTGGCAACTAGAGAAGGGGAGATAATAGTTCTGCTCAAAGAAAGACAATTCTAAGCGTTAGGCACTAGCAATGCTTTGTTCTATCTTATTTTCAAAGATCGGGAAAAAATCTTGTTACTATGTCCTGGACGGATGATAACGGGCGGTATTACATTTATACAGGCTCTAGATCTAGACTGGTTCAGACAGCTTTGAAAAACTGTTCAAGTTTGGTCAAGACTGAGGGGGGACAAAAGACACATTGATAAAGAGATGCGGGCTGAAAATTAAATAGACAAAGATAATAAACTTATTAGTTATTTTAATATAGAGTCAACGGAGAGGAGAGAGAGAGAGAGAGAGAGAGAGAGAGAGAGAGAGAGAGAGAGAGAGAGAGAGAGAGAGAGGGAGAGAGGGAGGGAGGAAGGGTGGGCGCCATTGTAATATACCTCCATAAAAATCCTCATCGGGTAGATCCATGTCCTCAGTAGGAAATGCGTCAGTTATTGCTTGATAATATCATAAAAGCCCTGAGTGGGAGGGGGGAAAATGAAATCCTCCACTCTCTTATCACAGCTCTTGCCTATATGTTTAGTTTGTCATTGCTCTATGACCACTCAGGTCTCCTGTTCAGTTTTTAACGGATCTTCTTACATACATAAAACAGGAAGTGTAACCTGGCTACCGGATGCTCCCAAGTGTGTGAGTTCCATAACTCCTAAGTAAGTACAGATGGCTATATACTCTGTGTCCACTTAACAGTCATGGTCATCTTACCCACAAGTTAAAGAAACACGATGAAAGACAGTGACAGCGGCTAAAAAGAATTTTGAGTTCCAGACTAAGCAAAGCAGTGTTTGATTGGCTAGCAGCTTGGTTCTGATCCTCTATGCGATTTCCCATTTGTAATTGCAACTGGTGCCTACAGCAAGAAATGCAATTGTTTTCAGCCTCAGGGGTGAAACGAAATGCAATGGTGTACAAAACTAAGTACGATGCCTCAAATAAGACTCGAGCTCAACACCTCCGTAGTGCCAGCCAAATGCTTTATCAACTAAGCTATACGGCACCACTAAAGCAGTGTTCTATGAAGACAAGAGATAAGATAAGTTTAGATAAAAGGCAAGGTGGTTGTGCTAGACACAGCTCATTCTGCAATGCTATGACAATTATCGCTCACGGCGAGAATGGGCATTAATACGTTGCTATTTTTTTAATTATTTTTTTCCCACTAATCTAAGTTCATCGGGAATTTGTTCCGCCAAAAAAGACTGGCCGCCTATAGGTCAACTGCACCTGCCTCGTCATTATGTTGATCCCGTCATTGCCGATTAAAGCATGTGTCCCAGATTCTCTGAACCACTCTAGCCGAAATCAACTGCACATGCCTCGTCATTATGTTGTCCCCGTCAGGTACACTAGACTCATTGCCGATTGGAGCGTGTGTCCCAGATTCTCTGAACCACTCTAGCCGAAATCAACTGCACCTGCCTCGTCATTATGTTGACCCCGTCAGGTACACTAGACTCACTGCCGATTGGAGCGTGTGTCCCAGACTCTCTGAACCACTCTAGCCGAAATCAACTGCACACGCCTCGTCATTATGTTGACCCCGTCAGGTACACTAGACTCTTTGCCGATTGGAGCATGTGTCCCAGACTCTCTGAACCACTCTAGCCGAAATCAACTGCATATGCCTCGTCATTATGTTGACCCCGTCAGGTACACTAGACTCTTTGCCGATTGGAGCGTGTGTCCCAGACTCTCTGAACCACTCTAGCCGAAATCAACTGCACCTGCCTCGTCATTGTGTTGACCCCGTCAGGTACACTAGACTCTTTGCCGATTGGAGCGTGTGTCCCAGACTCTCTGAACCACTCTAGCCGAAATCAACTGCACCTGCCTCGTCATTATGTTGACCCCGTCAGGTACACTAGACTCATTGCCGATTGGAGCGTGTGTCCCAGACTCTCTGAACCACTCTAGCCGAAATAAACAGGAGGAGTTATCTGGCACAGCAGCATCCCATCCCTGCATGAAGTAACCAGAAAACTGAACGGCATTCGTGATAATTCAATTTCTCCCCGAGCAATTAAACACCGAAAACCAAATACGTGAGGCAGCATTACGGGAAACAAGAACAAAACGGTAGCATTACCGTCAGCATCAACAGCAATGAAAATAATACACGTCACTAAGCTCGACGAACCACTTCGCTATTCGTTCAGGGGTATTGATATAACTTCACATCTCCTACAGGACTCCGAGCTGATATAATTATTGATGACTGGAGCCACAGTCATGTCCTGATGATTGTCTGATGAATGGGGGTGAGGCGATCAATGCACGGTGACTAGTGATTTTGTTATTCTACATGTTACATTCCTAGCGAATCCACAAGGGTGTCTTACGTGTGTGGTTGTGTGCGTCTATCTGTCTGTCTGTCTGTCTGTCTCTCTCTCTCTCTCTCTCTCTCTCTCTCTCTCTCTCTCTCTCTCTCTCTCTCTCTCTCTCTCTCTCTCTCTCTCTCTCTCTCTCTCTCTCTCTCTCTCTCTCTCTCTCTCTCTCTCTCTCTCTCTCATAAACACTAGATCAGAAAAAACAAAAAAAAAAACATGCACGACACAAACTGTCGCACAGAAAAGCACACTCACTTCGAATCGCTGACTGAAGATAGGGATAACGTATAGCATAGCACATCCTGACAATATAAGTCGCAAATAGTTACTTCAGAGCATTAGACGCCATATAGCAACCAATGCATGCGTATCATTAAGTCCAATCCCTCTTACCAGACAGCTAGAGAGTCACAAAAGGACTATAAGCCACACCCTAATGAAATCAAAGTCCCTGTTGGCAGACAGCAATAACAGACAACTGGACAGCTACGGCACAATTGAAAAACGAACATGCTGCAAATGTGACTAAAATAGCCCCGTTGTCCTGGGAAAAGTTGCCAGCGCCGCAAACAATGTCCTGCCAACTCTCCGAGACAGCCGATATCCCGGGAATGTTGCCATCAGATTCTTTTAGAATTCTTTCTTTCTTTTTTTTTTTTTTCAATCGCGGGAGACAGAAGAGCGGACGATCAAACTTGGTCTGGAGATGTCAGTACACGAAGTGCCCGGAACTGTGACGTGCGTTGAGATCTGCACGCCAGGTCACGGCGGCTCAAGGCTAGGATCACGTGCTCTAATCAAGCAAGGTGATCAGTTTTGTTTTCTCTCGCTAGATTGCCGTAGACGTCATTCCCAGAGGTCAAGTTAAGCACACAAACAATCTTGATCATATGACAGTTCTGTACTTTTTAATTTATTAAAGAAAAAGAAAAAGCGAAGAAAGAAAAGAAGAAGTCGGGAAAGAAGAAAAAAAAAACTCTGATGCCATAACAAACCAAGTGAGTAGCAATGAGAACGCGTGACAGTGGAGCAGCTGACAGAAGACACCCATGAAGTAATAACTCGTTCTCGGTTACAGAATCAAAGTGACCTGTGCCTGGGGGTCATCATTGTGAAGTCACATCGCGCACTGTCAAACAGTGCCAAATTGATACGGCATAAGCCTTCAGTCTGACAAGTTCCGACGGTGCCTCAGGAACTCGTGATGAACTATCTCTTCATTCTGAAACCAGCTAGTAAACCATCAGGAAGGACATTCTCGAGCTTGAATGTATTGAGCAGGGAGTACTGAGTTTGCCCTCTCCTGCCCAATTTTTTAAAGATCGTTTTAATACATCATGGTTTTACTGAAATGGTTTTACTTTACAGAACCAATACTAATTCGTGATCTAATTGAGAAATAGCCACGGTTATGTCAAAAGACATATTGTGTCGCAATACTGAAGAGCGCGAAAAATCGCTGGCAAATTAAACCTACAAGAGTTTTTGAAAACGATCTTTCGGCCCCAGTTGGCCTTGATGGACATTTAACTAAAACATCGGCTTGTTGCGATTCGTCGCTGGAGCTAAAACCTGCGGTATTCTCATATCAGCGGTGGTCACGCCGCTAGGCAAAGTGAGATGTGGCCGTCAACCAGAATCATCATGTATTGTGTATTATTGCATGCATGTGACCACAACCATTGTGCAGCAACTCTCAGGCTCCTACCAAGAAGAAACATGAACCAAGCCGCACTTACAGCATAAGCTAAACAAGGCGGTTGAGCGTTTGCTAAAGAATTATCTTCGGTTCATACGAACCTGTGAAATCTTTTATAAAAAGAAAAAACAAAGGAAAAACAAAACAAAAAACAAAAACAAAAAAAAAAAAAAAAACACACACACACACACACAGAGAAAAGTCGCTACAAGCTTGAAAATCGAAAAATGATAAAGCAAGAAATCTTGTCTACCTGTACAAAGTTTCAAATAAGTATAGTCAAAGTTTGTCAAAAAGTTATGAACTTTGATAAGAAATATAATATGCATCGTTAGCCTCTACTCGCAGCCTCCTTCAATGAAGCCAAAACTTAGCTTGTAGATATCTCAAACTATGAGTTTTAAAGGGATAAAAAAAAAACAGAGAGGGGGGAGTGGGGGAGGGGGCGTCGCACACAAGCCAAAACCTAGAGGTCCAGATGACTGTCAGGCTAAGCGCTGGTCAGTTGGAGTGTCCATCAATCACTCCACGGGTGTCAGAATTCGGTCAAACGCTCCGGCCATGATCTTAGGCTAGATCTGGCCAGCTAACAGCGGGAGTGCTTTTTACTCCATTTCTCGTCTAGGTTGTGTGGCAGTCCCTAGCCATAATCAGTGCGTTAGGAATTCAACACTAGCCACCTCAACCTTCACAAAAAAAAAAAAAAAGTTATATCCATATCATTTTTCCTTATCTTTTATTTAATATATGAGCGTTGCTGCAAGTCATGCGAGGACAACACCAGGTAAAAACTTCATGACCAAGCCCTGCAGTGTTGTCCGAAAAAAATAACTTCGTCAAACCGAAAGAAAAAAAAATCCAATTGAATTTAATTCAAAAATTGTATTGTTTCCTTTTAAAATAAGCAAATAAGTAAATAAGTAAATTATACTAAGTCACTATTTTCATCAACTTAACTAGTCTTAGAGGTTTATACAGCTTTTGATCAAATCCGACCCAATCATTTATCACAAGCTTTACTCCCTTCTTAGCCTCGGTTGAATTCAATAGATCGTACACAAGTTTTACTAGTAACCCAGTCTCAAAGCTAAGATACCTCATCTGGAAACAAGAGTTTAATTCGCCATAATTATATGCGAATGAGAAATCCGTTCGCAAAAATTTAAAGCTAAGAGTTTAATATTATTCTGCGCGAACAAATACACAAACACACTAGCTGAGTTGATTATTGATCATCCTAAGCGAAATAACGAAAACCAGGATATTTATAATTGTATTGATCCACTGGGCACGGCAGCACAGACATACATCACAATATTATATCGAACACAACTTGAAAGTCTAGAAATCCAAGTCAAGCCACAGGCAGCTGACACGTAAACGAGCACACACGCACACTGTGTACTTACACACAGTGCAGTCTACACACCCGCCGTGTGCCCGTCTTTTCCCAGCCTTATCCGCTTTCATACATATTGTGATAAGCCCTAGGTCCAGATAACAAGCGTATAAATACGAAACAACGCGATCAATGGGGCCATCCGTGACAGAATTGTTTCGCATACGACCAAGCCGGGCTACTAGATTTGATTTGAACCCTTGCCTAGATAATGGACATTCATGGCCTTGATATTGTTGTGGAACTGCATCCCTAACAAACAAGTGCATATGTCACTTATATATCAATAACGAGGAGTAGGCCCAAAACAGAAGGAAGGAGGCAACTCTACTCACCATACTCTGCCTGCGGCTGGCCAGGCCCGTGACTCGAACAGCCTGGAGCGGCGTTGGAGGGGACGTGAGGGCTACCACCGCCACCACCGCTACCACCACCACCACCAGTGTGAGGCGGGCCCATCCCTCCGTGTGGTCCTCCATGCACGTGGTGGTGAGGGGGGTAAGCCCCTGGGCCTGGAGGGCCGTAGTGCGGGGACCCATACGATGTGTAGTATTGACTGCCACTGGCCGGTCCGCCCTGAAATAATTATGGGGAAAAAACACAACATGCGTTAAATTTATGGTAGAATACAATGTTATGCCTGAAATCGTTTTCTGTGCGATGTTCACAAAATATCGACTTCCACAATCTATATTTTCTTGGCAGACTTGATAGCGATATTGGCCGTTTTCAATTGACTGGGAGGATTCAGGACATAAATCATGATAACTACACGTTGGCCAATGCCACTCACGGCACCCGACTCGACCAGGATAATTTTAGCTCTAGTTCGAGATTTCAATACAAGTTCTTGCTGTGTAGCGATTATCTTTGTTTCGTAAATTCATGATATTTGACTTGAAACTCGATGGCACGAGTTCTTTTTTTTCCGTCCAATTATGAAGGAAATGGAGTAAAACAAATATATGAGACGGTGGTGGTGGTGGTGGTGGAGGAGGAGGAGGGGAAGAGGAAGAGGAAGAATAGACCGGGTCACGAAGTGAGAATTAAGCTTATGCGACAGCTTTTCTGAGTCACATCCACGCGATGGCTATTATCAGGATTGCGCTCTATATCGCTTGGATTGTTCGATTTCTACACGCGCAAACCTGTTTCACCATAATGCATGCTTGTATTTCCTCGGCAACAAATTCAAGCTGTGATAACAAACTGAAAGTGAGAGAGAGTTTTCATAGAAACTACTTCCATAAATTTCCCGCTAATGATCTGAAAAGAGGGAGTTCCACGCCGCGGCATAACGTAGGGTTCGCAAATTTCCTGTTATAATTAACGTAATAAAAGAAAGAGCAACTTGATTTTATATTAAGAGGCTGAACTTTCTACTTGGAGGTGTTAATTAATATCTTATTAAGACGAGCACAAAGATAAAGCGGGATCACTATAACGGCTTCAGGTTCAGAGTGTGATTTCCTTGCCTTAAAAGTAAGTTACTTGGGACTCTCCAAACTCTACCATCTCAGACATCCCGAAACAAAGCGTGCGTCAGTCGTCACTTGGGGCCAGGTCTGTGTCACGGTTACTGCTGTCACTGGCTGGCACGAGACATGACCTAACCGTGTTACCGACTTAACCCTCGACTTAAGGCTCTCTAGCTTCTAATCGACAAAATGGCACAGAAAGAGGTTGAATGAGCCAGCCATTGAGGAAGCTGGTTAAACAATATTTTACTTTGTGTTTCCGTCGCTCTATCAGTGAGTGGTGGTGGTGGTGGTGGTGGTGGTAGTGGTGGTGGTAGTAGTAGTAGTAGTAGTAGTAGTAGTAGTAGTAGTAGTAGTAGTAGTAGTAGTAGTAGTAGTAGTAGTAGCAGTAGTAGCAGTAGTAGCAGTAGTAGTAGTAGTAGTAGTAGTAGTAGTAGTAGTAGTAGTAGTAGTAGTAGTAGTAGTAGTAGTAGTAGTAGTAGTAGTAGCAGTAGCAGCAGCAGCAGCATTAGTTGTGGCGGTAACAACAGAAACACTTGTGACGAATCTGAACCAAACGATCTAATGCCACTGCTGCCGCTGAACACAGCCAATGTTATTGTCTCCACTTAGCAGCAGTAACGTTACTAATATTACTTCGCGGTTGCTCAGCTTCCTTTATATCGGGTTAAATAGTGCACCGTGGCAGGCCGACCCAGGCTCCTTCTCAAGAGCAGCATGCAAACAGAGAGGAAGGATGGAGACAGCCACAAAACTAAGCGACACTCTCTCGGCCTACATGCTGCCGAGATAAGACGACTTCGCTCTCAGGTCGGAGCAGTACAGCATGAAGGCAGCGTCCTAAATCACGAACAAACTGAACACTGGTTGTGTGTGGGGGGGTAATTGGAAAACTCGCTTTTCCTTCAATGAATAATGTTTCGTAGCGTTACTCTCAAAATGAAAAATTCCTGACACACATTCAAGTGTTGATTCAAATTGAGCAAAATAATAATAAATAAAAAAAAACAACAAAAAACCATGACGAGGTGTATCACACGTTGCTAGCGTTACGAAGCCAATAGATTTAATGACTCTTGCGATGGGTTTCTCAAGTAGTGTGATTTGAAGTGCCGCCTACAATCTCGGTTTAGTTGAGATCAGAATTTTATCTGTAGATCTTTCTGGGTGGCGATGAAACCTGCAGCTATCAGATCTTTTAAATGTAACATACTTCGGTCACCCTTGCTTGCTCGATTTTGAGATTTTCTACTGTTCTAGGTGACATTGCAACCTCTAACTAACCAATAGAGTCCTAGTCCTAAATCACGAGAATCTTTCGCGTCACATAATAAGGCTAGCTTTTCCGCATGACATAATGAGGAAATCCTTCCGAGTGACATTGCGACTATTCATGTTCGTCCATGGTGAAAGCTCTTCCAAGCCGACATCGATACCGATAGACATGCTGTTGACAGACAGCCTTCTTCAAATGACAAGTGCAGGGACAGGCCAAACTCCCTAGCTTTTGAGAACAAAGCGACCTGGATTCGAACCCTAGCGGAAGCTCGACGCGGGGCTCAGTCCGGGAAAAAAAGGAGTTTTTTTTTTTTTTTTTTTTTTTATGACTGTAACTATTTGGGTGTGAATGGGCAAAAAGCTAGGGGTAAAAGAGCAAAGGACTAGAGTCCAACCAAATACGTGATGGCATGCCGTGGATCCAACTGAATCTGAAGTCGTAATGAGCACTGATTAGCGGCCTCTGACAGGATCCTGTTAGAAAACAAACATTGTCTTTCCTAGTCAAAACACCAAACCCTATGTAAAACCCTAAAAAAGCTCAACAAAGAAATTCAGAAAATTATCTTTCGCAAATCTTACAATCTGAATAACCCTCTTATATTTATTTTTTTTTTTTTCTTTTCATTTTTTTATTTTTTTACCGAGACCCAGAGGCCTCAACACATAAACTAGCGAAAATAGATCAAGATTGTTTACCTTGTTTACCTAGTGCCATGATTTCCTTCCCAAAAATAGAGATTATACGATCATATAAATAATCGCGGCTCCATAAAGAGGTAGAGCTCTGTGAGTGTGTGTGTGTGTGCATGAGTGCGCGCGCACGGATTTGACCTACTGATCTAAAACTGCCTGAGAGACATCTGAGAACTTGGGTAAATCTGTTGAGTTTTTAGCCCGTAGTGACTGGATTACTCTCTCTCTCTCTCTCTCTCTCTCTCTCTCTCTCTCTCTCTCTCTCTCTCTCTCTCTCTCTCTCTCTCTCTCTCTCTCTCTCTCTCTCTCTCTCTCTCTCTCTCTCTCTCTCTCTCTCTCTCTCTCTCCCTCCCTCTCTCTCTCTCCCTCCCTCTCCCTCTCTCTCTCTCTCTCTCTCTCTCTCTCTCTCTCTCTGCCATTATCAAAACAGTGTAGGCGCTTCTGTTCAGATCACACAACTATTCCTACAGGAGCCCCAAGTCAACAAACTCCCAAGGAGCAGACAATGCGGCCCATTTGGCTGTTTGTCCTGGCGTCCCGTGCGTGAGGGTGACAACAATAATAAATCCGTACACCAGACATAAAGCCACAGCCATATCTTCTCGGGGGCCGCGGCTGGTTCGTTTTCTGGTCCAACATAACGGGAGCATGACTCGACCCCACCGGTCAAAAGGTCAGGTTCAGGGTGGAACCTTTCTCAAGTGCACAGACAAGATAGACAGCCGGTTAAATCATCTAACGGAATGGGGCTGATTTTTTTTTTTTCCCCAAGGATAAGGTTCAACTTCCAAGACGCTTCACGGTCACGGAAGTTTTTTTTTGTTTTTTTTTTTTGTTTTTTTCTTCGACAACTTGGTTTTACTTGTTTGTCAGCAGCAAACCACCCCTCACCTCCCCACACCCCCCCCCCCCCCCCCCCCCCGTCCACATATTTGTGACCCCGTCACACTCATCAGATACGTATATATCCCAGGCTTCTAAGGTCATGCAGTTTTAATTGTGCTGACTCCCTTGGACTTCAGTTCTAATCCCACCAGCACTATAACTGTCTCACTGCTCTCTCTCTCTCTCTCTCTCTCTCTCTCTCTCTCTCTCTCTCTCTCTCTCTCTCTCTCTCTCTCTCTCTCTCTCTCTCTCTCTCTCTCTCTCGCTGTCCCACAGCTCGCGCCAAATCTCGAACCAACATTAACGAGAGGCACGTCATTCGGCTGGTTCTAAACATTTCTAGAACATCTGTAAGCGTGCATCAAGTCTAGACCAAGATTCTCACAAGTCATTCATGTTCAGATGTACCTGTTGATCGCTCACGAACTAACAATTGTTCAGAACTACATGCTGAAGAGAGGTAACGATGTAAAAACTATTTTTTGTTTTTGTTCTGAGTGAGTTAAAAGCCAAGCCTGAAGAGAGGTAACGATGTAACAACTATTTTCTGTTGTGAGTGAGATTAAAGCCAAGCCTGAAGAGAGGTAACGATGTAACAACTATTTTCTGTTCTGAGTGAGATTAAAGCCAAGCCTGAAGAGAGGTAACGATGTAACAACTATTTTCTGTTCTGAGTGAGATTAAAGCCAAGCCTGAAGAGAGGTAACGATGTAACAACTATTTTCTGTTGTGAGTGAGATTAAAGCCAAGCCTGAAGAGGGGTAACGATGTAACAACTATGTTTTGTTCTGAGTGAGATTAAAGCCAAGCCTGAAGAGAGGTAACGGTGTAACAACTATTTTCTGTTCTGAGTGAGATTAAAGCCAAGCCTGAAGAAAGGTAACGATGTAACAACTATTTTCTGTTCTGAGTGAGATTAAAGCCAAACCTTACCGTGAGCGGCCCGCCGGGACCAGGCGGCTGTGGAGATAGGATGACGTGGATCAGAATGCCGTGCTCGTCCACTATCTGCTGGACCATGTGACCTGGCGGAACCTGCATCGGCATCGGCATGGGCGGCCCGTTACTGGACAGCATGCGGACCGTGGCTGGACCTGCGCAGGGGAAAACAGAGAGAGAGACAGGATAGACAGGTTAGACACGTTTTCAATCATAATTGTGTATGCGGAGAGAGAGAGAGAGAGAGAGAGAGAGAGAGAGAGAGAGAGAGAGAGAGAGAGGGAGGGGAAGGGGGGAGGGGGGAAGAGAAAACAATGATGATGTTGATGATGATGATGATGATGATGATGATGATGATGATGATGATGATGATGATGATGATGATGATGATAAAGAATGAGAGGTCATAATTATTGTACTAGACGGCTATGATGAAGGGGGGAAAATAAAACGGAGGAAACTTTTGCTTCTGATACGTGCACAAATTTCATTCATACAGCATACATTCCAGATCCAACCCAATGAATGAAATTAATAAAATGCTTGGTGCAGTGTCATGTTTGTCTTGTTTGGGGGCCTTCCTGAGGCCGATACCTCCATACCAAGCATATGAAATGAGGTAGGAACAGTGGGTTTGTACTGTCGAGGAATCGACCAATTTCGTAAATCGACAGATCTGCTCCTTTCCCTTTTCGCGCAACTTTCACAACTTTGAAGGAAAATTTTAGCTTCTCGGGCCACTAAAAGAACGGGGTCGTGGAACTAGCTGCTTAATTTCGGCTCCGCAGTGTCTCATCTGTCTGACTGTGTCTGTCTGCCCACCCCATCTCCCTCTTCCCGCTCTCCGCCATGGTGAGAGCAACGACCTCCTCCCATCTCCCCCATGGGACGACGACCCGTCCAGGCCAAATTCTGACTGCATCAGTTATGAGGAATCCTCTTGGCTTCTGATCTGGCGTTTTTCACCATCATGATCTCCAAATTGGCACCACGACAGCCATGTTGATATCGCAACTATGTTGAAAAAAAAAAAAAAAAACCGGCATGACAAGCCATTGAAAGAGATAAAACACAATAATACGGGAGCGAGGCGAGACGAGACGGAGACGCGCGGTCGGAACGCGGTGGCAAGCATATTTAACCTCACACTTTTCAGATGTATACGAAAATGTACACTATAAGCTGTTTATATTGGAAAAAAAAACAACAACAATAAGGATGTCTCGCATAATGCAAACTGCAAATCATATTTCATCCAAAAAGAAAGAAAAAAAAAAAAAAAATAAACAAAAGACAAACAACCCCAAAACAAAGCCAGTGAATATATAGGGAAGAGGGGGGGGGGAAGGTCAATACCCGTACAATTCATTCCGCATCTGCTTTCTCTCAGCTCTCTTGAAGGAATTTGAGGAGGCATGAATAAGCAGACAAATAAAAAATAACAGCTGGAAGGAGGCAAGTCAAGGTGGGGGCAATGGCCTTGCGTATTGACGTAAGATGTAGCTCAGAACAGTGGCTAAGAATGTGCAACTGATGCTCATTAAGCTTCGACAGGTCAAGAGGCTCACAGAGCGGCGACCTTTGAACTAAGTCTGCATACACCATTGTGCCGCTGGGTCTGGCTGAAAACAGCAGAGATTCAGGATGTTCGCAAGCGTCTTATTTAATGATTTCCCAATACAAGAGCAATAACCTCACACTTTCTGCTTACGGGAGAGGAGAGGAGCAAAAAAATGGGGGGGGGGGGGGGGGAAAGAGGGAGAGAGAGCGAGAGAGAGAGAGAGAGAGAGAGAGAGAGAGAGAGAGAGAGAGAGAGAGAGAGAGAGAGAGAGAGAGAGAGAGACTTTAGAAAGGAGGGTATATAATATGGTTTGATACACACTGAAATGATAAGACTAAATCTGAATAATAATGATGATGTTGGCGCTGGTAACAACGATATTAATGATATTGACAGACAATCTTTGTTCGCTGATAACAAAAAATGTTCATTTCGATGCTTAAGGAATCGCTACTGAGATTTCCTGTTATTATCATTACAACCTTCTCAATATCTTCACAAAGCCTACACCTCTCTCTCTCTCTCTCTCTCTCTCTCTCTATATATATATATATATATATATATATATATATATATATATATATATATATCTTTCTCCCTCCCTTCTGTGTGTCTGTCTGCCTGTCTATTCTCTGTCGGTGATACTACTAGCACTACTTCTACTACTTAAAACAATCTAGAAACAAATGTAATCTATTGCAGATCCCTCTTCTTCCCCACAGCCAATCTACCGCAAGTATATGCAACGCTCTCTAAAGCCACCCGCACACAAAAACATCAAAATTTTCAAAAACAGGAAGTCGATTGAGTGGGACATCTGTACACGGGCTATTAATAGACTTGTTACATTTGACACCTTCGGCGATCAGCCTTTCCTCCAACCCAGCCCAATACGTCACAGAGTCGGAAAGGTGTGCATGTGGGCAGTATGTCGGCCAGACCCGGTTTGGAAAAGGGGAGTGGGGTGGAGAGAGAGAGAGAGAAGAGAGAGAGAGAGAGAGAGAGAGAGAGAGAGAGAGGGGGAGAGAGAGAGCGCCAGCCGACCAGATGTTAGAGGCTGAGGTTGGGTGGTCACCTTGACCCTCCTCATCCACTCACCACAGTACCGTCTTGACCGTGACCAGGATTCGAGTACCCTACTCTCTCTCTCTCTCTCTCTCTCTCTCTCTCTCTCTCTCTCTCTCTCTCTCTCTCTCTCTCTCTCTCTCTCTCTCTCTCTCTCTCTCTCTCTCTCTCTGTGCCTGTTCCTCCAGCTGTCAAATTTTTGCTCCCACTTGCAGCAAGTGCCGCCTCATTCATTGAGTCGAGAGTACGGGAATAATGTAACCACAAGACTGGCTTTTACCAGGGAATCCAAATTCCACGGAGCTGCAATTGCTCATGCCTTTGAGCGCCGAGCACTTAGCCCACAACTCCACATGTTGCAGCTATAACGAAAAGCGCTATAGAATATTATCGTATAACTGTCAGAAGGAGTTCGTCCGCGCCAGATGCTTTACGTGGCCTTTGTAAGGATGATGCGTTTCTCCCCCCCCCCCCCCCTTTCTCTCTCTCTCTCTCTCTCTCTCTCTCTCTCTCTCTCTCTCTCTCTCTCTCTCTCTCTCTCTCTCTCTCTCTCTCCCTCCCTCCCTCCCTCCCTTCGCCTACAAAAACAATGATTGAGCACCCTGGGCTTCAGATACAATGCTCATATTTCATTCAAAACATTCGCGCCTCATTCACTTCAAAACAACAGCAGGTTCACCACCAACACAATCACTACAAGCGACAACAACATGAAGAAGAAGAAGAAGAAGAAGAAGAAGAAGAAGAAGAAGAAGAAGAAGAAGAAGAAGAAGAAGAAGAAGAAGAGGAAGAAGAAAGAAGAAGAAGAAGAGGAAGAAGAAAGAAAGAAAGAAAGAAAGAAAGAAAGAAAAAGAAGAAGACCCATCTTTGAAGTATTCGTCTGTCTGATTTTTTTCCTCTTGGAAATCTCATATAAACACGGAACCTGACCCAAAACTGACCTGATTCTACTCCAATTCACAGAGACGGACATCATAAACTATAATTTTCCATCTGTTACTAACGTTCATCCTTGTGGAACCCTGCTAGCAACATCTAGAATTTCTAGTTAATCCTGCCGAAACCTCGTGACATGCTATATATCAGATACATAGGCTAATCACATAAACCTGCAATGTTTAAGATTTCCTATTTGTAAACACTCTGTGTATAGCGATCCTAAGGGCAGTATTCGATAGGGAGGAAAAAAAACAACCACAAAACGAACAAAAAAAAAAAAAAATAAAATAAAAACTAGGGAAAGCAGGAGGAACAAAAAAAAAAAAAAAAAAAAAAAAATACAACAAAAGCAAGCTTATCAACATTGGCTTCCACGAGACCAAGTTAAAACCTTACACGTATAAAATTTATGTGGGCGTGGGAACTAAGCTAGAAAACATATATTATAAATAAGGAATGTGTGTGAGCTGTAGCGGCGACTGGGCCAACCTAATCTACGACCACGGCTACCAGACGAGACGGTCTAACCACAGCGCTCTGGCATAACTGAGGGTCTAACCCTTCCCGTGCTCCCTCGGCCTTGACTCGACTTCCCGTCTTGTGACCCCGTGACCTCATTCCAGGGAGGGAAAGCTTGTGACTGTGAGTACCAGACTTCTATCACAGGATCTGAGGTACATGACAGGGCCCACGTTCATCTACAGCTAGAATGAATCATCATCATTATCAACATCATCTTCTTCTACCTCTTCCTTTTCATCATCCTCTTCTTCTTTTTCTCCTTCTCCTGCTCTCTTAGAATGATCTCGCATCCATTTTTATTTTTTCTCAACATCCTCCCTATCTATCGGTATTCTAAGTGCCAACATTTTCCCCACCTGAAACTCATTACAGAATTTTGCAACATCACCAGCAGCAACATTCCACTGGAGTCTTCAGTACAAGTGTCTTAGCCCGCTCACTCACAGGGTGATATGAGAGAGAGAGAGAGAGAGAGAGAGAGAGAGAGAGAGAGAGAGAGAGAGAGAGAGAGAGAGAGAGAGAGACGGTGGGAAGGAGTTATAATGAGAGGGAAAGTGTGTGTGTGTGTGTATGAGAGAGAGAGAGAGAGAAAGAGAGAGAGAGAGAGCGAGAGCGAGAGAAAGACAGAGACAGTCCTGTGATGAGAAGATTAGAGTGAACAGTGAGAAAAACCAACTCCGCCATCAGCCACTAAGCTAGTTTTCAGACGCAGGACGGCAAGTAAATTTAAAGACAAAAACAATTCAGATGTCGGTGTGAATAAACAAAACGCGAAGACATTTAAAAACAGTGGTGGGGGGAGGGGGGAGAGAGAGAGAGAGAGAGAGAGAGAGAGAGAGAGAGAGAGAGAGAGAGAGAGAACAAGCGAGGGATTAATGGTCGTGGGTGATATGACACATCCAGGTCCTATTTCTCTAAGCTAACCACGATGTCTTAAACAGATAGTATCAAAGCTGAGAAAGCAGTAGCAGCTGGGAAACTCAAAAAACCGATCTGGGAAGATAAAGAGAGTGAGGCTGTGTTCGGTTGTTGGCCTAGCACTCAGCCTAGCGCTCTGCTGTTGTTACAGGGTGGTGCTGCGTCTAGCGCCCCTTCATACATCATCTCTAGTGTCCTATTTTTTTATAATTCGCTGTTGTCTCCTCACTTACGGTTGGACTGAACCATGTCAGAGTCTACAGAAGAAAAAAAATCCGGCCACGTTGGAAAAATCCCAACAAAACGACATAAAAAAAAAACAAATTGATTATGACCGAGCGAAAATTTAAAAAAAAATGGTCTGTATTTATCGGAAGACTTAAAAGACTGAAAATGGACACCACCATTATCATCACCTGTGAAAAAAAAAAAAAAACACGATAGCTACAGGAGCACGAGAATGGTGACATACAGCATAACTACCCTGACACAACCTTACAGACACAAACCTTACAGACACAACCCCCTTACAGACACAACCCCCTTACAGACACAACCCTTACAGACCCAACCTTACAGACACAACCCTTACAGACACAACCTTACAGACACAACCTTTCAGACACAACCTTACACGATACCGCACAACAGAAACAAGAAAGCTGTGAACAATAACCCTTCATTCGTCCTTTCTCTTCTAGTCCTTGTTTCAGGCCCCAGGCCCCCCATTCATGCTGCCCCAGACACACTGTCCACTGTCCACAATGGCCCCAACGCCAGGGCACGCAGCCGACAAATTCCTGAGGATGTTTGGTTCTAGGTTGTGTTTGCAACTCTGTCAGCTGAGGCAGAAGTCAAGCATACTAGCTGTGCTGTGTGTGTGGTCACAGCAGGGAAAAACCACAGACAGTCCACATGGTCAAAATGTAGTACATGTCCTGCGGCGGTAAAGCACGAGTCACATGCACAATGTGAGTGTGACTGTTCACATCACACAGCCATTCCTGTCCTGACTGCCATCTTTTCCATCCGACCCCCCCCCCCCCCCCCCCAAAAAAAAAAAAGAAAGAAAATATAAAAAGAAAACAATCAAACAAACCAAAAAAAACAACCAACCAGAAAAAGCACCCTGCAAAACAAGCCAGTATAAGTACGTGGAAACTTCAAGATGTAGAATGCGTGAGGGAAGAATTTGGCCTACACAGACGTTCATAACTCCTGGAGAGGAGTAATTGACCTGGAATGCTACTTTGCCTCATTTTGAGAAAACCTTCACTTTTATATTATGTAAATTCTAATATTCAATGCTTAAGTCACGATAAGGGCTGCAGACTACAGAAATATTGTGATGATTATTATTACTGATAATATCGAAAGCGATTAAAGAGCAAAAACAACAAAAAATGTGCGAGTGCCATACTACCCTCCCCCTAAAGAACTACTCGACGGCCTTGCGACGCCTCTGGTACTTCTCCATCATGTGAGGCGCGGGAGGAGAGCCTCAAGATCTCTGCTTCATGACTGAATGGCTGCTTTTAAGGCAATCGGGGACCAAAAGGCTGGGGCAGAAGTTAGAGAGCTTCTTGTCCCAGGAATGCAGTGAAACCGAAAGTTTCGGTAAACAAAACGCACACGAACACACACACACACAGCAAATCTTGAAGGGTCACGACAGGACACGTCGCCGTCAAAGGTAATGTGGGGTCACGGCATTAGACGGTCTGAAGAGAGAGAGAGAGAGAGAGAGAGAGAGAGAGAGAGAGAGAGAGAGAGAGAGAGAGAGAGAGAGAGAGACAGAGAGACAGACAGACAGATATATATATATATATATATATATATATATATATATATATATATATATATATATATATATATATAGAGAGAGAGAGAGAGAGAGAGAGAGAGAGAGAGAGAGAGAGAGAGAGAGAGAGAGAGAGAGGTTATATAAAAAAACAGCAACAAAAAAAAAAAACAACACAGGTCTCTATATAAAGAGGAATACAAAACAGTTTTAAAGAGATACTTAAGTGTATGTGTATGTAAACTTACGTAACGGGGGAGGGGAAGAAAAGCATGGAATGTATAATCACAAAGTCGAACTGGAGCAAAAATCAAGGCCTTCTTCTCCTCCTTGTTCTTCTTCTTCTTCTTCTTCTTCTTCTTCTTCTTCTTCTTCTTCTTCTTCTTCTTCTTCTTCTTCTTCTTCTTCTTCTTCTTCTTCTTCTCCTCCTCCTTCTTCTTGTCATTATTATTATTATTATTATTATTATTATTATTATTATTATTATTATTATTATTATTATTATTATTATTATTATTATTTAAATGTACATTATTATTAATATGGTAGTGGAAAAATCTGCCCACACAGCCACAAAACTGGAACTGGTGGAAGAGTGTTCAATAGTCTAAAGACAAGAACGTGATCGACACAATACAAGTGGTGATTCGATATCCCAGACAGCCGCGGAGCTCGTCGCATGCTCTGCACAACGTGCACCTATTTCAACAACGGCTTTGGCTAGACATTTCCTGTAGAACGTTCCTTAAAACCAAGATTTGGATTTATTTTTTACAAGTTAATGACCGCCCGGTGTCGTCCACACCCAGGGTCAAGGTCTCAAGATGTGGGTCTCCAGGAAGTGTGGGTGAAGGTCTCCACCAACGGCAGCGATGGCAGACAATAGGGCCGGATAGAAGCAACATCGTACCATCCGGGCAATTTTTATCTGAGCCTGCCTATGCTTCTTTTTTTTTCACTAGATGTTTGGGTATGTCTCCATCAAGGCTAATTATCTACGTTACTGAGTGTGTCTATCTGGATGGCAGTATGGCAGTCTATCCCTATGTCTCCACCAAGGCTAATGAACCACGTTATTGAGTCTGTCTATTTGGATGGCAGTATGACAGTCTATCCCTATGTCTCCACCAAGGCTAATGAACTACGTTACTAGTCTATCTATCTGGATGGCAGTATGACAGTCTATCCCTATGTCTCCATCAATGCTAATGAACTACGTTACTAGTCTGTCTATCTGGATGGCAGTATGACAGTCTATCCCTATGTCTCCATCAAGGCTAATGAACTACGTTACTAGTCTGTCTATCTGGATGGCAGTATGACAGTCTATCCCTATGTCTCCACCAAGGCTAATGAACTACGTTATTGAGTCTGTCTATTTGGATGGCAGTATGACAGTCTATCCCTATGTCTCCACCTAGGCTAATGAACTACGTTATTGAGTCTGTCTATTTGGATGGCAGTATGACAGTCTATCCCTATGTCTTCACCAAGGCTAATGAACTACGTTATTGAGTCTGTCTATTTGGATGGGAGTATGACAGTCTATCCCTATGTCACCACCAAGGCTAATGAACTACGTTATTGAGTCTGTCTATTTGGATGGCAGTATGACAGTCTATCCCTATTTCTTCATCAAGGCTAATGAACTAAGTTACTAGTTTGTCTATCTGGATGGTAGTATGACAGTCTATCCCTGTCTCACACTTTACTCAGTGTTGTTATGTCGTCTAAATGGGTCTGTTCTGTGGATTAGTACTTATCTGTCACTCTGTGGTCGGTGTGTGTTATTACGTGCACCAGTATTGTAAAACTTCTTTGCCCTTCTTTTGTCCATCTGTCGGTCTATCAGTCGGTGTGCTTATCCGGCAATGGATTCTGAACAGAACTTCAGAAAGAAAACTATTTTATCCCATTACCGCGTTTAGATTTGATTTGGGCCGTCATGGTAGAAAACCGTCATGTTGGCAGCTTGCAGGCAATCTAAACATCTATGCGCCAACAGTATGCCATGAGATTGAGCATAAAAATTAAAAAAAAAAAAAAAAAAAAATCCGAATTCCACGAGATTACAATGTTGCGGAGTTAAACAAAAAAAAAAAAAAAAGCTCTACTCAGATAATAATACTCGTCGAGGGTTTTAGATCTTGATCTTAGATCATGACTGATGTGAGGAGATCAGTGACGTCGGCTTCCCTATTGTGGAGACGTCAGATGCACATCAAGTGTGAGTTGACAGAGAGAGAGAGAGAGAGAGAGAGAGAGAGAGAGAGAGAGAGAGAGAGAGAGAGAGAGAGAGAGAGAGAGACAGACAGACAGACAGACAGACAGACAGACAGAGGCAACAGAAAAACATTAGATGTCTCTTTGTTATTTTCTTCAAATACGTCCATAAAATAAAATGTAATATATCTCTCTCTCTCTCTCTCTCTCTCTCTCTATCTCTCTCTCTCTCTCTCTCTCTCTCTCTCCCTCCCTCCCTCCCTCTCTCTCGTCCACGAAGATAATTATAAGCAGGCCATAATAATAATTTTGAGGATGGAAAAAGTAGGATTCCCCATCACCAGCCTTTAGTTAAGCGCTAATCGGTTCATTTTTCGGTCTGCTCCACACAGCCTAAACAATCGGAAACAGCTGGCTCAGTCCTAACACACTGGTGTGTTCTGACTTCTGCCTCAATGGTCAAAGGGCCAATCAGCGGGACACTGTTTTCAGTTTACTGCTTTTTCCGCTAAGTGGCCAGGTTTGCACCGTCGATTGAACTCCGACATTTTTTTTTTTTCCCCTCCTTCGAGTTATGGCGTCATTCATGCTTCACGTATTAAGGCCCCACGGAGGTTTCGTAACCGGGCATCCGCAGGGATGGACATCAGACTTCACAACTTCAAGAGAAACATTGTCGGAGTTGTTGTCTGATGCAACGTGACGAAGCACATAATTATCTAGATTTGGATAACCAGTTGCTAGAGAAGACCAACATTTTATTGGGGGGAGGGGGAGATGTTGGAGTACAGATTGTCTGTCTGCGACCTTGCGCTGCCATTGGAAGGACGGACAGCCTAGTCCCGCACATAAGATGCAGGAAAGGCTTCAGGCTAGAGTCGACTTAACTCGTTCTTTAAGATTAAGTGATAATTCCACAGGTCTTCGATTCCTCGCTTCACGACCTCCTCCTGCAGCTACTAGTACCGCTACTACCAGTGCTGGACCTACATACAAGCCCAGAGCCGCGCCTACAACTGAAGACAACACGTCAGTAAGTGAGTAACGACAACCCGCTCACGGTCAGAGCATTCTGAGGCCGCCGCCACCGAGCTCCAGAAGGAAAGCGAATATCGTGTGAGCTGGAAGGCAGCCAATCTGAGAATAATTTTCCCTCGGGAAAAGTGGGGACTAAAACAACCACTGATGGATCCCTATTTTGAACTTGCGTGGCGAACACAGCCGTTGAAGTATTTAAAGCGATGCAAGGACCGAGGAGACCTCCTCTATCAGGATAAGATGATAATACGTCCATACGCTATAGGACCGTTTAGGAACCGTTCACGGGAGGGGGCGGGTGAGAGAGAGAGAGAGAGAGAGAGAGAGAGAGAGAGAGAGAGAGAGAGAGAGAGAGAGAGAGAGAGAGAGAGAGAGAGAGAGAGAGAGAGAGAGAGCGAACACAATATTTTCTTTTCTCACGGTTTGTACTAACTTTACAAAAAAATTTCAACTATAAAACTAGCGTACTCTGGATTAAAAAAATAAAAGGATCGACAAACAAAGGCTTTGTCAATAAAATCACAAGCCACACTTCTTTATGCTCTAAGATGCAAGACGAAGAAAATACCGCGATAAACTTGTTCATGGTGATTAGTGCTTTGAGAACAAAATTATGCACTTCGCATTTAATTCATTGCGTTGAAGATTTTAAAACAGGGAGACGTAAAGAGCGCCATAATTTATCTATGCGATACTCGAGAACCTCCGAGAACCCCCCAGGCTGATGCCGGTTGAGCACGTAAACCCTGGTGGTAAGATCCTGACAGAGGGGTTCATCCATCAACCGACGCAGCAACCGTGCAAACAAATCGTCGACAGAAAGTCCCTGACTTGCAGCAGCTGCTCTTCCACTTCGTGGATCAACAGTAAAGCCAGAAAAATATTCAAGCTAATAAAATCTTCAATCTAGGTCTGAGAAATCCTGTGTGGTGAGAAGTTAGAGCGAGTAGATTTGGGCTCAACTACCGTATTTTATAGTGTGCCAGAGCTACAAACATAATCTTAGAACCAACCGCGCCTTGCCTGAATTGTGGAGATAAGCGGCAGCACGACGAAAAGCACGTTTCATTTTCTTCTGTTGTTAGTTTTTACTGTTGGGAACGATGTAAAATATGTTTATCTCTCAGAGCTGGAGGTTGGACTGGCCGGTCGGTTTAATGAAAAGAAAGAAACTGTCAAAGTTGGGTGTTATTTGAGAGAGAGAGAGAGAGAGAGAGAGAGAGAGAGAGAGAGAGAGAGAGAGAGAGAGAGAGAGAGAGAGAGAGAGAGAGAGAGAGAGAGAGAGAGAGAGAGAGAGAGAGAGAGAGAGAAAGTACAGACACACAAAGAGAAAAGCAGACACAGAAACAGAGAGGGGAATATGTGAATGATGAGAGAAATTACTCCACGCATGCATAACTGCAAATCCACGGAAAGATCTAAGTCTCTACCAGAACCTAGTGGGGAGGGAGGGAAGAGAGAGAGAGAGAGAGAGAGAGAGAGAGAGAGAGAGAGAGAGAGAGAGAGAGAGAGAGAGACAGAGAGACAGACAGACAGAGACAGAGAGAGAGACAGACAGACAGACAGACAGACAGACAAACAGAGACACATGCAACTCTGCACACAATGACCAAAGTGAAAACATAATTCTGTATACTGCTTCTGTTGGGGTATTCATTTTTTTCCCTCAACTATTTCTTCTAACAAAGTATCATTGCAAGAGAAAAATGGAAAACAAAAAAGACAGTGAAAGTCTTTTTTTTTTTCTTTTTTAAAACCAGCATGATGTATGAAATTGCGAAGTGTGAGACGCTTCTGTCTAGCCAGGTTGCTAGCTCCGTTTCGCTTCAAGGTGGCCAGACATCAGAGCCTGTAGCATGTAGCAGAACGAACAGCTGGTAAACTAATAACTGACAGCGGACGTCTGGTCTTGATGTATCTCTCCATACCATCTGGAGAATATGGCGTCCCTCATAATTCATCAACACATGTAGGTCATAAAGGAGGTGGTCTTATTCTTATTCATTCATTTGTTTATTCGCTATCTAAATACATAGTTTAATTTTGCCGAGATACTCTTTCTTCTCAAAATGTTTATTACTCATAATGCCTTATAGGGCATTTCTGATTCTGACCTAGTAAAAAAAAACTGCAATCGTTTCACTATTTTCCCATTCGCTAAGAAACTTAATGGGGTTTATATAACCGTGTAAAATACACCTAGAACGCAGCGGCTAGAGTCTGTTCATTTAGAATAGGGCTATTGGTTTTCGCAAGGAAAAAAAAAAAATATGTCAAGAGGTGCACCGCCTAGCGGCAAATTCATGCCATTTGCACTTAAAATACATATTGATACGGGTTAAAAACGATTATAAATAGATTGAAAATTTACAAAAAGGTAAAAAGAAGGTAAAAGAAAGGCATCTCTTCCGTACGCGTGTCTTAAAAGTTTAAGAATGTAGAAGGAGAACGCTGTTTTGTTTTCAATTTTCAAACAAAAAACTAAAGGGAGGAAAAACACTATTATATCTAATGGAACCACCTGTTTTAAACTAAAAGGATAGAGTAGACTAAAAAAAAAAATGAAAGATAGATAGATAGATAGACAGGCAGACAGACAGACAGACAGACAGACACATAGATAGATAGATAGATAGATAGATAGATAGATAGATAGATAGATAGATAGATAGATAGATAGATAGATAGATAGATAGATAGATAGATAGATAGATAGGTAGATGATGGTATCAGTTTTCCAAGACTCGCTGCAGTTCCGTGCCGTCTCTGCCCTGCTAATATCAGTATTAAATAATAAAAGAACTCATCAACGGGTACCGGGTCGTGTGAATCTTACTATGCTTCTCACTAAATCTGTCCCGATTTCAAAGCAGCTCCTCGATAAAGATAAGTAAAGTTCCACTAGAATAGGATGGCTCACGTGGTATAGAGTCCCTGTCCTGGATATAGCGATCGCAAAGGGGTCGGGGTGATTTCTGCAGGACGGTCGTGGAGAGGAAAAAAAAAAAAAAAAAAGGACAGGGCAACAGCATGATTGTAATCTATACAACGTGTGTTTTGATAGGAGAGGGACTTACATGGCTCCCGTCTCCCACCCCTTTCGCCTAAAGTTGCCATAATTGCATTGTAAATATAACTAAAATATCATACATTGTTCGATGGGCGAAGCTTGAGCGTCCGGTGACACATTTCTTTGTTTCGCGCTCTCTCAAGTCTTCGTGCGGACTTCGTGACTTGAAGACCGGTTTAAAAGCCTTTTGTGGAGATATTTAACACTACCCAGAGTCAGCATCATCTCTAGGACAAAAAACGACGTACGGTGTAGTTAATTTGGATTAGATGAGAGCTGACAAACAGAACGAGACAAAATGTATGCACACAAGCAACCTTTTGATTTTTGGCCGATGGTTAAATTAGAGTTGTTGTTGCTGCTGCTGCTGCTGCTGCTTTTATTGTTGTTGAAAAAACAGAAGTGGGAAAACCCTAATTCGAGCTAAGGGTAGATACTTTTGGTGGATGGAAGAACAGGCTTCCCCCATTAGCTTTTTAAAGCTGTAGAAGTCAATAAACGGAGAACCAGGGAAGGTTTCATCTTCCACTCCAACAGATTCCGCTGATCATGGCTCAAGTTACTAGCCCGAATAGAAACGGGTGTGGGTTGGAAGGAAGAGAGAGAGAGAGAGAGAGAGAGAGAGAGAGAGAGAGAGAGAGAGAGAGAGAGAGAGAGGGAGGGAGGGAGGGAGGGATGAGAGAGAGAGAGAGGGGGGGAGAGAGATGAGAGGGAGTAAGAGCAGAAGAGGGGGGTAAGCCGTGGAATGAATGGCATATAATTATGTGGGAGCAGAGAGGTAGGGAGAGAAAATGTTTGGGAGGAAAAGCAATGAAATTACTTGCAAGCGCAAAAATGAGACGATAAAGAAGAAACCTAAATTTCTCCATATCATCATCAACATACATCGCTCTGTCTGTCTGTCTGTCTGTCTCTGTCTCTCTGTCTCTCTCTCTCTCTCTCTCTCTCTCTCTCTCTCTCTCTCTCTCTCTCTCTCTCTCTCTCTCTCTCTCTCTCTCACTCTTTTACCCTCTCCCTCCCCCAGCAGCAACCAAAGTAGATAAACCACAACCCAGACTAGCGGCTGGCCAATTAGCTTGGCCTTGAACCAAAAAACAAGCTGTCCATGGGTGAAGCTTTACACGATCTGTCTGTCTCCGCGCCCGCCGGATATTGTTAACTCAGCCCTCCTACTTTATACATAATATTAAACAAAAGAAAAGAAAAGAAAAAAAAAAGGGGGGGGGGGGGGGTTTAAGAGAGAGACAGAGACAATGTGTGTGTGTGTGTGGGGGGGGGGGGGGTAGAAAGAGAGATTCGTGGCAAATCATAATAATAGGCAACAAACAAGATAAGAGTACAGTGTGGACGTGTAAGGGTTGTTATGAAATAAAAGTATTATTATTATTATTATTATTATTATTATTATTATTATTATTATTATTATTATTATTATTATTATTATTATTATTATTATTATTATCATCATCATCATCGTCATTATTATTACAATGTATTTTTACAAGTATTATTATTGTAATTATGATTGTTGCTGTTGTTGCTGCTTTTGCTGTTGTTGTTGTTGTTGTTGTTGCTGTTGTTGTTGTTGTTGTTGTTGTTGGTTGTTGTCATTCACTGAAATTGGACAGTCACATACTGTAGTTCACAAAAAGAAAATACAAAAGAAAATCGATGAAAGTTATGAAATAAATGTGAACCCTGGTAAGATTACAATACCACGAAGAGGAGAAAATTATGTGGTGATGGCGCGAGAGTAGGTTAACCATGAGATGGGTGGAGAGGTAGACACGGTGGAACAAGGAATCACCCTCCTAGCATATTTGCCTCAGGGAACGAAAGAAAAGATGGCCTCGCCATGTTGACTGACAAAATCATCATCTGCATGATAAGTGGATTCACTAATTTTGTTATCCAGAAGAATAATTTTATCCATAGATTGAGCTGTACGATTGCTGACGCCATTTTGGCTTTTAGATCTAAATTTAGATGAATGAGGCTAGGTACTTTATTGTGCCACTGATAGTCTCAGATGAACATCAGCCTCTTCTTGACTTAATGTTTTCTTTGAAGCATAGAAGTTACAACATATTAGGTAAATTTCAAAAGACTATTTTTAAAAAATGCATATAAATTATGAAAACAGACGCATTCCCTCATTACTCCTCCCACAAATCTGTCAATTTGCTTGGAAAATTACGTCGCATGAGATTTGGAGATGAAAGCCTTGCTTTGATTGAATATTGCCAAAGACTTAGACTTTAAGATACTAAGATCTGATTTTGGTAAATCCCAAGAACATGATTGGGCGATTCCGAGAAAGGTGGACGCCGTTTTTCGAGTAAGACAACGTCGGCTCACTTGATTCCAAATCGAGACGTTACGCAATTATTCTGGTCTATGCCGAGCCGCAAATAATGAAAGAACCATAAGTGGTTTTGCTGGTCTTTTTTCCATTTGAAGGGAGAGGGGGCTAAATCTTGCAACCCCCTCCCCGCCACTGTTTCCACTTACTCACCAAAAATGCAGCCAGAGTATAAAGTAGATGAGAGTCCTCACTATTCTCAGCACTACATAACTCATGTACACCGAGACTAAGTTAGGAAGAATTCTTCAAAGTTATTAAAACTAGGCAATGAAAATTAAGATGAACATTAAAAATACAACAACAACAACATTATTTTGAGAGTCGTTGAGTGATCAGTAACGTAACTCGAACTAGGTTACTGGAGTTTCGAACTCTGTGAGCTGGTCGAGCGATTAAAACAAATCACGACTGACGCGCATCGCTGTATCGAGCTGTCAAAGCTGGCTCTACGGCAAGTTCAAATGGCTAGAAAAAAAAAGAATTGTGCAGTCATAGTTCAACAAGTGTCGAAAAATGCTCGTTTCTAAGGCACGTTGCATATTTCGCACATTGCCGGCACCCTGATACTGTTTTGAACGTATAATTGATGATGATAGATTAGAGTTAGTACAAAAAAGAGAAGGCTCTATCTACACAGCCTTCCACGCGGTTGGTTTCCGTGTTTAAATTGCCCTGCAAGCTTCCACAAACTAGTGTTCAGCAGCAAGTACAATGGACGTAATAATTATGCGTGCACAATCATGCGGCCATCTTTGATTTCGTTTGGGTCGATCTTAAGTTGTGCGATTAAACTCACTCTCTCTCTCTCTCTCTCTCTCTCTCTCTCTCTCTCTCTCTCTCTCTCTCTCTCTCTCTCTCTCTCTCTCTCTCTCTCTCTCTCTCTCTCTCTCTCTCTCTCTCTCTCTCTCTCTCTCTCTCTCTCTCTCTCTCTCTCTCTCTCTCTCTCTCTCTCTCTCTCTCTCTCTTTCTCTTTCTCTCTCTCTCTTTCTCCCCACTCACTCTCTCTCTCTCTCTCTCTCTCTACCCACTCTCTCTATCTCTCTCTTTCTCTTTCTGTCTTTCCTCTTCTCTCCTTTCCAATAACCTCGCTCCTTCTTTATCTTCTTCTTCATCACCACATTGATTATCATAATTTATTATTGCTGTTATTATTATTATTATTATTATTATTATTATTATTATTATTATTATTATTATTATTATTATTATTATTATTATTATTAATTTTCGGGTGCAGTGCACAACGTCTATACTCTCCGATATGTCTGGCGGATGATTTATGCAAGGCAACAGGCGATTATCTGTTACACAGCGGAGCAGATCAAATTCACCCTTCTTGCATTTGAAGCTCACTTCCTGACACCGCACGTGTTCATTGCAAAAATAATTAATTAAGGAAACAAAAATAAAAAATAAAAATGAAAAGATTAAAAAAAAAAATTACCTCAAGTTTGACTGACATGTTTAAACAAAACACTAGTGGTGGTGAGAGAATAACAAATATGGTTCACAGATGTCGGACGGAGGGAGCATCTAATCTGCACAATCTTCTTTGCTTTTTTGCTGAATTTAAAAAAATCCTACGGAAAGAGGCTAACGGTCACAGTGCCTGTGAGTGTGACCCGCTCTGACCCGCTCAGAATTACGTGCATCAGTTACATTAAGCTGCTGGGACAGTGTGTATAGATAGGCCTACGTACATGTATAAAGCATACAGGGCCAATAGATCTAAAGTCTAGGGGGGGGGTGTTAAAAAAAAAAAAAAAAAAAAACAAGACTATGAGAGAGAAGAGTGAGTTTAAACACAAAAATTATTTCATGGTTCTGTAACAGTCTTCTCCGTTTTATTGCCCTAACATACGTGAGATGTTGCACGCCTCCTGCGACACTGTGGTCGATGTTGGCAATGACGACATGCCTCATAACTGTTTGGATTGACATCTACAATTAACGAAAAAATGAACAAAACAACAATCTAACAAACAAACAAAAAAGTGGGGTGGTAGGGCATATTGCACTGCAGCTCTCATAACTGTGATGATTTATGGATAAACAAGAACGACAGAGGGGGGCGGAAGGAAGGAAGGAAGGGGAAGGGAGGGAGGAAGAGTTAGAGAGAGAGAGAGAGAGAGAGAGAGAGAGAGAGAGAGAGAGAGAGAGAGAGAGAGAGAGAGAGAGAGAGAGAGAGAGAGAGAGAAACCTCGTTCTGTTTTTTGTTGTTGAGACGGAGCTTATCTCGTGTATGATCTCTGCCACTCTCTCTCTAGTCTCTACCGAGTCGTGTCGGTCACCAAGTGCCCCTTCCTGCGTGAGTCGTTAAACGGAAACACTGAGGTCATGTAGGTCACGATTGTGTGACTGACTGTGAGCCACTGGTTGCAAAACAAAGAGGAGGACAGCGCGCCGTCGACTAGTTGCTCTTATTATTAATATTATTGTTATTATTATTATTGTTTCTATTGTTATTATTATTATTTTTATTATTATTATTATTATTATTATTATTGTTGTTGTTGTTGTTGTTGTTGTTGTTGTTGTTGTTGTTGTTGTTGTTGTTGTTGTTGTTGTTGTTATTATTATTATTATTATTATTATTATCATACCCACCTTAGGTGGACACAAAATAAGGGGTAGAGAAAAGTAAACTGCCAGCAATAGCCAAAAGTGGCAGTCGATTTGTGACTAATCGCTAAAAATGCGTATATATGCTGAAGTATGTTAAGCATTGTTGTATGCTTCCAAAACAAAACTGATTCAATAAAAATAAACAATGCATTATGGTTGTGTTTCTGTTCATGATGAAATAACCCACAACAACAACGACGAGAATAACAACAATAACAAAAACAACAACAACAACAACAACAACAACAACAACAACAACAACAACAACAACAACAACAACAATAATAATAATAATAATAATAATAATAATAATAATAATAATAATAATAATAATAATAATAATAATAAAAATAATAATAATAACCAGCATGCTGTTGTTCTAGTTGTTATTGTTATTTTAACCAAGCACTTTAACTGCTCCTTGAACTTGAATTGTATGATGTATTTCAAGTCTCCTAGAAGTATTCATGCATATTACGAACATTGATCTGATTCCGCTCGAACTCGGCCAGCAAAGACAAGCACCCACTGGAGCAGGCGATAAGGTCTATAATACTGGTGGGGCCTACATGGGGTGCCTACGGTTTTATTAGCTACAAACATGCAAAGCGGGACTGAACTGTCAGTGGGAGTCCATGAGCTGAGGGACGGTGTGAGAAACAGATGTTAGAAACACCTAAAATACTATCCAATATGTTAAGAGTGTATTATCGGCTGACCATAGGTGATCACCCAAGGTTAGAAGAAATGATAGAAAAAGAAGAAAGAGGAGGAGGAAGAGGTAGAGGAAAAGAAAAAGAAGAAGAAGAAGAAGAAGAAGAAGAAGAAGAAGAAGAAGAAGAAGAAGAAGAAGAAGAAGAAGAAGAAGAAGAAGAAGAAGAAGAAGGAGGAGAAGGAGGAGGAGGAGGAGGAGGAGAAGAAGAAGAAGAAGAAAGGCTGAAATACAAATGTTGCAAGCGGTGGTAAGTAACAGATAGGACGAGGCACATGAAGATTTTAGAATTTGAGTAAGGCCTTCCTCAAGTACAAATCCAACGATCCAAAGACATAGAGCTAGGCCTAGATTTCACCTCAGGAAAAAGAGATACGCATATCTCCCATAGAGAACTCCAGCTGGTCACGGCTACAAACCGCACGGCCGGTGTCTATCAACGGGACAGCAGCGCCAATATTGCTGTCAATCAAAACCGAGCAAGTAATAAAACTGGCCGGCTCTCCAGTTGCTTGTTTTTTATCTAGCCCTAAACTGTATCACCTAGCGTCCAAGCGGAGCCGTATCGAGCAGTTTAACTTATTGTCCGATATATGCAGCAGCTTTAGTTTAGGAACGTCCAAGAGGGAATACTTCCATCGGAATGGAACTGGATCTAGACAAAAAGAAACTGAGACACTGACAAACAACTGTTGCAGCTACCACTAAATAAAGTTATACTACTTCTGCTGTGATTGCCACTGAAGATGATGATGATGATGATGATGATGATGATGATGATGATGATGATGATGATGCTACTACTGTCTTGACAACTCTGCTACAACTTATGAAGGCAGTTTTACACTGAGTTGACAAGATGAAAGAGAAAAAAGAAGGCTGATAAGCAAAAAGGAAGAATAGAAAGAAATCTGACGGCCAATGATATAACAATGAAAAAAGTCATTCGACATGAGAAGCCAATGTTTGGCGAAGCAGGCATACTTTAATTATCATCTGAAAAAAAAATGTTCAACATGCCAGCAGATTCCGCATACAACACAGACCCACAATAACAACATAATCCGACAGAGTTCAATGCGAACATTCTTCGGGCAACAAAAACAAAGTCTGCAGGTATCCAAAACTGGCAGAAGAAAAACAGCTACATAACAACAACAAAAAACAACAATAACAACTGAAAGACCGCGAGGCTCACATAAAAAACAGAACAGGTAATATTAGGAAATCGAAAGAAACCAGAGCAAAGAGCGTGCTCGATAACTCAGAAGAAGACATAGGAGGTCAGCAAAGGCAATACCGCTCCAATATTGAAGAAGATGACAAGCCCGTGTTCTAGTAATACTAGTATGCTCAGTCTTAACTAAGTTTTCACGGTGTTTCGAAAGCCCTGAGTGTGTTATGGTAAAAACAAAGTCAATTCCACTCATCAGGTTAACGACTATGTTTATCGGAAGATTATGGGAAGGGAGGAAGGTGGGGGTTAGACTAGGTTTTCCCCTGTTCCAATCCGACGAAAATGTTTAACCCATCGTATATAACCCATCTCTAACGAAGCTAGACAGTGTCTGAATCAAGGTTCATGCCAGCCAGACTTTAATGATAGAAGAAACTGAGAAACGTTCCGGAAAGTTCGGCTCATTGCACGGGCCAATCCCTCCAGCTTTGGACTTTACCCATCCTGATTGAATCTGTTGTTAGTTCTGGTTGCTTATCGTGGGTTTATAAGAAAGAGAGAGAAGGGGGGGGGGGAGCGAGGGAGAGAGAGAGAGAGAGAGAGAGAGAGAGAGAGAGAGAGAGAGAGAGAGAGAGAGAGAGAGAGAGAGAGAGAGAGAGAGAGAGAGAGAGAGAGAGAGAGAGAGAGAGAGAGAGAGAGAGAGAGAGAGAGAGAGAGAGAGAGAGAGAGAGAGAGAGACACACACACACACACACACACAGAGAGACAGACAGACCGACAGAGAGAGAGGTCTGAAGCTATAACTTGAGGAAGTCAACAGGTGGGGGGAGAAGCTGACTTCCCGGCCCGACACAGGTATCAGCCGGAGTGTTAGCTCCAGCCCCCCAAAAAAAACAACTCGCAAACTATCTCCTCGCTCTACCAAAGTAAAAAAAAAAAAAAAAAAAAAACCTGATATACCAGGTAGCACATCAAAGCAGAACTGGCTGAACTGAGAGAACGCCTCCTGCAGCCTAAGGAAAGCGTTTAAAACTATGAAATTAGAAACAGCTAAACAAGTGCTTGCAACTACAAGACTTCTATCCCAGCCTGACAGTCTGACAGTCTACTGGCGCTGGTACTGGTATGATGTACCAACCAACCACCTGGAGCTGCTGGTGATCTAGATCTAGAACTCGAGGGCCACAAGTGGGGCGCGTGCCAAACGTGAGCAATGGCGATTACTCCCCCCTCCCTCTTCGCTTCCGCTTGCAGGTGAAACATTCAGGGTAAATTTGATATATATCCGCATTCGAGTTCCTGAATCCATCCCTTATGTATGTGTCTGTCTGTCTGTCTCTCTCCTTAGCCATTTATCTCTGACTGGCACCTCCCCCCTTTCCAAGCATCTTCCAGTCCGTGCCTTATATTCCACTCCACCTCTGGGCTGGCACTCTGCCCGGCTAGGTCACCAGACGGTCGGGCGGGCCAGGTGAAAAGATAACACACACACACACATATATAAAAAAAAAAACCTGAAAAACAAAACAAACAAAACCCCTACATCTGCCTTGGTAGGGCTTAGAAGTGGGGTTGCATAGAAGTGAGTCCTCTACTACGCCGTCCTCACTTCCGGACGTTGCTTTCAGATTCTCCTATCAGATCATTGACCGCTTCCAGTCAATCAGCATTGTACATGAATTCTTTTAGTTCATCCTATTCTATTCTCTGATAAATCTTGGTCTATAGGCCTAATAATATTGTTTTCTAAATGTAGCGGTATATGTTGGGTTATAAAACCCATAATTGTTTCGGCTGCAGAGTCCAGTAACTAAGGTCTTTGCATTACCTTGGCTGATATCGCATCGCTCACTTGAGAGACTAGCAATTTATTAAGTTTCTCAGTGTTTCGCCCTCCCTCCTCTTCCTAAGTTGAATAGAGGCAAAACTACGAAATCTCTTTAAGCATATTCGTTTTCAAATCACAACTGATTTCCTCCCCCCCCCCCCACACACACACACACACCACTACCACCACTACCCATCCCCCCGAGGTAAAACTAGAAAATCTCTTTAAATCATACAAGATATCAAACCACCACTGCCCCTCCCCCTCCCTCGCCATATATTTTCCTTTCCACAAACACACCAGAAGCCATTCAGCCACAATCCAGCACCTATTATATAGCACCCGAGCCTACAGAATGACGGTATTAGCAGTGCCTATACAGAGCTTCCAGGACCCTTATAATGTTCCAGCTCAGAAAGGGCAACCACCAGGCATACCTTCCAGTGCACTCCACTCGACCTGCAGTCAAGGTTGTTACACTATTACAGTACCAAACGCTTGTCTACATCAGTTCTCACTTGGCTGGATGCACTGGTGCTCGACATAATTTTGTATACCTAGTGATACATCTTGACACTGTATCACATTGCTGACTGCTCAATGAAGCGTGAATTTCTAAACACGAGGTCAACTCGTAATCTATTGAAATAAATTGGGCATTTTTTTTTTTTCATCTCCCTTCAAACCTGACAAGTTATTATAACATTAGACCTAATCTTCTGAATGACAGCAAACATCAAAACTTCAGCCCTTCATTCGCGACTCACTCGAAATAAATAATGGTTTCCGGATCCTTCTTTAGGTTCTTACCAGACAAGTTCCTCTGAATGAAGAGAGTGGGGAGTAGAACGACTAAAGGGTATAAAACTGATATTAGGAAACTCCCTGACTCAACAGAAAAGCCAGGCCTGCTAGGTTAGAACCTTAATCTAATCACCTAGAAGTAAGACACACAGGAAGGTTGTTCCGTGTGTTCATCTTATCATCGTAGGGACGCGACTAAGTAAATGTCGCCCGAGAGTTTGTGTGTGTGTGTGTGTGTGAGAGAGAGAGAGAGAGAGAGAGAGAGAGAGAGAGAGAGAGAGAGAGAGAGAGAGAGAGAGAGAGAGAGAGAGAGAGAGCATAGTTAGAAAAGAGAAAAATATAATTATTTTATTTAACTGCCTACGGACGCTTGAGGGTTGATCTTCGGTAATGAATGGCTTTTAAAACAAATATGGCGAAAAAGTTTGCTTTAAGCAGACAATGTCTTTTCGTTGGTTTCAGATTTGAAAATCACCCTCCTCTCCCAACCCCTTCCCACCGCTCATACCACCTCCCGAAAGTTCTGATCTCAAATCTGTGGGCCACTTGACCCGTGAACTAACGGTCAGGAATGGTATTGATCTCCACTCAGTTTGACCAATTTCTCCTGAAAACTACATAATAGTGTAGCCCCATCAATCATAGCGGGCGCTGTGCAGAATTTTTTTGCTGATCGAGATGTAACTGCTGTACCCGACCCAGCTCCAGCTTGAGTTTTCCACGATCTGTGTGACCCCGAGCTGTGGCATGTTTATTTTAGCGACGCGGAGAATCTTTAAACATTGACGCTTTAGTTTGGATCAAAGTTGGATTGAACAGCTGTTGTGGCTTGCAGCTTCCATAACAGTGGGCGGATATATATTTGTGTTAGCCTAACTTCATACACAGATTGTAAAACGTCCAAAAATCTGTCAGGGATACGATAATCCGATATAATCCGATAAGCATAACTGCACAATTTCGCTCGTGAAAGTAGAAACGCGAGAAAGAAACAGTGAGAGAGAATAACAGACAGGCAGATAAACAAACAGACAGACAGGAGGTTGAAAAACATAAGGAAATGAGTCTGATTACTTGTACGTCTAATATGCTAACTGGAAAGAAAGCCAGACGCTGACGCCAAGATGGATTCTGTTCTAAGTCCAGCCACTAACTTCTATGACTGAAAGTCAATACAATGTAGGCTGTACTTGCAGTATACACCAGCCACTAACTTCTACAACAGTCAATTCACATGTTGCCGTGCACGCTAGTCACTTTTTTTTTTCCAACAGACAGTCAATACATCGCAAGTTGCATGATGTGCACCTCTCTAATCATAGTTCAGATCACATAACAAGTAACAGAATTTTTAAAATTGCAATTCTTCAAATAATCCTTGATTTCCATGATGTATCTACCCCCACACCTTTCTTTTTTTTTTTTTTTTTTTTCCTCCCCTGTCTTGAAAAAAAAAAATCAACACTTTTAAACGAAGCTTGCCTCAAGCCAACTCTGTTTGGCAGTCATTTCTTTATTTGCAATCTTGCTTCCAGTTAACTAGTTGTTATTATCATTTTTTTTGTCATCTCGAGATTCCACCATATTACAAGCCCCAACAAAACGCATTGCATGTTCTAGATTTGCTGGGAATAATCAAAAGAAGGTGAAGAAGTCTAAACTAAAATAGGCTTCATGTAACCTGCTCCAAGTCTAACTAGCTCCATCTTTATAAAAAGGAGATGCGCACTCCAATGCTCTCACAATTTTGAATCTTCGAAATGGTTTAAACTATTTTACGCTACCATGGTTCCCCCTAATCTTCTACATGGACCTCACTTGTTTAATTTATTTATTTTTTTAAATAGGTGTGTGTGCGTGGGAGGGAGCGGGGTGGGTGGGTGGTCGTGAGGCTTAAAATATTTTTATTTCTATGACGTTGGCAGATAAAATGAAGTCTATGAGTGCTCGGCGAGCTGTAGGGACGTGTAAAACAAGTTTCATAAAAGACAATTCTGTATGCTGATAAAGATCTGGTGATCAGATGCCTTCTACAAAAAAATAAAATCCATGTTCATATTTCACATTAAGGTCTCTCGTCAGCACAAGGTGAGAAACGAAATTAAAAAAAAAAGGTCAGGGAAGAAACGCGGAAAGAAGTTTTTTTTCTTTTTCTTTTTTTTTTTTTAAGAAAGGTGAGAGAGAGAGAGAGAGAGAGAGAGAGAGAGAGAGAGAGAGAGAGAGAGAGAGAGAGAGAGAGAGAGAGAGAGAGAGAGAGAGACAGACAGACAGACAGAGACAGAGACAGACAGACAGACAGACAGACTGAGAGACAGCGAGACAGACACAGACAGACAGACCAGAGAGACCTACAATTCGGCAAGCAGTCAAGCAGTTTGCTCGACCGATGACACGTCAGTGTCTGGGGCTTTTAACAAGGCAAGTTATAGTTTCCCTAATCGCACTACAAGTATATTGAATAACCAAACCCACAAGCTTGGGAACTTACGGTTGTTGGTGGAGTCTGAGGCTTTTAACAAGGCAAGTTATAGTTTCCCTAGTCGCACTACATGTATATTGAATAACCAAACCCACAAGCTTGGGAACTTACGGTTGTTGGCGGAGTCTCCCACTGTAGGTTGTCCATCTTGGGACCTGTACGATAAATCCTGAACTCCTTGGTCGGGGTGACAAGCAGGCAGGCCCGGGTAGCTGGCCGGGGCCTCCAGCTGAGACTGGACTGTGGATACCTCTACAGCCATGTAGCCCGTACCGGAGCCGTCCGGAATGTACAGTAGGCCGCCCTGTACTGGTACCTGTTGCTGCTGTTGGTTGGGGTTCTCGGGATCAAGACCAGGCGTTGATTGATCCTCACCCTCTTGCTGTTGATGCTGCTGCTGCTGCTGCTGTTGGGCATGATGGTACTCCACATCAGAATTGCTGCCAGCAGGGGCCGTGCTTGGCCTTGGAGTTGAGTCCTGGGAGAGAATGGGCAAACACAGTGGTGCTGGGCTGTGGCCGGCAGGAGGTTGGGGACCGTAGATGACCAGCCCAGTAGAGTCCGTGACGAAGCTGACGGAGGACGTCACGCTCTCGGGCGCGGGACTTGCTGTGGAGCTGGCGCTATTACTGGCTGAGGTTGCCGAGGACCTGTCGCCAAGCCCCGCAGAGTGTTGGCCGTGAAGGTGCGGAGCGTGGCCGGGAGGAGGGGGTGTGATTAGAACTCCATTGACAGGCGAGTGGGCCGAAAAAGCAGTGGTCGAGGGTCCCATGTGCTCTAAAAAGTTTCCATGAAAAACGGATGGGTTAGAGCCGTTAGCAGCCATCTGCTGAAGAAAGAACGGGTGATGGGGCTGCATCATCTGCTGAGGGCCTGGGGGCTGGCACGGATTCTGTTGTAAATACTGATGGTGCTGCTGAGGATGGTATATTCCGCTTTGAACGTCCAGGCTGGAGGGTATAGCATCTGTTGAAGTAGCCTGTGACTGAGAGGTACGCTCGGAAAGTTTTGGGATCAGCGGATCTGGGAGAAGAGGTTGCTTGTGAGGCTTCTTCTTTCCACTGCTTGGCGTGTTTCTGGGAGATAACTTATGATCCGATTGCCCGCTCGTCTTTTTCTGGTCCGTGCTGCCTTTTGTAGGCGGAGCAGAACAAGGTGTTGCTGAGCTAGACCTGTGTGATTTATCAGAGCTGTTCGAGTTCAAGGATTCTAAAGTCGAACTGGCTCCTTTAAAGTTTCGATGGGTCATGCTAGCACTGTTGCTGCCGAAGCTTTCAGCCTCACCAGTTTGACGACAAGGACCGCTCTCAGGCGCAAAACAAACAGGTGGAGGCATCCTTGGTCCCGTATGAGGGTTGTAAGGCTGGTAGCTGGCAGGAGTTGTGTCCTGAAAAAAACTTTGATCGCAGAAAGTGGGAGGTTCTGACAGGAACACAACTGGCACATGGCTTGGTGCGAAATATCCGGGGTTCCCTCCCATGGGATCATGCATGTACACTCCTGGAGGGATCGGGTAGAGTTGAGGTGAGGGGAAGAACGCTGGTTGTTGCTGCTGTTGATTATAGAGATGATGATGTTGAGGCACCTGGTGCTGAGGATAAAACGGATATTGCGGTGTTTTTTGCAGTGAGTCACTTGCCGACGGCGGAGCGCTAGGTTGGTGAGCAGCCACTGAGTTGGTTGTGCCGGAAGTTGAGACATTTGGATTGGCTTGCGGGTTCACCCGCGCCACGGGCAGGCTGGACTGAGCCAGTTTCTGGGGTCGATTCATCCGCTTGCCGCCGACTGAAGAGGTCTCTGCTGATGACACTTCTTCAGCAACGGCAAAGTTGGTCGTGGTGGTTGTGGTGGTAGTCGTAGTGCGACTTGAGTCATTTCTTATACTTGTAAGCACTGTGGTAGTAGGGACATCAACAGAAGATGAAGAAGAGTCCACGAATTTCTCTCCTGGCTGTTGCAGACTGCCACTACCTGGTTCATAGAGCCCTGACTGCTCGGGACTCGGCGGAGGTATAGGTGTGAACAGCGTCTTCTGGCTGACCTGCGGGTAAGAGCGCGGCCGCTTTAAGACCACGCTGCTAGTATCTATGCTGAGGGACTCCGAGACGCCGGGTGCGTCCACTTCAACAGTGGTCTCAGTCTCAGCCTCCGGCCGTGACTCTGGATCTAAAGACCTCTGGCGTTGGTCATTGCTGTGGCTGTCGGCATTGCTTCCACTGCTGTTAAGTTTCTCCACTGCGGCGGATCCATCTATAAATTGCACTTCAGAGTTTTTGGTGTTCAAGGCACGGCCTTGCTTAACGTCAGCGTTGGCCTTGTTGACTCTTTGAGATAATTGCACTTGATCTTCCTCAGACGGGATAAGGCGGGATGTGGAGGAAGAGTTTTTAGTTGCTGCCTGATTAGCAGCACCTCCAAGGGCTTGGTCCAGTAAATCTTTGCGGACGTCACAGTTGGGCTCTATAGAGGCGGTTTTGCTTGGATCGTTTGAGGGTGTGTGTATTGAGGGCGTACTCAGCGAATTATCCTCGCCAACGTACGAAACTTTTTCCAAATGATATTTTCTGTAGTCTAACTCTTCCTGGTCGGCACCACAGGAATTCACCTGAGACAGTATATGAGCCAGAGGCTTATCACAGTTGTCGTTCTCGTCTAGTTCACCGGTGGCTATGTTAGCAATACTATAACAAGAGGTCACTGCATCATGAACATGTATATTTGCACAGGTGTCTTTCTCGCGATAATCACCTTGATTCTCTTCAGCGCTGTCCTTTTTACTTACATCACCCTTCAAATTCGTGGAGTTTTTGAGTTTATTAACATTTTCTTTCCTTTGATCTCGCTCGTGGAGAAGCTTGGCCCTATTAAAGCCAGTGCCGGACTGAGTGAACCTCGAAGAGTTGTTGCCAGAGAAAATTGGACTCGGGGCTTTCTCCGCGATGTCTTTGGCTTCTGGTGAGCCAAGAGAAGTGGATGAGGACGGGGAGAGAGAGGTCCCAGCGCTAGAGCTCGTGTCGTCCAAATCCTCCGAGTCAGTAGAGCAGCTGGACACAAGACCATCCACCGAGGAGCCGGTAGACGGATCAACCACAACCACTCCAGCCAGATTGGCGTTGGCGTCGCCGGCAGTGACCAGAAGACTGAGCGTGGAAGAACCTCCACCACCAACATCGCTGTCGTTCATTGGGGCGAAATGGTTGTCTGGACCTCTGGTCACCATCTCGCCGGACTGGTCAAATTCGGAAGGCATTCTTCCTCTATTGTTGTTGTTGTTGCTGCTGCTGCTGCTGCTGAGCAGATTTCTTTCCTGGCCAACACCTGAACTATGCGAGTTAGAATTGGATGTATTCACGTTTGAAAGCCACCTACGCTTGGTGAAGCTAGACCCTCTGTAGGAGGTAAAGCGTGAGCCTCTGGAGGAAGGCGACGTCGTGTGCGGGTATCGTCCTGCGTGTCTGCGATAGATAGTCTTCCTGGCTCCCGGGCCGTTGTTAACACTGGTACTGGTGGAACTGTTTCTGGGTGTGCTGTTCCCGTCCACTAGTCCCGGCATGCTGTGAGAGCGATAGGAGGCCTCACCCGGCGGATTCAGCGTCATACTCCATACAGACAGCTCGGACAGCGACGCCCAGCTATCTTACACATCCAGGCATTGTATGCTGAGGGCACATTTACAATGCTTACGGATTGTTTTACTAAATAAGCCACGTTTGGATTGAAACAGTCTTATGAAGCATTTCAAGGTGAATTGAAAGTATTAATGAAGTTCACAAACATATAGTGTAATGTAAACCAAATTTGGAACAAAGTTTTGTCTCATGCTATCCCATATTATCTTATAAAATTGTCACGTTCTTAAGTTTCGGCACCACAACCTGTGTTAATTCAAAAGCATTTTATATATTTTTCTTCCAACCGAAACCGATCATCGAATATCGCTCGTTTATAATATATACCACAGAGAGCTTTTTTTCAACCTCACGTTAAGATATTTAATTAATACCGGCATAAGACACAAGTAAGTCAACTACAAACCGATTTGCTTAAATAATCTAGATCTAGCATTTCTCTAACGAATTGAAAAACCGTAACAACTTTAACTTATAAAAGAATAAGACGACAAGCACCTTCGCCTTCAAACTTGTAGCAGCAGTCGAAAACACAAACACAGCCACACAAGAATTGAAGAATATTTCCAAAAGAAAACCCAAGCAACAAGTAAAGTAAGAACTGAAGGTCGAGCTGGAGAATGTGGGCGGAGTCCGCTTGCCGAAATCTTTACACAACGAGCAGGGTCAGCCAGCATTGGGTTCTCTGGTCTCTACAACTACAATAGCAGTTATGAAAGCTTAGGTCCGTCATCTACTAGGGCAAAACTGGAGGATCGGCGCAAACACCCCCCCCCCCCCCCTCCCCCCAACAGATTGGGATCAGTCCAATAAAGGCCTCAGGCGAGACAGCTGGACCCCCGACAGGGGCGTGAAAGCCAAGTTTAACTGGCGGGGAGAAAGCATTAAGCTTAGCCACTTTACTGTTATGTTCACCTTTGCTTTTCCTCCCATTCCCCACTTTCCCCTGGCTTCCCGATCTAAAACCTAGATAATCGGACTTGTTCATTAATGGCTTGGTTCCTCCTCTCCCCCAAAGTAAAATTTTTCATTTCGCCAAGTCATTGCGCCCCATACATTAGCCACTGTCACACCATTACCAGTTAATTTTAATTTATTTAGCTCACTTAAAAAAATTACTAAAACTATTAACTAGATCGAAATCTTTTTTAATTCTTGTTTTGTTTTTTTGTCTGTTTCTATTATTAAACCGTTTGATTTTGGAAACAAGCAAATTTAAAAAAAAAAAAAAAAAAGAAAGAAAAAAGAAAAAAAAAGAAAGAAAGACGCATTTCCTTCACCTCCCTATATCCTGACGATGTGATTTCTCTTACTGTGAAAAAGTTAATACCATTCACGTTTTCAAGGTGTGGAGAAAATACAAAGAGGTTTTATAAACTGATGGTATGACTCAAAAGCAAGCTAACTAAACCACCAAAATCATTCGAGATTTATCTCTACACCAGTGGTGTAGATGTGAAGAGGAAAAAAAAAAATCACTGCCCATCTGTACAGCTGACACACCGCCAGGCTATCTAAATCATCATGATCATTGGAGATCTTCGCTCGTGAAGTTAAAATAGATAATTTATACACCCTTAAGCTTCTCGAAGACATTTAAATCACCCATACACACCCTTTAAGCTTCTCTACTTCTAACGGATCTGAGCTTTATGAGAGACGTGTATTATCTGTACACATAAAGGGCTGCCCTGACCACAACACTGACCGCACGGAATGTATTGGTAAGGGCCGCTCTGAGAGTCTCGGTATGCGGGGTCCGCTTTCCCAATCTCAGTCTTAGTCTCAGCGCCCCACTTGACGGTCAAGTCCCACCATCTCCAGCTGGCTGTGGTGTAACATGTAGACAGTTCTACATGACACCGCCTGTCACTGCCCAACTTGAGTTCACATTGAGGTAACATTGCGCTAGACAAAAACAGAGAGAGAGAGAGAGAGAGAGAGAGAGAGAGAGAGAGAGAGAGAGAGAGAGAGAGAGAGAGAGAGAGACCCACAGATAGATCTAAGATTAATTCAGTACATTAGCGCTACAGTTTTCTATGAAAATTCATGTCTGTGCTAAGACTGTATCGATTTTCTCTCTCAGCTAGTCTTGGGCCTAGCTCCTAACAAAGCGACACCTGATATGGATAATATTATGTGCTTTGTTATCACAAATACTGTGAACAAATTAAAGGTTCTCTTTAGACGATGGTAAGCGTCCAAAGGTCGACCCTCAAAGCCAGATTCCGCTGGGTTCACGTGAATCTGGACAAAAAATGTCCATCAAAACATGGAGCAGTTGGCCAGTGAGAGCTTGCCCGTAGTTACAGCCTCCATTCTAGAACTGTCGTGACAGCCAGTGGACTGGTCACGTATGCATGAAACCCAAAGGCTTTGATGACGATACGTACGATCTTTAGTGGACCAGGGAAGTTTCGTGCTACCAGAGATACGCAAGCTCTACACGTTATGGTTACTGGGTTTTTACCCCCCCCCCCCCCCAAAAAAAAATAAAAAAAAAATCCTACAAAATGGTTCTTTTTGGTTACCCTGCAAATATGATTGCCCAAGTTCTCATGCCCACCGTGTATGTCCCTAGTGAAACGCTGCCGGTATGTCGTTATATTATAGCTTTGTCTTCTCTAGGTCCTTGTGAGACAGAGCGGTCCAGCTAAGCTTGGTGTTTACCTGAGACCAGTAACTGTTGTAGCTTACTGGAACATTTTTGCTACTAAGTTGTGAAGTGACTGCGACTACCAGTGCTCTCTTTACTTCAATTTGCTAAAATTTCAGATAAAAAGAGGGTAAACTCGTCGTGAAAGATGGGCTCCATCAAATAGTTAAATACAGTGATGGGAGATCCCGACACAAGAATTTACTATTCACATGTCTACAGCAACTACACACTTCTGGTGATTTTTCTTTTTTTTTTTTAGACTTTTAAAAGCACATTTAAATTTTTAAAACTACCGGTGGTAGAAACAGTATACGAAAAAAAAAAAAAAATTAACAAAAAAAAAGCTTTGGAAGCATGGCTGACGAAAAAAATATCAACAGATCTAGGTAGCTCGATGCCTGATCTATTTCAAGTCGCACCACAGCTTAGAAATAATCATCAACATAGCAAGAAACCAGCAGGCTCGTTCTTGCCAACACCAGATAATAACAATAATTTCTGATCACCTTGTTCTGTGGGCGGAACACGGCTGGCGCGATAAAATGGGCTCTAATTGGGGTGTAACACTAATGAGGATGAGCTGAAAGAGAGAGAGAGAGAGAGAGAGAGAGAGAGAGAGAGAGAGAGAGAGAGAGAGAGAGAGAGAGAGAAGGAGGTTATGAACTCCTGTTAGTCTATAGGCCTAACACTACAGATATAGATTAACCTAATATGCCTTGGTTTGGAACAAAATAATTCACCCCTAGAGTAAATTTCAAAAAATGATTCACAGCAAAATCATGTGCTTTTAAGGTTTACTTCTTCTCCTCAGCCTCCCTGTTCCATCCCAGTCCCCTCACTTCCAAACAAACAAACAAAAATTAATTAATAAGTAAATCATTGAAAAAAAATGTATAAAAATGAACATAAACCTTTTAGATTGGCATTTTGCCCGACACTACGTGAGAGCGAGTGAGTGAAAGCCCGATTAGACATCTTTAAAAACAGCGTTGTAAAATACTGGAGACCATCCCAAAGGGGCCTGGCCATCGGGGGAGGGGGCGGAGAGAGAGAGAGTGAGAGAGAGAGAGAGAGAGAGAGAGAGAGAGAGAGAGAGAGGGAGAGAGAGAGAGAGAGGGAGAGAGAGAGAGAGAGGGGGGGTGGGGAGAAATTTTTTTTTTCTTTAACTCTTTAGCACTGATGACACAATTTTAAGTAAATATAAAAAAAAAAAAAATTTACAAAAAAAAAAAGTCCTTGACGCTAGTAATAGTATTAACTACTCTGACGAGCATGATGTTTCTATACACCTAGAAACTTTATCCTCTCTAACTTTGTAGTTGTAGTTTCTACCTCTATGTTTAGCCTCAGACATCAGTAGAGATTTGCCTTCGGAGGATTTTCAAGGGAGAGGGGGGGGGGGGGGGGTAGTCTAAAATCCGCAGTGATCCCCGAAGGTCGGTCTTGTAGCAGGTGTGAAAGAGAAGGAGCAGCGTGATTTTATTTCCGGTGACGCCATAAGAAAACCCAGCAGCTCCTTGGGCTGTCAAGTGGGCAGCTTGAAATGAGCCTGTTTCTTGGCATTACAGCATTCTCCAAACATGGTTGAGCTGTTCAAGTACAGCATGTGCTCCAGAGCCGCCCAGGACTAAGATACCAGTAGGTGTAACAGCCCAGCTAATGGCGGAATGACAGTTCCACAAACTCACCCATACACTACTGCATGTAGTACAAAGGTAGCGTTGTGGCGTATTAGTATAAGCTATGTTCTCTTTGAGTCGCAAGGCGATGGGTGCCGAGGCATCTATAAATCGATGGTTCTAATTCCACCTATTCAAGCATTTTCGGTCATTTTCATTTAAAAGCATTACCCTAACCACTATGAGCACTACCTAAAATTCTAGTTCTTATAATTCTTACTTATATTAACCCAGTGGTTTGCCTCCTCTAGATCTACATGTACTCATGTAGCACTAACTATCCTAGTCACGAGAGCGATCTAGCATTTTTTGCAATGCATCCTAACATCGCTTCTAGTTGTACATGTTTACGACTGCGACGAGCGGCGTACTGCAGCAGTATGGATATAGAACTGGGTGGCCACGGTCAAAGGATAAACTTGAGATAGGAAGAGCATGCTAGCGAAGGTCGCCTTCATATCGACTACCTGACCACTTGTAATAATAGGACAGATTCATGCCACAATGGAGCAAGTGCATGTGCATGGCCCGTCTTATCCATATCACACACGTAAGCAATTGGGTCACCTGACTTGGTTCAGTCAACATCACGTGATAGGTAAGCCATAGTATTATACAGTCATGTGATTTATGTCATGGTGCAACATTATATTCCATCAGGTGGTGGTGTTACACTTATGTTTACAACCTGGCGCAATTGTTGTTAATTAATGTTCAAGTTACTAAACCTGGATCTTCTCTCTCCAAAGCTTACTTCCTTAAATTCAAAGCCACCAATGCAGAGAAATGTATATCGCTGTATCCGTAACCTAGGTCAAGAGAGAAATACATATAGGTTGAGGTTTAGCTACGTGTCTTCACGCGCGGCTTGCCAGGGCTGGCACAGATCTCAAATACACCTAAATAAATTTTCATTCTGCGCTGTCTCCGTCTGCGTAGCAAGAGATGATTTTGCGTCCACTCAGTAAGTAATCTTCAGGTCAAGCGAGGCAAATCTGACTGCCAGGATTTGAGATCCTAGAAAGGCTGCGCCTCCTAAAAATAGCTTTAGAGTTCCCAGGTCCGACAGGGGGTGGGCAAGGAGGCGTTGACTATAGATCACTGTATGGGTAACTAATGGCCTCCGCTGGCAAGGGAGGGAACCGTCTCCAAAAGATCGATTATCATCCCTCGGACAGTGAAAGCCGCCCCCCAATGCGTGGACAAGCCCGGGCCAGGTCACAAGAGAAACTAGGGATACAAAGACTGAAAGAGACTGTTTCGACACTCTGTGGTTACCTTCCACACCTAGACACTGCAGTGAAGTGAACTTCTCGTTGAGCTGAGCTGAAGCAGGGTTCCAGTCTAGCCCCGTCACACCTAAGTGGCTGCTCTCACCAGCCCTATGGAGCTTGAGGTGATACGGTCACCAAATATACATAGCTTCAACTAGGCTGAATATATTGTAAGACGAAGAAGAGCCCTTCATAATTATGATTGTCTAGGTCCAAGAAAATCGAACTTATATATATACTAGCTCGAATGTGTAAGTTCGCCGATCAATTTATAACAGAATCAATTTGATCTATTTTGAGCAACCATTTCATACTTTAAATAAACACCGAAAAATAAACTTCCGAAGTTTATCTTAACGAAAACAAAGTGATGGTGCGGACTGGGAAGGCTTACCGTGGACAGGAATGACAACGTTTGTTCCCGCATTCACGGTTTCCTCATAAAATTCCATTATTCTGACTTCTGTTCAAGTACATGTATCAACCGAATTTTATGCAAATGAAAACCAAACCAAGAACCAAGAGATCGCGATTGGAAATACCGATGTCGAACAAACAATAATTAAGTAATAAAGACCGTCCGAATGAAGTTTGCATTAGTTCAAAACTTAGTGATTTAAAGTGTAAAGAGGACGGAAATGCTTCTTCCTAGAACCTAAACATAGAAATTCTAAGATGCATTACTTAGTCTTAGAGAACAGGATTCTTGCGAAACAAACCCACTAGCATTCTATAATTGTGTATTCTCAGAAAAAAAAAAAAAATACGCGTCACGAGAAAAAAAAGCTCGGTCTTTTTAAACAGTATACTGAGTTTATAACATTCACCTCGTTATGAAGAACGAAATACACGATACGAGAATAAAGCTCGAACTTTCAAAACACTCAACTGAGTTGATATAATAACATTCACCTCACTAAGTCAGACGAAATGCACGATACGAGAATGAAGCTCGAGCTTTGAAAACACTAAACTGAGTTGATATAATAACATTCACCTCGTTATGTCAGAAAAAAATACACGATACGAGAATGAAGCTCGAGCTTTTAAAACACTAAACTGACTTGATATAATAACATTTATCTCGTTATGCCAAACGAAATACACGACACGAGAATAAAGCTGGATTTTTCAAAACAAGAAACTAAGTCAGTTCATAATAACACTCATCTCACTATGTCAGACGAAATACACGAAATGAGAATAAATCGATGATAACACGAAACTAAGTTTATATCACAATTATCATATCATTCACCTTCCTTTTTGAGACGAGAATAAAGCTCGGTCTTTTAAAAAACGAAACTAACTGAGTTTATACACTCACTAAGTCATACGAAATACACGAGAAAAAAAATAAAGCTCGGTCTTTTAAAACACGAACTGAGTTTATATGCTCGCTAAGTCATACGAAATACACGAGACGAGAGAGGAAAGCTCGATCGTTTAAAACAAGAAACTGAGTTTATATAATAACATTTATCTCGTTATGCCTGACGAAATTCACAAGACGAGAATAAAACTCGATCTTTTAAAACACTAAACTATCTCAGTTTATATACACTCTATGTCAGACGAAATACACGAGACGAGGAATAAAAAAGCTCGAAACTGAGTTTATATAATATTAATAACATTCGCTTCGTTATTTTTCTGACCCAGAAAATCCCACCGTTCCACAGTAGGCGGGGCGTTCAGGAATACCCGTTACACAACCTCAGATCTAGGACTCGTTCAGTGGAGTTTCCAGATTTCCCTCAAGTGTTGGATAAAACTAAGGCGGTTGGATTTTCCTATCTTTTCTGGGTAATTGTGTGCATGACAATAATAACAACAACAGCAACAGCAACAACAAAATAGAGAGGAAACGTACGTGTGTTTAAGTATGTAAGAGGGTGGGGGTGAAGCAGGGAGATTTAAAAATGGTATAAAAGATGAATGTATTAGATAGGGCAGGAAGATCCCACTTACTTTCTTTAAGCCAGTTAAGGCCAACGAAACTAACAAAAGATGACGTGTTTTGTTCCGCTCCGATACGTGTGGCCTATTTTCGGGAGACATGGAATGTTTTGTGGTTATTTTCCGCACTCCAGCCACGGTACGTGACGTATTATTGAGCAGATCTTGGGAATGCCACATTCATTCACGGCCCAGAAAGCTCGCCAACACTGGTCTCAAAATGACCTAACTCCAACTCTTTCTATAAAGCACTTAGCAGTAGTACTAGTGAGGCCTATTGGCCGTCCGTTCAAAACCTTACAGTTACACGAGACTGAGTCTCAGTCTCTCTCTCTCTCTCTCTCTCTCTCTCTCTCTCTCTCTCTCTCTCTCTCTCTCTCTCTCTCTCTCTCTCTCTCTCTCTCTCTCCCCCCCCCCCCCCTCTCTCTCTCTTTAATTGGATAAATGACAGATGCTGCAATTTAAAAAAAATCCTACATTTCACTGGGCAATCGGCCTCAATGGTTGCTTTCAGACGTGACCCTGCCTAACAAGCACACACCGGTACATCAGATACATATGACCGTCTTAAAAATTATTTATAATACTTCATGTCCTATTTTCTTCCCGTCGCTTTATTTATCTGATCGTCCATCCATCCATCCATTCAGATCCCTTGATCTAGAACGATTTATCTATCTATGTCTATCTGTAAGTTTAATTCCTTTATCCAGAAGTGCCATCTATCGACCCCTCACCCTGAGCACCTCAACGGTGCGCGTTACGGCCGCGCAAACATAAAACAGGGCAATGATTTAGCGATTACGAAACAAGAGAGAAAGAAAGAAATGAACCAGTGAGGGATTAGAGCACAGTACTTGAATAATAATAACAACATTAAAAACAACAAAAAAAAGCAGCGACAAGAAAGTAGAAGATAAGTTTAGGCAATTAAACCCAAAGAGGCTGCCATGGAGTGACGTCTTTCTCTTTCAGTTGGTGACTTAGGTGTACTTTGACGTCATACCTGCTCAAGGATAAAATGATCGTTTTATCACAATACTAATTACACTGCGAGAGACATGGATGATTTATGCAGATCTGTCATATCCATAGCAAACAGACGCCGCCTCAGTCACCATAATGGTGGGAGTACGAGGACGGTGTCCCTGTCCCTGGCGGACCATCCCCATTCGGTGATACTGAAAGTGATAGATCAGTAATGTCTTATTAGCCAAGTCAGTCTGTCTGTCTGTCTGTCTGTCTCTATCTCCGACTGCCTCAACTCTCTGTTTCGATTTCTCTTGATCAACCGCCGGCTCCCGGCCCTGCTCCCTCTCTCTCTCTCTCTCTCTCTCTCTCTCTCTCTCTCTCTCTCTCTCACACACACACACACATACACACACACTATTTCTAGATTACTATTTATGTCCACTAGAATTTCTGATTAGAGAACTTACGTGGAGTTTTAGCAAACTAGACCTCTAAAAACAAAACAAGGTATGGATACAACCACTAAAGAAGAGAAAAAAAAGAAGGCGGAAAGAAAACCAGACAGAAAAGCTGGGTATGCCTTTATGCACACTTGACATCATAGAATCTCTTTCCAAGCTCCTCAGCAGCTGAGTGGCAGTGGCTGGAACAAAGACGTTTTCACTGAGCGGTCTCCATCACATAATTGACATTCCAGCAGTCCGTACCACTCGATACTCTACACCGAGTACACGTCATATCTAGGGCTGGCTGTACACTACATGTACATATAAAAAATATATCTCTGACGGTTTACTGGAACTAGCGTGATGTGGCGTTAGCTAATCATACCTACTCTACTCGGTGGGGGGGTGGGGTGGGGGGGGGGGGGGGTTCTCGAGTCTGAGCTGATAGTACCCTTGGTGAGCCCATTATTATTCTAAATGATGAGCGGAAAAACTCCTGGCAGAGACTCGATACTAACGGGAGAAAGAAAGGGGCAGGAGAGAGAGAGAGAGAGAGAGAGAGAGAGAGAGAGAGAGAGAGAGAGAGAGAGAGAGATAAGAAGAAGAAGAAGAAGAAGAAGAAGAAGAAGAGGAGGAGGATGAGCACAGACGGACATAAATCAATTCTAACCAACATTACGAAATTGAGAGGCTATTTTTTTTTTTTAAATTGTGTGTCCATTGATTGTTATAGTTTAATTGTGAGTTCTCTAAATCTAACCGTGCGGGTTTGTAAGTATATATAGTGAAACTAAACCGACAAAAGCGGTACACAAACTTCAGTTCAAAGTCTTATACTGGGTTATAGAAAGGAGAAATATGACGGATACAAGAAAAAAAAATAGAGAAATACAATAACGTTTACAGCCGAAAAATAGAATTCATCTAAACTTTCATCAGACATAAGGGAAATTAAGCCACGATGTAGATCTATCTAGATCTAGATCTACCACAGAGCACCACACTTGCTAGGAAGAGCCACTTGTTGCCATCGTGTACTGAACAATACATCTTGGAAACACGCGACTCTCGACCGGTGAAACAAACGGAAAAATCTTGCTCAGGCTGGAGAAGTTTTTCTATGAAATTATCTATAACAATAGCTATTGTTTTGGATGTCCTGTTACGCTGATCACACATGAACACAAGGAAATCCGTCACTGAAACTCAGATCCTGATGATGCTATGAATGAATGAAACACTACTCGACTATCTAGCCTCGAACGGTGGAATGTAGTATTTTCCGTCCCATCAAATAAAGAAAAGGAGAAGTAGGAAACTGCTGCTTCTTGTATGTATAAATAATGCAAACCAGAGGAGGAAAAGCCTACGAACGGCTGTGTTTTACTGAGAGAGAGAGAGACGTCCGTCACTTTAGATGGTTTCGTGTGCGTCTGACACTTGATCAGGAGTAGCGGCCTGGCTTTTGCCAGGCAAGAGATTTTTTTCCGCTAGGCTAAGCCCAGTCAGCGCAGACGTCAACAAACGGATGGCCTGGCTTGGACCGGGACTAAATCCTAATGCAAGCAATAATCCTCTAGCCCGGGTCGGAGCCTATTGTGCTGGGGAAGTTAAGCTCAGACTAGATTTAGAGAGCGCTGCAGAGAGAGAGAGGGAGAGAGAGAGAGCATCTTAGGCTCAGCAAACTTGACCGAGCCTCGGGCGCATTATCCTCCTTCTTGCCACCCTGGCAGTGGCAGAGAGGCTGAAGATGAAGAGAGGGCCTAAGGAAGGCCTCTTGATTGGATAGGGATTAACCAATAACTCATAAACGAGTATGAAATGTAAATATATCCCTGCATCTTGTCTTGAACTATACTAACGCTACTACACTACTACATAGCCATAACACAGTGCTGTCATCACTCGTTCCTTCTGCCTCAGATTTAGAGTGATGGAGTTATAAAAAAAAAAGGTCGGAGAAGTGGAACGAGGAGACAGGAGTGGAGGAGAGAGAGAGAGAGAGAGAGAGAGAGAGAGAGAGAGAGAGAGAGAGAGAGAGACTGAGACGAGTGAGTGTGATAAGAAGAGGAAAGGGTATAGAAAAAAAAAGAACGAGAGGGGTTATGGAAAGCAGAGACAAGGAGAAGAAAGAAAGCGAGATAGTAATGAAGAGATGGGAGGACGGAGGGGAAAGATGAGCGAGGGGTCGAGAACATGGAAAGAAGAGAGGAGACAGGAAAAAACCCCACTGCTTGATTTCTGTTTGCCTTCAGGCAGACTGGTAATTAAAGCCCAGTCAAAGCATAGTAAAATCCGGAAAACCCTTCCATGAGATTTCGACTTCTATTGACAAGTTACTGTGGTCCAGGCCACTAGTCACTTATTTTAGCGGGAAAACCCGATGATTGGGCATGTATTCCACTTTAAATGACTAGAGCGAGTGATATAAAATAATTATACGTGTACCAGATTGGTGTAAGATTTAGCCCCCAAGAGATTCAATCATCGTTTTGTTTTTGTTGGTACTTTTTTTCCCCCTTTTTTCAAAAATGTCTTGTGGGTAATTCCCGGTCTTTTGACTGGCCACACAATTTGACACACAATTTAAAAGGCCAGTTCATCTTGATGTGTTCCTGCTTCAATCAAAATTTCATTTTACAATATTCCCTGATGTTTCGAACTTCCCACCACAACAATCTCTTTAGCCTACCTGGATTAATAATTTTGCAAAAAAAAAAATTCAGATCTATTTATAGATCCTTCTAAACATGTAGATCAAAATAAATGGGCACCTATGAATTCCCGCAAGGCACCTTTCGGCACTTTTTTTTCCTTTTCTGGGAATTCATTGCCCTCTCAAAAAAGATAAGCGTTTAAAAGGATTTTCGAAGAAATAACGAAAGTTTAAAAAAAAATTAGAAAATTTCCCACATTGTATTAGCGCTTCAGAACAAAACTATGCATGAAAAGTTGGTATGTACATTGGGTCTCGTCCTTGGTTAGCTCAGTTAGATTACGTTCTTAGTTTTGTTTTTGCTTTTTTCCTCGATCAATGTGACTCGGGTGAATTTTTCTTGCCACTTCAGATAAACGTATCTTTCTTGGAATAATAAGCAAATTGAAAGAGATAGACACACACATATATAAAAAAAATAGGGTAGGGAGCGAAAAGGCATAACAAGCTCGAAAGAAGAAAGAAAACCTACTATCATGGGACATTTACATAAGGCATCAAAACTGTTCCCTCCGCTTCGAGAACCTTACAAAAAGTGGGACACTTTCACCCTTCTTAATATCAGCTTCTAGTCGACACAGTTCTTCACTACACCATCCTCATCTTTCTGGATCAAAGCTGAGCTGGGTACTTTTCCTTTTGCAGAAAAATAGGGCAGGTCCCACATACGTGTCGGGGAAAAAAGCTAGGAAGATATGCCAGGGAACAGTGGAATGTAGGTAGACAGTCATACAGATAATAGATAAATAAATAGATCGACAGAGAAATTAATAAATAGTCAGTCAGACCGACAGACAGAGGGACAGACAGATAGACAGCCAGATTGACAGATACATATCAAGATAGAGTTTTAAAAATCACGAGAGAGTCGAGAGGCAGAAAGAGATAGATAGATAGAGAGAGAGGAAACACGCACACACATAATTATATATATATATATGTGTGTGTGTGTGTGTATATATATATATATATATATATATATATATACAGAGAGAGAGAGAGAGAGAGAGAGAGAGAGAGAGAGAGAGAGAGAGGGAAGGAGTGCTCTAGCCTACACCCTTCTGGACCAGGTCCAAATGGCTACTGGCTCGAACTAATCTAGGTCAGGCCAAGAGAGCAGAGTTTACTTATACAACATGACCCAGCTTCTCACTGTGTCGAATGGCTGCTCCCCGGCTACTGGCCTTTCGCCCTTTCTAGTCAGAGGGGGAGAAATCGATTATGGCCACTCAACGTCGATTCCAAAACCGACTATTCACTCATTAAATGGTTTTTGAAACAAAAAGTGCACAGCACAATTATATGAATTCATGACTTGTCATGAGAGGAGAAATCGAGTATGTCAGCTCAACGTCGATTCCAAAATCGACTATTCACTCATTAAATGGTATTTTAAAATAAAGTAGGCTACTCAGTATATAATTATAACAATTCCAACTTGGCCTTAATTTTCCTCTGCAAAGTTACTTTCTATGTTGTAACGGCTAAGAGGTCAGTTGGTTGATGCACAATGTAGAAAATAATAAATTGTGAAGCAATAAATACATCGATATATTGGATTGTTCTATCAATGCTGTCTGTGGGCAATTTTAGAGAACTGACCTGTCCACAGATATTACAAGTGTCGAAACTGGATGTTGAAAGATAATTACCTCTATGTTTGCAATAGACTTTAATTTGAAAGAAAAAAAAAAACTATAAAAAAGAGTGGGTGGAATAAAAAGGCTGAAGACAGTAATAGAGTCAAATGGGGGCAGCCAATGAGAGAGAGAGTGAGTGAGAGAGAGAGAGTCTGAGAGAGAGAGGATTGGAGGGAGACAGGCATGGGTTGGAGAGAAAAAGTGGGAGGGAATATAAAGTCAGAGTGATGGAGAGGAGAAAGTTGAATAAAAAAGAAGTTTTAAAGTAGAACTCGATATTGCGAGTCTCAGCTCTGAGGTCAGATAACAAACGCAACAAATCAGAAAGAAACAAAATAGACGTGAAATGTATTGTAACTACAGGGATTCTTCAATCAATGTGGACAAGAATTGCATGCACTTTAGCCTTGGCGAAAAGTAAACAGCTTCTTGGGCTCTTGTTCATGTATCTAGCTTTCATAGTACGTTTAACAAACCCAAGTGTAGATTATATATCATCAGTTTGGTTTTAACTCCAAGCTGAAGTTCGTCGACTCAATCTAATAATTTATGATCATGTCACCGATGGGATTGTTTAACCACACCCTTTATATAGGGTGATGCGAGATTTATAACGTTGCAACAAATTTTAAAAAATCTCTCCAGAGCTGTTGAATTGGAGAGTGTATACGAAATCTATAGCGTAGTGGGTGGATTCGTGGATTCATACACTGATATATTAGGAGAAAAGTTCGGTTGCTTTATTGATTGATTGATTGATTGGCAGATCGGTCGTGGATTAAAGGTGGTAGATTGGGGAATCGATTGACTGAATTAATAAGAGGCTTAATTAACAGGTCGGCGGAGGTGAAGAATTAGAGAGGGTGCTTTGGTGGGCAAATATACATGTAGATAAGTAGTGGGCAAATATACATGTAGATAAGTATCCGGACGGATGCATAAATAAATTTTTCCCTGGGTGACCGAGTGTATTGATAGGTTAACGGGTGACTAGCTAACCGAATAAAAAAAGATGAAAGGATGGCCGAGTGGATTGCCTGACGGACGAATTCGTGGATTAACTGATAAATTGCTTGATACAGAAACATAGTGCTTCGATGAATATAGGGGTGGATTCAGCGAAGAGACGATAGTTTGGACCAATCAATAAGACAGTTACTGTAGTGTTGGGGGATCTGATTAACAGGCATTGCAAAAAAAAAAAAAAGAAAGCAGAGTAATAATATTGAAAGAGGCTCGCGATTAATGGCGTAATCAACCTGGTGCTTCTGCGGTGATTCGTCTAGGAACCTTCGTAGCATTCGAACTGTTCTACCGTTAACTTATTGTACTCGGTATTAGGTTATTTTTCGTTGGTTCTTTTTTTTCCTTTTGTGTGTGGGTGGGGGGGGGGGGTTAAATTTTTCTATATCATATTATTTGATTTGCTTCTGTTTTTCATTTGTTTGTTTATATATCGCATCATTCGTTTTTGTTTTTGTTTTGTTTTTTTGTTCTTTATTTTTTTGTATATCATACCATTCGTTTTTTGTTGTTTTTTTTTTTTTGTTGTTTTGTTTTTTTCTATATCATATCATTCGTTTTTGTTTTTTGTTTTTTTTTAAGGCTAGACAGAGGGCAACATCCGGGAGCAAAGGTGAGAGGAGAACAAGAATCCGGTGCGAAATGACTGGATGAGTGAAGGGGGGAGAGAGAGAGAGAGAGAGAGAGAGAGAGAGAGAGAGAGAGAGAGAGAGAGAGAGAGAGAGAGAGAGAGAGAGAGAGAGAGAGCTTGAATGCCACTGGGCCATCACTTGGGAGGGGCCCTCCTTACAGGTTGGTGCGCCAAAGCCAGGTCATGACGTCAATACGGGAAGTAGAAGCGGTAAGAAGGTCGGACTTTTCCGTGTAGACTGTTTTCGACCTCTTTATTAATTTAAAGCGTTTACAGCTTGTCCCAGTGCCACAAAACTGCTAGACTCAACGGCGTTACAAAATGTAACCAGCCTAGACCTAGATCTCATTACATAGATCTCTAGTTTGGGGTAGATATCTGGGTCTCTAGGTTCATCTGCGCCAGAGAGTACAGTCGACGTGATTGTTCGTTTGGAGCGGAGGTGAGGGGGTGCTAGACGTGACTCACTCTCGTGAGCTGAACAGAACATTATTAAGTTACTTCAAAGAAGATTAAGGGAAATGTTGTTCCAATAATTTACTTACTTCTTTATTTATTTATTTATTTATTAATATTATTATTATTATTATTATTATTATTTTTATTATTATTATTATTATTATTATTATTATTATTATTATTATTATTATTATTATTATTATTATTATTATTATTATTATTATGGTGATGATGATGATGATTGTTAATATCATGATTATTATTATTATTATTATTATTATTATTATTATTATTATTATTATTATTATTATTATTATTATTATTATTATTTGTTTCGCTTCAGGTATGGCGGCTAGAGTAATAATGAAGCTATATTACTTCGCCCTTAACCTTTAAAATATTGACGTCATAGTGTGCGATGGAAGGCTGAGCGGATGATCGAGACTTCACAAGAGATAGACTGATAATCTGGTGTCAAAGGTCACCACACAAGCTGGATGAAACTAATATAATTATTCAGACCAGAATCACGTACGGAACAGAAAGTGTCAAATCTAAAATGGTAGCTTTAATTATTTTCTCAAAAATGACTATACGCTAGGGAACAAGGTTCTCAATTTCTCCAGAAAATGGGTCAATACTATCTTCAGTGCTTTCAGATCAAATATTACAAATCACAAATAGCATCTAATTTCCTGTAAATGGGTGGGGGTGGGATGGTGTGTGAGTGTGTGAAGGGGTAAGGGTGGTAAAGCAAAGATCTGGGGGTAATAATTATCATACCGTCACATCTCGTCCGCGCCATGGGGAAATCTCGTGACAAGAGACTCGGAATAGAACCACTAATATCACTGCGTGATTTACGGTAGAGAAAACTAATGAACTCGACCACGTTGTGCCTTCATCCAGACAGTTTTACTCGCAGTGCAATCACCACTTAAATCCAGAAAAGCTTAGGAGAAACATTTGTCGTGACTTATGAAAACAGGCATAACAACTCCAGGCACCTTTTTAAAAAAATCTAAATTAAATAAAAAATAACTACCCAATCTTTATAAAATCTTCAGGAACTGGTCACTATTTTCTATCCGAACAGAATTAAATCTTCGTGGTTTGAACAATCGTTTGATGGGACCTGACTTTCGTCCCTACGATGTTTATTTGCGCAAGGTTATTTTGGCTTTTCAATCGACCAGAAAAATCGCTAGTTTTTGTTGACAAATTCTTGTCAATTAGTGAGGCGGCGCCCCAATATTTGATTCTTATATCTATTTACCAGGCCTTCAATATCGGTTATGAACCAGACAAGTAGCATCAACTAGAGGTCAGCTGCACAAATAGGCAAAAAATAAATAAATAAAAATAATAATAATTTTTAAATGCCATAGCATTGTTTTGGAATTTGTACCTTACACTTCAGATTCCATTACTTAGCTTCGACTTTGTCACCCTCAGCTAATCTTTTTCATCCCCCTCAATCACAGCGTGATCAGCAAATACTCTCAACCACATCTGTGTGTGTAGGTGAGGGGAGGCGCTGGTTCCTCCTCTTTCCTAGCCAGCTAATCCTACACTAGCAGTTCACAATCATGTTCTGACATCTGAGTTTCTTATCAACCAAATCCGGCTGTCTATCCTCTTCAGTTCGTTAAGCGATCTGTTTAATATTACCTGTCAAGACGTAATGGCGTGCCTAATGCTCTAGCTAGCTAGCTTACAATCTGAGTAATCACTACAATATCAAACGCTATCAATGATCAAATCCAGCCAGTGCTTCCTGTCTGCTGACTGCTGACTGCTAAAACAATCATGGTGTTTCTGACACGACCTTTACACTACCATACCATAAAGCAGGGTTAATCGTCAATATGATCACGAGATGCAGATAAATGTTGTGAAGCTCATTGCTCACTGCTACTGCTAGAAAATGTGTGCCCGCCCCTCGCCTTGTGTTCCTTCCTGTGGAAAGGCGAGTCAGTATGTTTAATGCTACCAGAGACTGGCAAATGTATAGTGCCTGCTACAGCCCAGCCCCATTATCAACCACCACCATCTCTGGGACAGCTGGATTCTCACGCCTGGGCAAAATCGCTCCCAACATTCACTCTAGTAGATTAGATCTACTCCCCCGCAAAAAAAAAAAAGAGAGCAGGCTTTTAAAAAAAAAAAAATAATAATCAAAAAGTAGGCCTGTTGTATCATTATTTTTTTTTTTCGTATTTTAGAGTTGATCTAAAAAAGTGAACGGTTCCGGTTTAGATCATGTTTCCGAAAATAAGGCGTGTCGAGAACCGTCATAATGTTCACTTCTTTGGAGTCTGGGGCAGAATTCGTCATGCTGAGAAAAGATGACAGAGAGAGAGAGACGGGGGAGGAAGGGAGAGAGAGAGAGAGAGAGAGAGAGAGAGAGAGAGAGAGAGAGAGAGAGAGAGAGAGAGAGAGAGAGAGAGAGAGAGAGAGAGAGAGAGCGAGAGAGAGAGAGAGGGAGAGGAGCGATGCGTCAGTCCACACCCCCTCCATTGTGTAACAGCCCCTAGATCTAGATAGCGCTACTGCAGTGAGCAATCATGAATGGCCAGTAACAGGCGCCTGACTCAAATGTTGACGCATTTTGTTTTCACACTAGCTCAAATAACGCCACGTTTCCCTTGATCTATGTATTTAGCTGTATCTTTTTTTTTCCCACTGATTTCTCATTGTTCACTGACTCACCGACACAAACGAGTTAAATCGGGTGACACGCATCACTTCGATTTCTGGCAGAGCTCTATGAAATCGGAGCACCTTTTCGGTGGTTCTCTCCACCTTGTGATTCCGAAAAAGGTTATTTTAAGCCAATGTCTGTGAATTGCTTCGAACTTTCCTCTCTCTAATTTGCACATTCAAGCCTTTCTTGGGAGAGCTATCGTTTGCAGCAAAGAAAAAAAAAAAAAAAAAAATAATAATAATAATAATAATAATAATAATAATAATAATAATAATAACAATAATAATAATAATAATAAATAAATAAATAAATAAATAAATATTAAAAAAAAACTTCCCTAGGGGAAAAAGAGATTTTCTGGAAATGTACAATAAGCCAAAAAAAAATTTTGAGAAAAAAAAAATACCCAGCTCGAGGTGAAGTCGATTTTCGGTAAGTTGCTCTGTTCTAAAAAAAAAAAGAAAAAATAACTACTGATACAAGAAACAACACATTGCCCTTCCAGTCATTCTCATATTTTCTCTCTCTCTCTCTCTCTCTCTCTCTCTCTCTCTCTCTCTCTCTCTCTCTCTCTCTCTCTCTCTCTCTCTCTCTTTATCTCTCTCAATCTCTCTAAATCTATTCCCTTTATCTCTTGCTGTGGCACTCAATTGAAACAAAAAACAAAAAACTTCACAGATCTATACGCTTTTTCCCCCCATAATAAATAAGGCAGGATTGTTTAAAATTAACCAGAGAGCTAAGAGATGTCTGGGCATCTCCACTTTAGTCTACAATGCCCTAAATTAAGCCAGGCCTAATTTATTTCAAAACAGAGAAAAAAAGGAAGATGGAGGAGAGAATAAATTTAGACATTTAACAGATTTTTAAAAGCCCTCACATTTTATAAGATTGCACGACGAGATTAGTGGCGAGGTGCGTCCACTGATCGTTGTTTATGAAGTTTCCGACTAGCTCTCTGCAATCTGAGGTCTCGCTTGTTCGCGGGAAGCTGCGGATGCTGTGACAGACAGCTACAGCCGTCTCTGTACGGTAATAAAGACCGGAGACAATGGGTTAACCACCTCCCGATTCTCTGTACGGTAATAAAGACCGGAGACAATGGGTTAACCACCTCCCGATTCTCTGTACGGTAATAAAGACCGGAGACAATGGGTTAACCACCTCCCGATTCTCTGTACGGTAATAAAGACCGGAGACAATGGGTTAACCACCTCCCGATTCTCTGTACGGTAATAAAGACCGGAGACAATGGGTTAACCACCTCCCGATTCTCTGTACGGTAATAAAGACCGGAGACAATGGGTTAACCACCTCCCGATTCTCTGTACGGTAATAAAGACCGGAGACAATGGGTTAACCACCTCCCGATTCTCTGTACGGTAATAAAGACCGGAGACAATGGGTTAACCACCTCCCGATTCTTACGGGACAAGAGGAGGCCACTAGGATACAAAGAGTGATAGATGAAGAGACAAAGAGAAAGAAGCAGAAGTAAATAGAGAGAAAGTGAGACAGGCGGACATGTTATAAGGATAGATAGACAGGCAGAGAGGTACAGGTAGAAAGAGGCATGCATAATCCAGAAAACAGATAGGTAGATCTAGCGACAAAAAAGCCGCCCAAGTTGTTACAGTGCAAAAAAGAACGGGATAGAGGAAAGGGACAGACCGTCACGTAATGCGGCTAGTATTACAGCAAAACGTCTGTCTTCATTCTGGTACTACCTCCTAGATACAAAAAAAAGCAAACAAACACTTTCCTTCTCTGTCTGTCTGTCTGTCTGTCTGTCTCTCTCTCTCTCTCTCTCTCTCTCTCTCTCTCTCTCTCTCTCTCTCTCTCTCTCTCTCTCTCTCTCTCTCTCTCTCTCTCTCTCTCTCTCTCTTTATCTATCTATCAACTATCTATCTATCGCATGATCTTCTTCCTCTTTCTTCCTCCTACCTTCCTCCCTTTATCTTTTTTTTCTTTCTTCTACCTCCTATTCTTACACCTACCCATCTTTAACTTTCTTCTTCATCTCCCTCCTTATCTTTCTTCCTTGCCATCCTTCTCCTTGACAATTTTTTTTCTTCCGCCTTCTCCTTCTCCCACTTCTCCTCTGCACGTAATAGAATAATAATAATACACAATACTTTCAGAAGACTTCAGGCGAGGAAAAAAAAAAAAAAAAAGCAATTTTTGCTGTCAAGGTTAACACGCCATTAAACTGGAAAATGTCAGCAAGCAACTTAGTTTTCTTTTTACAAGACTAAACTTTCTTTGACAACAGCGTTGTTTATGTTGTGTTTTGTTTGGTTTTTGGTTTGTTTGGGGGATTTTTTGGTCTTTTTTTTTTTTTTTTTGCTTTGATTTTAAATATAATGGACTGTGACAATATATAGCCTCTGCACGAAACAAAATGTCAGCCCACAACAGATCTTAAGCACGTAAGTGTTTCCTTAGAGATTTCATGTTCGCAATGCAAATTTAATTGTTTTTCACCGCGGCAGTCTGTTTCATCGGCTCGTATCATCTGTGAGGCCATGTCTTCTATCCATTACTGAGCTTTCTTTTTTTTTTTTTTTTTTTTCTTTCTTTTTCTAAATGTTTTCCTCTCTCTCCACAATTATCTTATGATCTGCAAAAAAAAAGATCCAACCAAACTAAGAAGCAAATAATTCCCACAGAATTCCTTCTAAAATTACCAGATCATATATATATATATATATATATATATATATATATATATATATATATATATATATAACGACGAAGCATTGCCAAGGTTTAAACCCATATAAAATTGTACTGATTTAGTTCAAAACAGAAGACAGGGAAGGAAACAATTGTAAGGGTTCTACTTTTCACTTGATGCAGATATCTTAGCAAACCTGTTGTTGATGCAGTCATATCGGCTAGCGGATTTTTTATACAGATATCTCGGCTAGCGGGTAATGTTGAAGATAAAGCATCTAACCAGTTGCTGATGTAGATATAGTCTAGCGGGTTGTTGGTGCAGATATCTCGGCTGGCGGGTTGTTGAAGCAGATATCTCGGCTGGCGGGTTGTTGATGCAGATACGAGTATATCGTTTAGCGGGTTGTTAGTGCAGATATATCGTCTAGTGGGTTGTTGATGCAGATATCTCGGCTGGGGGTTGTTGATGCAGATATATCGTCAAGCGGGTTGTTGATGCAGATATCTCGGCTGACGGGTTGTTGATGCAGATATATCGTCTAGCGTGTTGTTGGTGTACATCTATATATCATATCTTTTAGCGGGTTGTTGATGCAGATATTTCGGCAAGCGGATCGTTGATGCAGATCTATATATCGTCTAGTGGTTTGTTGGTGCAGATCTATATATCGTATACCGGGTTGTTGGTGCAGATGTATCGCCTAGTGGATTTTTGGTGCAGATCTATATATCGTCTAGTGGGTTGTTCTGCAGATATATCGTCTAGCTGGTTGTTGGTGCAGATCTAAATATCATATCGTCTAGCGGGTTTTTGGGTGCGCATATATATATCGGCTCGTCAGTTGCTGATGCAGATATTTTGGCGAGCAAGTTGAAGTATTGCAAGGAAAAAAAAAATGTTCCCAACAGGTACCTACCGCGCTTGGGTCTAGCTTCATTCAAATGAAAGTAGCTGTGAATTTTGCATGGGCAGAAAAGGAAGAAGAAAATCATGAAGACATAAAAATTAATGTAAAAAAATCGTTAAAATACAGAGAAATATTTATATGACGTTTGAAACTGTTGAAAAATTAGGATCTGAGAACGCACCCCCTCCTATCCATCCACATCCTCCCCCCAAAAAAAATACAAAAATGGAAAGGAAAAAGAAAGGATAGAGAAAAATAGACAGAAAGTGAGAGAAAGAGAGAGAGAGAGAGAGAGAGAGAGAGAGAGAGAGAGAGAGAGAGAGACAGACAGACAGACAGACAGACAGACAGACAGACAGATAGACAGAGAGAAAGGGAGACTGAGACAGGGAGAGAGAGAGAGAGAGAGAGAGAGAGAGAGAGAGAGAGAGAGAGAGAGAGAGAGAGAGAGAGAGAGAGAGTGAGACGTTTGATCACCGTGACTGGTGTTCGAAGATAATCACATTTCGATCCCTTGTTGGATCAATTGAGATCATGAAACTGTTCGAGCAACACGATATGCTCGGCTGGTTTGCGTGAACCCTCGCTGACCTGCTACGTGCTTGGACTTTCGGGAGGGTCAGAACTGAAACTGAAACTGAAGCTCACATCTGTTTCAAGTTGTAAACTAGCTACGTGGGAAGAAAGTGAAAATGCACCATGCTAAGAAAAAAAAAGTGGAAAACCTTCCTACTTCTACATGCAGGGCGGTTGGAAAAGGTGCACAACTATAAACTTGATGGAAATTGAAACCGGCCATGATATTAGATAAAGTGCTCGTATGATGCTCCCCAGTCAACAGAATCGAAACTAAGTTAACAAAAAAAAAATTATATCGAGCAGATACAAAATCGTGTTAGTTGCTTTTGTGAAGCATGTTATTGTACTCGCGTATTATTAGCTAACTCAAAATGGTGCCACCACGATCGGTGATGCCAATGGGAGACAAAGAAACAGAGAGAGAGAGAGAGAGAGAGAGAGAGAGAGAGAGAGAGAGAGAGAGAGAGACAGACAGACAGACAGACAGACAGACAGAGAGAGAGAGAGACAGACAGACAGACAGACAGACAGAGACAGAGAGAAACGCAATTTATTTTTTTTTAAAAAGTCACGATTCACTTGAACGAGACTCCTCTGCTCAGTGGAGCGTGTCCTAACGTCATTCCGTCACGATTTAAATCTATCTGGATCTTACCTGCTTTTTCTCCCGTCTCTATCTACCTGCAGTTTCTCGGCACGCACCACCGAGTGCAGCCCCGAGCCCCAGCACGCCGAGGATGCGATTGAAAGTCACCGAGTGACTTGGTCTGTACGCTCTCCGAATCACCTGATCTCACAATCTCTCTGATACATGATATGCTTCGTGATCTTCACTGAATAGAGCGTGAACCTGCACCGAATGCAGATAGATAGAACGGTTTTGCTCGGGTTGTTGAACTTGCCCCCGCCGGGCACCTATATCTCCCTGTGCCCCGCTGACGTAAAGAGGCGGACTCAAACCCACATCGTTCTGTGTCGTTGCCACTCGCACCCCAGTGACTGAGTGAGGCCTGGTCCACATGAAACGTTTAAATACACATGTACTTATTCTTGAGAGCCGTGGCCAGAAAAATGGTCCTGAACATCACCTCCATTCATTTTTTTTTTTTTTTTGCATGAACGTGTCATGCTACCTCTCTCTCTCTCTCTCTCTCTCTCTCTCTCTCTCTCTCTCTCTCTCTCTCTCTCTCTCTCTCTCTCTCTCTCTCTCTCTCTCTCTCTCTCTCTCTCTCTCTCTCTCTCTCTCTCTCTCTCTCTCTCTCTCTCTCTCTCTCTCTCTCTCTCTCTCTTTCTCGCTCTTATCTCTCTCCTTCCCACCCTCTCTCTCTCAACCAAACACACACACACACACACAGAACGTTTGGAGATATTTTCTCTTCATATCATTCCACCTTACAATGTAAATTTGAGCACTATATTGCGTGGGGGCACAGTTTTGTTTTATGATATCTTACAATCCACGGTGCCTAGTCCTGTCGACCTATAGACACCCTCAGTGACTTGAAGCCATTCAACGTTTGACAAGCCAGTGTACCGAGTGAACGGATTTGGAGCCAGAGGGAAGCAGGGAGCGAGATGACTTCTACAGATAACCACTGCGGCAATGACCCGATAACTTGGCACACTGAAGACAAACAGAATCTTCAGACGTGCAAAAATATTAGTTTTACTTTCAAATCAAGCGATTGCGCATTTCGCGGCACAATTTTTTTTTTTTTTTTTTTTTTTTGGGGGGGAAGAGAGAGAGAGACAGAGACAGAGAGAGACAGAGAGAGTGAGAGAGACAGAGAGAGCGAAAGAGAGAGAGAGAGGAGAGAGAGAGAGAGAGAGAGAGAGAGAGAGAGAGAGGAGAGAGAGAGAGAGAGAGAGGAGAGAGAGGAGAGAGAGAGAGAGAGAGAGAGAGAGATATTCCTCGATAATAAGGGCGTAGTTGCGCTCATCTTAACACAACAGAATGTAGTCTACAGGAAACAAGAAGACGGCCATCTGAGTTTCTGATCAATATTTTGTCGGCACACTCCAAGGGGGGTTGTTGATACAAGGCTCAAAGATCGAAGACCTTCTTACGCAATGTCACTGCACGTTACAAACACTGGACCTCTCGAAATGACCTCTCAGTTACTGGGGTCACGAATTCAACAAACTGTATTGCACCAATAGACATATCGAGTTGTCTACAAGCCTTCAGTTCATGGTATAGTAATCACTTCATTAGTAAATTCGTGCCACCCCTACCGCTCGTATGCTATTCCAAATAAAAACTGGAAATAAAGGGAGGGGAGGCGGGAGGGAGATATATATATATATATATATATATATATATATATATATAGAGAGAGAGAGAGAGAGAGAGAGAGAGAGAGAGAGAGAGAGAGAGAGAGAGAGTAAAATGAATCCGTTCTCGATCACGGAGATCGAATTTTAGTACAGATGAAGAAAATCTCAGGTAAAATACTGCATCTACCCCTCCTCCCCCAAACCAAGCGTTATGTTCGTATATTTGCTTTTCTTTGCGTGCAATTTTTAATGTGTTTATTTTAATTTGTAATTTGTTGGTTGTTTTGTGTTTTCTTTTTGGCCTTTGTTCTTGGGTTGTTGTTTTTTTCCCGGGGAAAGTTGAGGGGGGGGGGGGGGGGATAGTTGTGAATAGTTTCGCCCTCAGTCACCTCCATCACTTTATTTTTAGGTATGTGATTATTTTCCGGTAAATATTATTTAATTCTTTCCCCAACCAATCCTTCCCAGGATACAGGGAAGCAGCCGGTCACCGCGACATAGAAATGGAATTCCATAAAGATAATTTCGAAAATGAAACCTTCGGTAAAATAGAAAATAAAACACTACTAAAATTAAAATAATAATAAAAAAAAAAAAAAAAAAAAAACGGGAAATACCTTACAGGATATATAACAAAAATGTCATAATTATGTAGCCAGACAAACATTTCCAATTTGGCGAAGGATCAAGATAGAGCTAGACAGAAGAAAGCATGCACGTATTGGCCGCTGCCTATTTACCTAGACACACCTGCTCTCAAATCTTTTGGAGTCTTTAGGGAAGAGTTTAGAATTTCTTGTATTTTTAATGGTTAATTATTTCTACATTTATATTCTTTTTCCGTCATTTGTTTTTAAACGGATTGCAAAGAGATTGAACTTACTGTCTTATTAATATCGTCAGCACTTTGAAAAAACAGTGTTATCTAAAATACCCCCAAAAGCTTCCACAAAACACTAACAGCCAACAACAGGTGATACCTGTACCGACACCCCTTCCCCACCCCCAACAACCTCCACACACCTAACTATAGACTGTCTGCTCACACATTCACACACATACACACACACACACAAAGTAAATCTGGTGGGGAATTTACTTGAAATCCCCAGACAGCTATATTTAAACCAAGATAGCTTTGTGCCAGCGCTGGAGTTGAGACTACAGAGATGCAAGTGCAGTTCATGGAACTAGATCTAGATCTATATAGCAGGGAGTGGTTCAGGCAATACCTCTGGAGAGAGATACGATGGTTTTATTTGTTCATGCTTTTGCTTTGTTTTATGTGTTGTTGCTGCTGCTTCCATAAATAATTAATACTGCTGCTGCTGCTGGTGCTGCTGCTGCTGCTGCTGCTACTACTACTACTACTACTACTACTACTACTACTACTACTACTACTACTACTACTACTACTACTAGTACTACCACTAAAACTACTACTACTACTACTACTACTACTACTACTACTACTACTACTACTACTACTACTACTACTACTACTACTACTACTGCTAATAATAATAATAATAATAATAATAATAATAATAATAATAATAATAATAATAATAATAATAATAATAATGATAATGATAATGATAATAATAATAATAATAATAATGATAATGATAATGATAATAATAATAATAATAATAATAATAATAATAATAATAATAATAATAATAATAATAACAATAATAATAATAAGAAAAATTAACTGGGTATTAGGAATATTCTCTATTTGAGGACCAGACAGTTTCATAGGAAGACCAAATAAATAATTTCATATCTTTAGTTTTTTTTAATTGAGTAATTTTTTTTTTTTAAATTCCCTTCCATATAACTTGAGGAATCGTGGCGCTGGCTCGCGAGCTACTGCACGCGCAAACCAGTCCAGTGTAACAGACACCATGACAGCGTGTGGGGCTGAGGGGTGACTTGGCACGGGTTTAGATCCTACCCTAGGCGGTCCTAGCACATGACAGCGTGTGGGGCTGAGGGGTGACTTGGCACGGGTTTAGATCCTACCCTAGGCGGTCCTAGCACATGACAGCGTGTGGGGCTGAGGGGTGACTTGGCACGGGTTTAGATCCTACCCTAGGCGGTCCTAGCACATGACAGCGTGTGGGGCTGAGGGGTGACTTGGCACGGGTTTAGATCCTACCCTAGGCGGTCCTAGCACATGACAGCGTGTGGGGCTGAGGGGTGACTTGGCACGGGTTTAGATCCTACCCTAGGCGGTCCTAGCACAGGTTGGACACCTGAATTTGCGCAGAATATTTTTTAAAGTGGTAGAAAGGGTTGGTTTCAGGACTTCGGAGTATTCTGTCTGCTAAATGATTGATGCTAACTAGAAGGCCGGAGATTTCCAAGTACCCTAAACATGCTGAGATAAAAGCTTTATGGAAAATAAAACACTTAAACTTATGTAAAAAGTTTTTTTTTTTTTTTGTTTTCGGGGTGATTGGCTCATGATAAGCTCGCCTCTATCCAATCCGGATCTACCGACAGTTACATAATCGCGCATAAACAAGGTTTCTCGGCATGACGTCACTCGCACACACACACACACACACACACACACACTGTGCTGACAGAGAACTTCCATATGGCAGGTGAACCACTGGCTACTGTTGTTGTTGTTGTTGCTGTTGTTGTTAATGATGAAGATATTACCTGGGGCATCCAGCGGCAAGAGAGATCTACTAGTGCGAGACAAAGAGACTTTTTTCATTGCGCTGTCTACAAAATGTGGATAGATACTATTCGATGCCAGCCCCGGTTTGACTGCCAGATTTCGACTGGATAACTTCTTTATTGCTAGTTATAGGATCTACCGACTGAAATCTTTTACGTAGCGTCAATCTGATTCCCAGTGCGTGTAGCAAGACTGTTCAACCCTAAACGTGATCTGCCTTGTTCTGTGGTGTAAGATATGAACATAAAATCCATGTATGAGGGGCTTATGGTATCAGCGATGATGATGGGTCCTTACATTTGATTACCTCAGTCCAACCAGTCAACGCCTTACATTAAACATTTACATTTAACATTTAATGCTCTAGGTTAATGGGCAATCATTATCCTTTGACCGGGAGTTTAAATAATTGTAAACGATGTATGTATATACTGATATATTCGCTAGATAGAATAGGATTCCTCACTCTTTAGTCATAGTCCTAATGATTATTTTTTTTTTCCTGCTCTACAGCGACTTCGGATTATTCTGCCTTACATTAAACATTTAAATTAAACATTTAATGCTCTGGGTTAGTGGGCAATTATTATCCTTTGACCGGGAGTTTAAATAATTGTAAACGATATATGTATGTATTAATATATTCGCTAGATAGAATATGATTCCTCACTCTTTAGTCATAGTCCTAATGATTATTTTTTTTCCTGCTCTATAGCGTTAATGTATAATTTAAGGCATGTGCGGCAGCGAGTAAAATTATCTTTAGTAGTTTACTGATGGCTCATGTCATCCAAAAAAGACTAAGACTCAGGAAGAGAGAGAGAGAAGGGTTAGAGATAGGGAGACAGTTAGACAGAGCTAGAGAGGGAGAGGGAGAAAGACAGATAGAGAGAAGGGAGAGGGACAGAGAGACAGAAAATAAGACAGACAGTCAGAGGGAGGGAGAGGAACCGAGAGACAGAAAAAAAAGACATACACGGAGATAGAAGAGAGAGAGAGAGAGAGAGAGAGAGAGAGAGAGAGAGAGAGAGAGAGAGAGAGATGGGAGGAGAGGAACAGACAGGCAGACATACAGAGGAAGTGCGATGGACAGACGGAGAGTTTTAGAAGAAAATCGAGAACCTACACTTGTCCAAGTTTTAGCCGTCACGAAGTCGCTGGACTCAGAGTCACAAATAAAATAAATCTCTCCTTCGTCGACAGGCTCACCTGAGAACGTACTATTGTTTTGAAGAGATCAGCAGGGAACAGTTAGAGTAATTAGTACGTTTTTTAAACTTTTTTGGTCTTTTCTTATTTTTCCCCCCTCCGCTATATTTGATCGATGTTTTATCCCACATCCCCTTTTCTCTTCCTTCCCTTTTTTTGCCTAGACAAAAATGTCTACTGTACAGAGGCATTAAATTAGGTGAACAGGACGGGCTAAGCTCCTTAAGGAAATTCGAGGGAGGGGGGGGGGGGGAAATAAATTTATGGGGGGAAAAAAGCAAAGCCCAACAACAATAGCGCTGCGTTTGCGCCTCACTCTCTCAAACCTTTCCCACCCACTCCGTTTGTTTTTGTTTTGTTTTGTTTTGTTTTTTAAAGAAGGTTGCTGACAAGGCAAACCAAGGGGCATAAGCGTTTTATACTATTTGTGACATAATAATCACATGGTAATTGCCCCTTTCCGTCAGAGCCAGCCATCTCTCTCTCTCTCTCTCTCTCTCTCTCTCTCTCTCTCTCTCTCTCTCTCTCTCTCTCTCTCTCTCTCTCCCTCCCTCCCTTCTTCCTTCCGTTACCCAATCTCTACCCACGAAAACTTTCAAAGCTAATCGAGACACAGAGACTAGATTCTAGTAGGTTTGAGAGAAAAACCAGCAGTTTGCCCCACTTTGCCAGTTGTACCCCAGCCTGCTGGTTGAGATAGACAAGCCCTCCCATAGCTGACACAAGTCGGGCAGCTCAAGTCCTATAATAATGGTTGACACCAGCGTCTCAGACAGCCAGACGATATGTTCACGTCGGGCTGCATGATGGGTTTTACCAAGCCCCAAGTTGAACCTGCCTAAGCCGACACAGGTCGTTAATAACTTAGTAAAAAAAAAAAAAAAGGACAGAGAGAGAGAGAGAGAGAGAGAGAGAGAGAGAGAGAGAGAGAGAGAGAGAGAGAGAGAGCATGGCTGTGCCCAGCTCCCTGAGGCTGTCGACAGCATGAACTCCATGAAAAGTCGTATTGTTTTATTGCAGTCTGGACATTCAATGTTCACTTTATGGTGATAATTCTCACTCCACCCACTGGTTTCAAGATGTTTCATGAAAACATCCCATTCTTCGCGAGAATACTGTCCTAAAACGAATTTAGATTATACGGCGTTGAGTTTGAATAAACAAAGAGTCCATGTTACACAAAGGAATTATCAAGTTGAAACAGCTAGATTTTAAAATCTTAAACTTTTATGAATAACATGACGCATTATTTTGTGCTTTTGCTATTAGATAAATCCATTCTGAAGACGTTTTTTTTGTTTGTTTTTTGTTTGTTTGTTTTTTTTGTTTTGATATTTTTTGCTGCTGCTACTGCTACTGCTACTGCTACTACTACTACTACTACTACTACTACTACTACTACTACTACTACTACTACTACTACTACTACTACTACTACTACTATTCTGTGTGTATATCTTACTTTAAACGCCTCTCTCTCTATCTCTCTCTCTCTCATTATCTTCCTCTTTCTTACTCTCCCCTTTTCTCCTTTCTCAGTCCACTGTTTTCCCGTTTCGCGTTAGCTGGCTGTTATAATTCATTTCTGATTATCAATATATCCTCTCTGTCATTAGAATACCCACTTATTTCCAGTTATGATACTTAGTTTTATATATATATATATATATATATATATATATATATATATATATATATATATATATATATATATAAATTATATATGCCTTCATTTTTTTTTAACACACTCTGAGAAAAGAAATCCACTATCAACTTTCAGTGAAGAACCTAATATCTCTGGCGCGGAACCCGTCTATGAACGCTAGTAAATTCCTATTAGTTTAAAAAAAATGCTTGCTCTCTATCTACCATTCTTAAATAAATATCTGCACATTCTAAAACAAAAAAAAATGTATTGTTTATTTGTTAAAACACCTACTGACAGAGTGAAATAGATATAAATAAAAACTAACAAATGAACACAAAAATATTCATAAGCATTGATCAAAAGCACACGTATTCGAAAATTAAAATTTTCATAATTTCCTCCTTTTTCTTTTCTTTAAGCAATTTAAATTTGTTCTTTTTTTTTCTGTAAAATATTAACAAACATACACGCAGAGAACATAAGGGTTTTAGGAGATGCATAATGTCACTTCGCTTTGAGGCTAACAACAGTAGCTGGGCTCAAGCATGCTGGATAAGAAAACGATCATCTTCGTCAGCATGTAGATTCGCATGACAGGCTACCATCCGAGCCAGCCGTGCTAGCTTAGCCAGTAGGTCGGACCGCAGCCCGCTGTATCCAGACTGAAGGCCGTGGCCGGTCCGACAGCTACCTGTCTCCAGGTCTCTCACCCAAACCCTCCCACTGCACTGGGTGAGGATCTAGTGTTTTACCGTGCTGCCCACCTCAGCCCTGATCTCCGCCCCAGGGCTTCGAGAACGAGCCCCAACTGAACTGCGCCACGCCTTGATCAGCCCTACAGATACTGGACAACCAAAAACATCACGGAGGGGAGGTGATCATGAGGAGGAAAAACAAGAGACGGTTTTTTTTTTTTTTAATATTCTTTTTTTTTTTTGTAAATGGAACTTATAAAATAAAATAAGGACCCAGCAAGAGTGTTTCCTTACATGATGCAAGACATGGCATCGCTGCACGCTTCTGTTCTACAGACTAGAGTATCCTTTTTACGACAAATCACTGCTAGGTCTGCGTGGTTTCTTAGTTTATTCAATTATTATGGCAAGTCGAGCATTTTTCTTATCCTTTAATAAAACGATTAATTACAGAGTCTCAAAGATTGAGACGAAAGCATAAGGAAAAACAGCATGAGAACTAGTGTGAATTTTTCGGAGAACTTCTCGTGAGCCAACAAAAATGACTGAGAGACCCGTGCTATGCCTTCTTAAACGACGGTCACAAAAAAGCACTAGTAAAAAGGGATTGAGAGACCTATGCCACGGCTTCCTAGAGGAAGGTCAAGTTGAGAGAACTGTGTTGTGGCTTCCTAAAGGACGGTCACCACATCCAATCAACAATCACAAGTAAAAAATGATTGAGAGCCCTGTGTCTGGCTTCCTAAAGGACGGTCACCACATCCAATCAACAATTGCCAGTACAAAAAATGATTGAGAGCCCTGTGTCGAGGGTTCCTAAAGGACGGTCACCACATCCAATCAACAATTGCCAGTACAAAAAATGATTGAGAGGTTTGTGTCGTGGGTTCCTTAAGGACGGTCATAACATCCAATCAACAGTCACCAGTACAAAATGATTGAGAGGTTTGTGTCGAGGGTTCCTGAAGACGGTCACCACATCCAATCAACAATTGCCAGTACAAAAAATGATTGAGAGGTTTGTGTCGTGGGTTCCTAAAGGACGGTTACCACATCCAATCAACAATTGCCAGTACAAAAAATGATTGAGAGCCCTGTGTCGAGGGTTCCTAAAGGACGGTCACCACATTGCATCACCAATAAAAAAATGATTGAAAGACATACTATTGTATTTGCTTAGTTTTGAGTCTGTTGTACTTTCATTTCTTACTATTGTCTCTCTGGGTGTATATGGAGCTAGGAGTTGGTAAACATTAAACTGATTCAAATCCAATATTAAAAGACCCACGTTGAACTAGGTTTGGCTTGTCCTTGGCCTGTCGTTGGTGGGCCACAGAACCCGGCACATACATCAGAGCTGGTGAAACGGTTTTACCAGGGACATAAATAATTGCATATGAAATTCCATAATCCTAATCACTTTAAATCCCTAACTAAATCAGTTAGTTCCACAAAAAAATGTTATCTTGGGAATAACTTCATAATATTCGGTCACGGAAAGTAGCCCGGTAAGGTTTTTTTTTCTACTTATCAAAACTGCGACACATTAAGGAAGCGTTTCAACTCAATAGATCTCACTTAATGATAATCCTATAAACATCTGGTTAAAGATGACGTGAAAGTGTGAGATAGTGGACCGGAAAGAGAACCCGAGAGCACTGAATTCATTAAAGTTGGATCCTTGCCAGGCTTTACATCTCCCAAGACGCAAATTTTTGACGTTTTTTTTTTAATAATAATATCAAAACAGTTCACAAGCATACATTTTCCCGCGAGCTAATTTTTTTTTTACATCTAAAGACTCCACGATCTCCATCTGAACTTATTAACCCGTTCAGCTGACTCGGTGGGGACACACCGGTTTCAGGGAACGGAATGGAAACAGCTGGCACCGGTCTGATCCGAGATATCCGAGATTCACGAGTAGCGAACTTCTGGAAACTCACTGCGCCGAATGGCTCAGGTTTTAGCGCACTAGGCCGACGTCACGGTCAATCTATTTTGGTGGTACAGATAGCCGCTTTCATCGTAATTAAGCCTTCGAGAACTAAAGAACTATGAAACAGCAGTACAGGTCCTGGACTGAGAGCTCGAGTAAGACAGGACTATGTTGTCCCTGCATAGTGACTGAGGGCTATATACAAGGACCTATTCCAAGCCCAGGATGCGGTAACTATGATGAAGCATTATTGGTGTAATAGATAGTACCGACGTCATGAAAAACTATTGTACATACACTATTGTTCGGTTTATGATTATACTAGGGTGTAAGATGACTTGTAGTGAAGGGCAGCTATCATAAGAAGCGTTCTTTTCGTCTACAGTGCCTTGGACCGACGGTTTGTGTCGTATGTTTAAAAATAAGAATTTTTGCCTTTCCATTTTATAATATATATATATATATATATATATATATATATATATATATATATATATATATATATATATATATATATATATATATATATATATATATATATACATAACCTTGCCATAAACCAAACAAGTCAGAATGATTCTCGAATTGAAGTCATTTTCATCTATCTACCTCTCTTCGAAAAAAAACAAAGTAGGCAGCATTGCCAAATAAACTGGTCTTTCGATAAACACAGATAACATAATTATTTGGACTGCATAACAGAATATTAACAGAATTCATAGTTACAACAAAGAGAGTACTCGAAGAACGTGTTTCTCTTTAAAAATAACTCGAAAAAAAAATCGAGCTTTAAACTTGAGAGAAAATGATAAGTTCAGACAAGAGTCTCGCAAGTGTTCTCAGCACATTACTGGTCGCTCGTACCACTACCACCACAAGGAGCAGCAGCTGTGGTGGCAATTCTTTGTGAGGGAGCCGAAAATGTATGCAGTAGTGATATCGGTTTTACAACCTTGCTTTATTTAATGAAGGCGTCACTACGCACCGTATGTTGCTCTCTTTCATAAGTAGAGCAACATTTCGGGATGATTTGCGCACACGTTATGCCTACGCGCAAAATAAAACTCTCTTCTAAAGCGACTCACGCTTCTACCTGTTATTGTTTTTGTTGTTGTTATTGTTGTCTTGTTGATGATGTTGTTGTTATTGTTGTCTTGTTGATGATGTTGTTGTTGATTTGATAACTGGTGTGCTGTTATCTTTAAACTTTTTCAAGTTTAACCTTTGACACTTGTTGCAAAGTCTGCACTAAGGAAAAAACAAACGAACGGAAAAAGCAACAAAATCTTAGGCATATATAACAGATGCTTAATCCATTGTTTATATAATGCGTCTCGACAAACATGTGTTCCATAAACATGAACATAATTATAGTATATGGCTGCAGCCAGATTGTGTAGGTTAGTGTGTGGGCAGGGTATAATACTGGAGCGGGACAAAAGTTAACCATACCGTAGGGCTTTAGGAGAAACAAAGATGGTGTGAGAAAGAACAGAATGAGAAGAGATAAAGAGAAGTTTTAATTGCTCATACACACACACACAAATAACACAGAAAGTAATTACCGGAGGAGACAATAAAATTTGTGTTGATGGGCAAGAGAGGTGTAAATCTGTGTACATGTACTCACCCTGTATATGCTGCATCTGGTCTCCCAGGCGCACGGAGAAAGTTTCCCCCGGGTTCACATGGACGTGCACGACGTGCTGGCCCCCGCTGGTCGGCGACCCCCCGCCGTCGCCCGGGCTGTCCCCTCTCGAGTGCGTGCCGGAGCCGCCCGAGTGGCTGGCGCTGGAGCTGCTCGGGTAGCTCCCCGGGGGCGAGGCCGGCTGCTGCAGGATCGGAGCACTGCCCGCCACGACGGGAGGGCTCACGGCGCCACCGCTGCTGGGCGAGTTGGAAGATGGGCTGGTCGTGCCGAGGTAGTATCCCGTGGCGGCGGGGTGCTGCTGGTGGTGGTGGTGGTGATGATGGTGATGATGAGCGTGGTGCGGATGCTGATGAGGATGGTGTGGGTGATGGTGATGATAAGGGTAGTGGCCGGGGGGGATGGCCGCGGTTGGGGCTGGAAGAAGTGGCGGGCTGCAGGAAGAGGACAGCTCGTCGGCTGAAGGAGGGGGAGGGGAGGTCGAGTCCGACAGATCACCCAAGTGACCATTGGTCTGCGGACTTTCCTCATCAACATCAGTGGTTTCGATGAGCTCTGCGGTCTGCGGCGACTCCGAGTTTTCGTCCAGTTTGGTGGTGGAGGTTGTAACGTCTCCATCATCGCAGTCCACAAGCATGTCGGCGTCGCCGGCTCCGATTTCGCGGTTGTTTGCATTGGCAGAGGTTGAGGTGGCGATCACACAGTCCTTGTCAGGATCATCATTCTCGCCGCTCACCTCATGGTTACTATTGCCATTACTGTTGTTGGTGTTGTTATTATTGTTGTTGTTTGCTGTGATATTTATGTCGTCACCGATGGTCTCCGGAAGATCGACGTTGCTATCATTGTCCACCGCTTTCTCCTTGACGAAAGAGTCGGAACCCTTGGAGATATGTGGTGGCGCGTCTTTTTCTAATTCTCTTGAGTCACCGTTATCCTCAAGATGTTCATTGTTTTCCACGGTTTGGTCAAAACTTTTGAAACTCTTGCCGATATTTTTGTTGGTGGCCTTCACAGTTCTTTCCACCGTCGTATCCTCTTCTTCGTGTGCGGCGATGCCGTTTGCATGAGGCGGAGAGGCCGACAAGGGTACGTCCTCCTTGGCGGTGTTGAGGTCTAGGGCGCACTGGCCGCCGTCCATAGCGCGCGGTGTCTTCGCTCCAGCGAGAGCGGGTCGGGCGGGCAGCGGCGGCCAACACTCAGCGGCCTCACTCTCCACTAATGATCTGGGGAAAGACATAAGAAAAAAAAATCAGCCAGAAGATTACCAAACTGGTTCAACGAGTCTAAAAGAGCAAAGAAGGAACTAGAAGTGACGACACACTCATTGGCATCCGGAGTTGGATAGTTTTGGTACAGTGAGCTAAATAATGTCTCTGAAATCATATAATCTAAAAACGTGCCATGCCATAATAGCCCTATAAATGCTCAAAGAAAGAGACAGACAGGCATCCAGACAGAGAGATTGAAAGACAAACAGACAAGAAGACTGACAGACAATTAGAGACAGAAACATAGGGAGAGACAGACAGACAGACAGACAGACATATTGAAACAGACATTATAGACAGAGTTAGAGAGAGAGAGAGAGAGAGAGAGAGAGAGAGAGAGAGAGAGAGAGAGAGAGACAGACAGACAGATAGACAGAGACAGAGAGACAGAGGCAGAGAGACAGAGGCAGAGAGTGTGAGGGAGGGAGCCAAACAGACTGACTACGTAACTCCATCAGTTTCATTTTATGTGTCTTCTAGCTCTCATTTCACGGAACTATCACTGTATTTTCATGGAACGACAGACAGCTCAGTTTGTAGAACTGAGGACCCTATGGGCTCGGCTTCGAGCCGGGACATGTATCTGGGATGGGAGCAGATCTCTCCGAGCCAGCTTCAATCCTTGACTTGACAGAAAAGTGCAGCTTTCGACCAAGATTCCTTGAGAAACTTAGGGGAGGAAAAGCTGTAGATGAACTGATATCATTGTGAGAGGTGTATATCTGCAACAGAGTAAGAGCTTCAAGGTACAAGGAATAGACTGGAAAAGTTTTTCCACGAACGAACACGACTGATTGATTGGATATTTTCACAACCGCCAGTCCTCTAATTTCTGTTATCTCAGGGCTTTCCTTCTGGTTGGTAACAATATTT
>JAWDGP010007247.1:822500-837500 GCA_033675545.1 Elysia crispata | reverse complement strand
TCTATGTAGGCTATTCGGTACTTGTAGAGCCTTCATTATTAACGGGTATTAATGGTGTCAAGTTTCACACACCCTTTGAAATAGAACGGCCAGCTCAAAGCTGGTAGAAGAAGAAAAAAAAAGAGAGAGAGAGAGAGAGAGAGAGAGAGAGAGAGAGAGAGAGAGAGAGAGACAGACAGACAGACAGACAGACAGACAGACAGACAGACAGACGGACACACAAAGAGAGTGACACACACAGAGGAAAGGCAAAGAGAGGCAGACAGAAAGGCAGAGAGAGAGAGAGAGAGAGAGAGAGAGAGAGAGAGAGAGAGAGAGAGACGCGCAGATGACGAAGCTGTTAAGGGACGAGAAAGAAGAGAAGATGGAAGGATATATTCTATATTATCATGGCCCCTCTCTAACACACCATTGGGAGTAATAACCTCTCTCTCTCCCTCTCTCTCTTACTCTCTCATCAACGCTCCCACTCTTCCTGTCCGGTCCATGCCATGAAAACTGCTATCATTAATTTATGCAGCACAATTCTCATCGATGGGAGATAAAAGGCTCGTTGCCGTAACAGACCATCAGCAGATGTGCTGTTATATATTAATTAATTATGTTTCATGTTTCTCTTTCATTCTCCACACGTGAGAATATTTGTAGGAGTAATCCTCGTATTAATATATTGCTACGTGCTTCTCTAAGTTCCCACATGCGAAAATATTTATTGTTGTTGTAATATTAATTTAATCTTTACTTTAATCTGTTTCGTATTGTATGTTCGGTTGAACATGCGATAAACTTCTTAATTATTTTCTTTTTTAACGAAACAAACTAAATATTTACTTTTGAATGTAACGAAAATAAAAACGGAGTTTTTCAAACTCTATAGATACAGATGTTCCTAGTACCATGATAATTTGCAATCGCTAATCAAAATCGGGTTTCGGACGCATACAAGTAACCGTGGCACTACCGGAATCATAATCGTTTTAATTGCAAAATCCAAGTCTATTTACAGACATATTTTTTTATAATTCATTATAAAAAGATTTAAATTGCTGCGTGACAAAGAACTCTGGCAAGGCAATGCACTTTCATGAATTTAACGCGAAAATTCATTACTTTCTAATAAGCGTTTTTTAAAGGATCTAAAAACAGATTGGGAAAGTGCAGAATTAGTACATGCAACCCGCTGCATTTAGTATAACTAATGTCACTGACCATCAAATCCGTTGTGATAAGTTTGACTAATGTCACTGATCATCAAACCCGTTGCGATAATTTTGACTAACGTCACTGACCATCAAATCCGTTTTGTTAAGTTTGATTAATGTTTCTGACCATCAAATTCGTTGTGATAAGTTTGACTAATGTCACTGACCATCAAATCCCTTGGGATAAGTTTGACTAATGTTACCGATCATCAAATCCGTTTTGATAAGTTTGACTTGCGTCGCTGACCATCAAACCAGATGTTATAAATTTGACTTATGTCACTGACCATCATATCTTTTCGATAAATTTGTCCAATGTCACTGATAATCAAATCTGTATCGATAAGTATGGCAAGTGACACTGATCAGCAAAATCTTTTACGGAAGAATATTTCTTTGATAATACACCTTCTCTCTCTCTCTCTCTCTCTCTCTCTCTCTCTCTCTCTCTCTCTCTCTCTCTCTCTCTCTCTCTCTCTCTCTCTCTCTCTCTTCTCTCTCCTTCTTTCTCTCTCTCCCTCTCTCTCTATGTTTCTCTCTTTCTCTCTCTCTCACTCTCTCTCTCTCTCTCTCTCTCTCTCTCTCTCTCTCTCTCTCTCTCTCTCTCTCTCTCTCTCTCTCTCTCTCTCTCTCTCTCTCTCTTTAGGTGTAAGTTTATAATATATAGCTAATGTTTCTGTCACAAGTGAATAGATTTCTGTCGCAAAAATCCACTGTGGTGTTGAGCTTTTCTTGCAATCCCTTCAATATCTATTTGAAACATAATGATCTCCATAGCAATCGCTTTGTGCGTGTATTTGTTTGATAACTGTCTTTGGCCCTCAGGATTAGATCTTCCGATTCTCTCTCTCTCTCTCTCTCTCTCTCTCTCTCTCTCTCTCTCTCTCTCTCTCTCTCTCTCTCTCTCTCTCTCTCTCTCTCTCTCTCTCTCTCTCTCAACCCCTCCCCCGTCTTAAATCTGTGTGTCCTTCTCCTGCTATTTTGGCCCCTGGCTGGCTATAATTGTTTTTAGCCTAGCAGAGTATCGACCCATCCTCCCACATAACAGATTCCAGACAAACCATGGACTAGATCTCTCTCTCTCCCTCCCACTCTCTCTTTCTCTCCCTTATCCTCTCTCTCTCTCTCTCTCTCTCTCTCTCTCTCTCTCTCTCTCTCTCTCTCTCTCTCTCTCTCTCTGCTCTGGTCAGCACACCGCTTTTGATTGCATTGATAACGTAAAGCTACGAATGACCAGCAACAAACTTAACAATGGCAACACTGGAATTATCCTTAATGGACATTATGTTCAATCTTTTACTCATACAAATATAAATATCCATTAGATAAATAAAGTTAAAAGTGTAGTTAAAAAAAAAAAAAAAAATAATAATAATAATAATAATAATAATAATAATAATAATAATAATAATAATAATAATAATAATAATAATAATAATAATAATAAAAAGAATCGGTGTTTTCAAAGATCAAAATTAGTCCATGCCTTCACATGTTACTGATTTTTTGTGTGAAAACGCCGATTCTTTTTATTAATATTATTATTATTATTATTATTATTATTATTATTATTATTATTATTATTATTATTATTATTATTATTATTATTATTATTATTATTATTATTTTTTTTTTTTTTTTTTTTTTTTTACTACACTTAAGATTTGTTATCTCTTTGACTGGCTCAAAGTATAATAATGTACCAGCGAGACTTCTTATATCGTCACCTGATAAAAGTATCCTGAATATACCTAACAGTCACTACAAATTTTAAGGCCAACGTTCGTTTCACAAATAAGGTTTAAAAATATGGCACAATCTTAGAAAAAAAAGAAAAAAAAAAAACAATCAGGGAAGCAAAAACAATCAGGGAAGCACCATTTTTAGAAAGTTTTAAACTTAATGCTCAAACAACACCTGTTCAGCTATAGTGTTGGCATGTAGCAAATTATCTTTTTTATCCCGTGTGCCAAATGGCCGTGTCATTTACATATATTATAATTATGTGTTTCTTTTTGTTTTTGTTAGAATAATGGATCAGGTCCATTTGATTGGAAAGCGCATTGAGCATGCTTGTCATGAAAATGCGCGATAAAAAGGTAATTTATTAGCATTATCTTCTTCTTCTCATCATCGTCATCATCCTTATTATTCTATAACGAGGACCACTCAATCGAAATAATAATAATAATAATAATAATAATAATAATAATAATAATAATAATAATAATAATAATAATAATAGTAATAGTAATAGTAATAGTAATAATAATAATAATAATAATAATAATAATAATAATAATAATAATAATAATAATAATAATAATAATAATAACAATAAAAATAATAATAATAAAGATGATAATGATGATGATTATAATGATGATGGTGATGATGATAATGCTGTGCAGTTTTATCCCATGGAAAACTTGTAGTCCTCGAATTTTTAGCCTCAGTGCTCTCAATCCGGACCGCCACAATAATTATATCATATAATCAAAGGACAAAAAGAAAGAATAGCAAGAGACGCAAGCCGTGTGGAAACACCAAGACTAATAGTAATACTAGTACCATTATGAACAAATTAAACTGAGGAACTTAGTGTCAAAAGCTTGAATGGTAAGGAAAAGAAAAACACCTACCTGGGATGTAGCTATAAAGAATGTATAATAGTACCGCAGTTTCTTTGGTCAAAACACGGTATACAATAGTTGCTTAACAATAGGAAGGCAGAAATGAGGATACTCAGATGTAGTAACTCCGTGAAGAAAAGTCGTAGCAGGTAGTGTTTTAAGGATAGAAAAATTCCCAGCCAACCCTGCCACAACGCTCCCTTGGTGAAAACCAACACAAGAATGTTGACGGCAAAAACAACTCACAATCCCCGATTCCCAAGAAAAGAAGAAAAAAAGAAAAAAAAAAAAAAAAAAAAAGAAAAAGAACAACGAAAAAATACCTGAAATTTTTTTTTTGCAATTGCAAAAATTCGAAGGGCAAGGGCTTGACAGCGCAAAGTGAATTTTCAAACTTGGAATTTACGCCCTGCCAATTCCAGAAAAAAAAAAAAACACGAAATGGTTCCTTTGAAATTCATGGATCTTTGTATTATAATATCTGTTCAGAAAAAAAGAGGGGGGGGGTAAGAAAATAGTGAACGGAAAGGAACAGACATACAGAGAGACAATAGGCAGACAGACGGACAGACCAATGAGCACAGGATGAAGAGAAGATTTCTTAAAACACAAGCAGTTTTAGCATTGTATTTGCTGCAGCAGATAATGGGGTGCCAGATGACAGAAGATTGCTCTATAGCAACGGTGCTCAGCAAGCACAGGGCAAGTAAACTGCGAGATCTGCGATTTTCATCTGGCGATAAACGCAGCTGGAAAAGCCATAGATCTGGATAATGCATGTTGAAGACGTCTTCAATAAATAGTTATTGATCTACAGACACTGACATCATGCGCAACGTCTCTGCTGAAATATCCGAGCACCACCTAAAAAAGTGAATCAGTGCAGGAGTTCGCAAAATCGGTCTGCATTGACCCGGATGTTAAAGAGAGATTACCCTCTAAGCTCTGGGGATTGACTTGAGACTTCCACTATGCGGTTCGAATCCCTCGTCCCTGGGAGAGAGTTTACACCCTGCACTGACGGGAATTTATATAATTCATAAAACTTAAGAATGAGGTTTCTTCCGCGGTGGACGAGCTATATCAACAAGCCTCTCAGACTGCCATTTCGGGTACCCCTGATTTGTTGACTGGATATATTCGCGAAGCATGCGAGCGAGTGCTGTCGATAGAGACCCACCCAGATCAGAGGCCACTTTGGAAACTGCCTGGATTTACCTACGCAATCATTAATCTTCGAAAACAGTTTCAATACGCGAAGTGCATTTTATTCACTTGCTTCACGCGCACTTCAAGGTTGGCGACAAGGTTCACAATTTGTATTAGGAGAAAATTACAAAAGTTTCTTCCCTTCGCTTTGGTTCACAATTTTTCAGCCATCGGTTTCTAATGATAATTGTTCTTTCCTATCATAATTAGAGAAAGACGAAAGGGCAGTAGTCGTCACTGAGTATGTAACTGTAAGAGAGTGTGGTGTGTTGAGGGAGGCACTGAAAAATTAAGACATTTATATAATCAAGACAGAGTAACAGAATGGAAGATCACAGCTGAAGAAATCCGGGCGAGACAGTTGAGGCAGTTGATGTCATCTTTGTCAACTTCACAGGTTGATGTGCATGGAGTCTTTAGAAGGAACCTGGGTGTTCAAAACATAACGAATGTTGCTTTAGGCAAACGCCCTAAAGCTTGTAAACCCAGTGTCAATGTCACACAACACATCAGATGGTAGAAGGAAAAAAACGTGGAAATAGCCACTGCGCTAAACTAAATCGGAAGGATCGGCACATGTTGACAGAAGATATAGAGGGGGCGAGAAACAGAGAGAGACAGAGAGACAGAGACAGACAAACAGACAGACAGACAGACAAACAAAATTGACAAGATGATTAGTAAATGTGAAAAGATGTCATTATGATTGAGGAAAAAATAAATATATTGTAAAGCGGATCTATTAAAGTAGTCGCAAAGCAAACAAACAAAAAATATGAAAATAATAGTACAAAAAGAAAGAGGTAAAGAAAAGGCAGAATGGACAATACTTATGTGCAATAAGAGGTACCCTTCCCTCCCCCTCTCCCCTCCTCATCCCCCACCCCCACCCCTAAAAAAAAGAACTCAAGGAAAGCGAGGCCAACTTATTTCACTGCAACTTGTACAACGCAATAAGATGGCAATGACGTTGAAGGTTTTTTTTCTAATGTGTATGTGCGTATTTTGCGTTTTTCTTTTCCCTTTCCTTTTTTTTTTTTTTTTTTTTTTTTTTTTTTGGAAGAAAAAAAAAAAGGGGGGGGGGGTTGTTGAAGTATGGTAGTATCGTATCGTTACGATAATGATAATATATAATAGTGATAATAATGAGCACTCTCGTAATTGGTGATTAAACTTGACATTTTCCCCCCAGAAAATCGTCGAGGAATTTTGTAGCCCGCGCAGCATCGGATCTAATTGGTGCGTGCCGTGTTTGCCAGCAGATTGCCTGCCACACATGTAACCGGCGTGCTCAAGTTTTTTCCCCGACGATTATCCCGAATGTCAAAGGCCGCTTGTTCGCTCCTGCGGCCATTATCTTTGAATGTGTGCTCCAGCGGAAGTCGGCGAAAGAGTTTCGGAGCTCCCGGACCGGCGGGGCTCCACACTTTCATTGAACGTTAAAGATGCTCGGGGGGGTTTTGAAATGTCAACCCGATGCGCCTATTAGACGGAATTTATCTAACTTAATGTGCCCAGCCCTCAGGTTTAGTGTATGCCAAATACTGCATTTACCGGGATACCGGTGCTCGGAAAACGTTTTGTTATCCTACAATTATAAAGATCGAACTTTGAATCACGCCCAAGGGGGCACGGCTGGCCTGGCCTGCCATCTTGTAGATCTTCTATCGAGTGGGAAAGGCTGGCTGACACCGACAGCAACCTCTAGATGAACACACACAATTTACCAGATTTTTTTTTTATGATTTCTACCGTCGAACCTTCAATCCAAGTCGATCCGAAACCGCACATAACCGTCCATGAAGAAAATAAGTTAGATGGGATCCATACCCTCGAACGAATCTTGGAAACTCAACCAGACTAGCTAACGAGTTTTAATAATTTCTGCTCCCTAAAAACACAAACTGAGACCCATTAACATAACGAAGATTGTTCTAAGCGCTACAGCGCATATTGGGCATTTGAGCACGTCTTCCTGTACCCACGCAACAGATTCAGAGCTCCGTTGTTTTGTTAGTTCTGTTGTCTCCAGGGCAGATGACCCGATTGCTAACGCCTCTTTTCCTTAACTTACAGAATGGGAGGAAATTTCCTTTGAATAAATCAACATTATGAGCCCATGGGGGAAGAACCTCTCCTCTCTCTCCCTCTCTCTGTCTCTCTCCCTACCTCTCCCTCCCTCTCCCTCTATCTCTCTCTAATCCATCTCTCTCTCCGTGACTCTGCCTCTCCTTCTCCATCCTTCCCATCTCTCTCTCCCTCCCCCTCCCTCCCCCTCCCCCTCTCTCTCTCTCTCTCTCTCTCTCTCTCTCTCTCTCTCTCTCTCTCTCTCTCTCTCTCTCTCTCTCTCTCTCTCTCTCTCTCTCTCTCTCTTTCTTTCCCTCGCCTCTGTTTCTCATTTTACTTTAATGTTTGGCAATCGGCGGAAACGTAAACCATAAACACATCTCCATAAACTAATTACCTCAGATCACGTCACACCGCAGTGTACACACACACCACACGCAGACCCGGCCAGTGTCCCTATAGGAAATAAAATAAATCAAACCTCTGTCTCATACTTCTCAACCCGTTCTCCTTCCCTCTTAAGTCTCCTTTACTCCAAAACTAGGCCACCTCCTCTCTTTCAAAGTTCTCCTCCTCTACTCAAAGATTTCCTCTCCTCATCTGGGTTTTTTTGTCAGTTTGTTTGTTTGCTTTGATAAATATAAATTGCCCGCCTCAAACCAACTTAATAAGCTGTATCTTTTAATTATAAGAGCAGCAGATGCTATCGAACGTTTTGAGCTCTGTGTGCAGGAGAGAGAACATAATCATAATCATCTCCATTGTCCCATTCCGCAAGAATGCTCGGGTAAAAATAATAAAATAAATTCATTCTCGGTATAAAAAGAATAGGATTTCAAAATTCAGCCAAGCATTCTACCATGCCACTGTCATCGCCAAGCCATTTAACAAATCTACATATATCATAACAACCATTTTGTTAGAAGCAGCAGTAGTAGTAGTAGTAGTAGTAGTAGTAGTAGTAGTAGTAGTAGTAGTAGTAGTAGTAGTAGTAGTAGTAGTTGTTGTTGTTGTTGTTGTTTTGTTGTAGTAGTAGTAGTAGTAGTAGTAGTAGTAGTAGTAGTAGTAGTAGTAGTAGTAGTAGTAGTAGTAGTAGTAGTAGTAGTAGTAGTAGCGGTAGTAGTAGTAGTAGTAGTAGTAGGAGGAGGAGGAGGAGGAGGAGGAAGAGGAGGAGCAGGAGCAGGAGTAGTAGTAGTAGTCGTAGTAGTAGTCGTCGTCGTCGTCGTCGTCGTCGTCGTCGTCGTCGTAGTAGTAGTAGTAGTAGTAGTAGTAGTAGTAGTAGTAGTAGTAGTAGTAGTAGTAGTGGTAGTGGTAGTGGTGGCGGTGGCGGTGGCGGTGGTGGTGGTGGTGGTGGTGGTGGCGGTGGTGGTGGCGGCGGCGGCGGCGGCAGCGGCAGCTGCAGCAGCAGCAGCAGCAGCAGCAGCAGCAGCAGCAGTAGTAGTAGTAGTAGTAGTAGTAGTAGTAGTAGTAGTAGTAGTAGTAGTAGTAGTAGTAGTAGTAGTATAATTCTTATTACCGGTAACTTAAATTAGTACAGCTCTCAATAATTTGCCGTTAACGGTTCTATTACATAGGCCTCCTCTTCTAAAGATGGGAGACCCGACTGTCGCCTGGCTGCTCCCACCAATCTGGCCAGTCAGCTGAAATACTGCTAGCTTGACAAATTCAATCCACACCTCTGACGGTCGGGGGCAGGCCGAGCGAGGATTATGCAAGAGCCGAGCCAAACGGTGGCACAGCTGGCCGGCCAATAGCACAGAAACCAACGGCCTAACGCGATTTAGTCCGGAGTTTGAAAAAAATCATTGTTTCTAATTCTCTTAACCTCGCCGAGTAGATCAGAGGGTTGCACGGCTATAGAGATCCAGTGGTTGTGGCTAGCTGAGCCAACAAATGCCATTGTTCCGCCGCACTGTTTCATTTACATGTGTGGTGAGCCTTTCCGCATTTTACTGAAACATGCTGTACTTGAAGAAATGCTATGTCAGGCCCGGCACTATGTTGACTCGTTCAGATTTTGACATCGTGCATTATTTGGTTTGGATTGAATTAATCAGAGGGAGCGAACTATTTTTAAACCCAGCACTTATAAATTCGGCCATTAAAAGAATTATGTCATTGTGAGGATAAAAAAAAAAAAGATGCTACGGTTTAAATTTTAAGTGAGTTTTAGCTAGCTGAGCAATAAATATAGATGATTAATGTAAGCTCTGGAACCGCCATGCACAATGAATTAGAGAGTGAGAGCAAAAGAGAGATAGATAGATAGATAGATAGATAGAGAGAGAGAGAGAGAGAGAGAGAGAGAGAGAGAGAGAGAGAGAGAGAGAGAATGTGTGTGAGTGAGAGAAGCAGTCAAATATGTCAATGGAGTTTGACTCAAAGCATGTCCTGTCAATGCTCACTTTATTTTATGGTGCGTTTCCCTCGACTCGCTGGAACCGTCCTAGAGCAGTTGGACTATAATTGACAGCATTAATTTTTTTTAGTTTTCTTGCAGTTTTCTGCCTCAAACAGAAATAGACGCGGACGATTGGTAAACTCCTCGAGTTTCTGCTAACAAACCAGTACACACGCTAAATTTATTACTTGACGTGTATATGGTCGAGGTAGTGTTCAAAACGCCTCGTCCGGGTAGAGAAAATACCAATTATTATTACAGTATATCAGGAAGACACAGCAAACGAGATATCGAACAGAAAACACGAGATTGTCGAAAATGAGACGGGAATAGAAAGTACAAAAAAAAAAAAAAAGGAAAGGAAAGAAGATAGGAAGAGAGACAGAGAGAAATTTGCAAAGAACGCGCTTAAAAAGAATAAAATGTACATTCCATAATTACTAACCTCATTATAGCGTCTCTTGTCAAGTTACTTCTAAAGCGGGAGTCCAAGTTGAACGCTGTCAAATCGAAAACTTTAAACTGAAATCTGGCTTTCTCTTAAGATCCGGAAAATGAAGAGAACAGCTCTTGAGCGGTTTTTTTCTTGGAAAAAAAATTTTTTTTTTTTTTAAAGTTTTTATGGTTGCAGTCTTTGTTGTTCCTGTGCGGTAGACAATGAGTGTTGGAGCTATTTTCTACAATTTGATCGAGCGAAGAAGAGAAAGTTGGAAAACTACAGAACTGCGTAATATCGGCATGATTACCTAAACTTTTAAATCTTATACACGTACTTGATAACTTTAGAAGCACAGAGAACCGAAAAAAAAAAAAAGAAAACGGTTATGAGCTAGCAACGATATTATTCCACAGAAGGGGAAAAAAAACCCGTGATGCCTAAGGAATCCCTCTCGAAGAACTCGATCTAGTTCTGTGTTCTAGAAATATGTTGCCAAACAAGCGCTCCGAGCGAATGCATGCAGCCAAAGATGGATTAGACTGATGGCGCGTGCCTCTTGCAGTCCACGGTTTATGACATTATACAATCGGATCGGCCGGGTATCACTCTAATAGCATTCACATACTTGAAAAAAGAAGAAAAAAAAAAAAACACCAAACTTGCGACAGCTGGTGTTTAAATCTTGATTACTGAGTCTAAAAGCTTGGGATGATTCGTACTGGCGATCGCCACTTGTGGGAGTGAGTACGTCTCGCGGCCCACACACAGTCTGTCGGGTGGTGGCGGCTGCTACTGCCGCTGCTGTTGCCGTTACTGCTGGCGGTGGTGTGGTGGTGAGATGTGGTGCCAGCACCGCAACCACCGACCGAGTCTCGTGGAGACGTAGAGGGTAGCGGTACATTGATTGGGCCTGGCGTATGTGATTGAGGTTTTCCCGCTCGCGATTTCACAATAATACGCCATTTCTTTTCTATATTCTTGTTAAAACCCTTTACAATCGGTATTTTGGCTGCATAGTCCGCATAGGCCAAACTTCATGATGAACTTCTCAGAGCTGCTCTATGATGAGGAAATTCAACGAATTTATGGTGCTGTTCCACGAAGGGATTTAACGAAGATTGAAAAGTCACGAGATAAACCGGGTTGGCAGAACAAACAAGAACAGCGGGAAGATGTAATGTATTTTGTGAAAAATCTCAGTTTGCTCCTGCTATATTATATATATGTCTGGTTCACGGGCCAATTTGCCTTCATGGCTACATCTCTGTGACGCCCCAAACGCAATGACTGCTATTACCATCGTTTCAAATAAATGTGCGTAAGGTTCGCACGCAAGGGTTACCATTATTGTCTCCACATGGACATCTGAAGGTGAAATATTGTCTGCATGAGAGAAATCTATCTGTACGGCTTTCAAGCACTGGTTACCATTATTGTCTCCACATGCACATCTTTTAGATGAAAGTATTGTTTACATGAAAGAAATCTTTGTGTGCGGCTTTAAATTGATGGTTACCATTATTGTCTCCACATGGACATCTGAAGGTGAAATATTGTCTGCATGAGAGAAATCTATCTGTACGGCTTTCAAGCACTGGTTACAATTATTGTCTCCACATATGAAATGGCTTTCAAGCACTGGTTACCATTATTGTCTCCACATATGAAATGGCTTTCAAGCACCGGTTACCATTATTGTCTCCACATATGAAATGGCTTTCGAGCAATGGTTACCATTATTGTCTATATATGGACATATTTGGGTGAAAGTATTGTCTACATGAGAGAAATCTTTATGTGCGACTTTCAAGCAATGTTTACCATTATTGTCTCCTTAGGAACATCTGTGGGTGAAAGTATTGTCTACATGAGAGAAATCTTTATGTGTGGTTTTCAAGTAATGTTTATCATTGTCTTAATAAGGACATCGGTGGATGAAAGTATTGTCTACATGAGAGAAATCTTTATGTGTGGCTTTCAAGCAATGTTAACCATTATTGTCTCCGTATGGACATCAGTGGATGAAAGTATCCTCTTCATCGACCATACAGGAAGCCCATACACGCAACGCACCCTGATAGATTAATGAGTGAGAAGTTTAATGACCATTCCACTGTTGAGTAAAGATATAAATATGTGCTTCACTGAATGAGCATGAGCTAAAATCAATGTTTGCGGTGCATGTTCTTTGGCAAGAATCTACTGTAATTCTAAGAGCAACACTGAGTACATTTGTAAATGAAAGGTGCAAAATAAGGGATACAAACTGGTCTCTACTGTGTGCCAAAACAACTGTTCAATGACTCTGTAGCAAAGGCCATCTCCATAATGAGTATGGTGAAATATCCAATTCTGGGGTAAACCATTCGATAGGTTTCAAATCTTAGACAGTCCACATAACCGATGCGTATCATAAAAGAGCTGTGTCTCTCACAAAGCTGCGCCATACCGTCAGCGGTTCTAGCCTTTTATGATTTGACATCGCATCAGCACTTGCCTAGGTTCGTATTTCTACTTCAGCAAGAGGTAAATACAGCACTAGACTTTTAACTGTTTGTCACCTTGACCGACATGACCTGATTAAGGGGAGAGCCGACACCTGCGGTTAGGAGACTGCCCACAGCCCAGATGATCATACAGCACTAGACTGTTCGCTGTTTGTTACCTTGACCAAGATGTCCAGATTAAGGAGAGAGCTGACCGAAGTCCAGCAGCAGGAGACGCCCAGGACCAGGCTTGAGGTCTGAGAGATGATGATCACTTATTTATAAATCAGAGGACTGGTAAGTCTCAGTGGAGAGGAGGAAATGAAAGAAAAGATCGAATGAAATAGATAAATTGTGTGTGTTGAGAGAGAGAATGACAGACGGTTAGGGATGAAAAGACAAATGAAGAACAAAAAAATTTGGGTGGGGGGGGAAGACAGATATGGAGAAACTGGAAGGAAAGAGTAGGAAATGTAGAGATATTATATATGTGTGTGAGAGAGGGAGATGAAGAGAGGAAGATTAAGAGATGAAGACTTCCATTGAGCACAGGAAACAACGCTGGGATAAAAAGGTGCATTCTGACATAGATTCAGACAACTTGCGCACACAAAAACCTTGGAGCAAACAGTACAAGCAAACATCTTAGTGGACACTCAGACAATAGGATGAGTAGAGATAAACAAAAACAACTTGAGACAAAAGCGGACCAACTCAGGGGCGGACGATCTTGGATATGGCAGGAAGACGGCGCGGTGGGAGGACCCTCCGAAAGACAATGGAGAAGGCAAACATCGGTGAGAGGAAGCGAGTATCAAGTGTGCCGGCGACAAGCGATCGATCGATCGGCCGGGCGTGCACTGCGTCCTACCACCACCACCTTGCCACCTAGCAATGGTGGAGACGGGCGGGGAGAGACACGGCGGCAAACAACTGGGTCCACAGGAAATATGGAGGACGACAAGAAGAAGAAGAAGAAGAACAACAACAACAACAAGAGGAGGAAGGCGGGTTAGTCTTCTTGTTTTACATTGCCAGTTCAAAAAAGAAAAAGGTGGACTCATGCCTTTTCTGCATATCAAACAAGACCCCGTCGGGCCCCAAACTCCCTAACCGATGGTTAGGCGTCGAACCCGCGAAAATTTTCCCTCAGAATGATAAGCCGAAAGTTCGAACCCCACTGAAAACAGTGCTCCAGAAATAGATGAAAAATATTCAAGGTCTTAAGGAAACCACCATTTTTGTCCTGTAATTGGCTGCACATTGCATCAAAAGAAAACCTTAAAAATGTGTCGTCTAAGAGATAAGGGAAGACCCAATCACACTTTGGGGGATTTTCTCTTTAATCATAGCTGCCCTTACCATTCCTTTTCCCAGAGTTTAAAAAAGGAAAAGAAATTAATAAGATGGAAAATTGAATTCAGAAATCAGATTGGAATTATTCCTCACAAAAAATGAATGCCGTAAAAGTGGCTAATGTGACATTAGTTCCACTTTCGAAACCATCGCGTGGAAATTAATTCGCTTTTTTTCTGGGCTGCGAAGGGCAAGCGGATTTGTAACAAGGCCCTGATTACTTTGTCAAATGAACCTTATGGGTTTCAATTCTTATACGCCGCTGTAGATTTTCTTTTGAATTCAAACTTTTATCTCCAGCTATATTAATAGGAACAGTTAAAGCGTTGCATTTTTAGCTGCATTCTCGTGTTGCTCACGAATCAGTGAATGAACACGTTAAGAAAAAATAAAATCTTCCCAGCACGGGATAGAACAAGCCAGCTTCTAAAGCTATATATCAGAATGACTCTGGGTTCTTGGTAATGACGAAATGAGGACATAAACGTATCGAATAGTTTCAGTTATTTCCTATCAAAACTACTGATTTATTCAGGGAGAAAAACTCTCCAAAGAAGTCAAAACTCTCATAATCCAATGATGAGGAAGAGGCAGCTGTATCAGAGATCTCCTAGAGTTATACAACGAATGTCATGACGCACAGTTACTCAATCAATTTTCACATTATTTATCCAATTATCTGCAATCATAGATGTATATATGTCATCCCCTTACTGATCGATGAAAATATCCTCAAAAACTCTTCAGCCAGTAAGTTGCCTATTTTTTAAATCAATTGTTATCGTCATCGAACTCTTTCCCAGCCAAATATCGCTTTAGAAAACCTGATGGGGTGGAGTCAGGGCTTTGAAGAACAATTCATACATTTCAAATGAAAGGTTGTGAGGTATGCAGCATGACCTATTGAAACCGATGCCCTGTCTTACTGCTGATCGGACCTGGTGGCGACCTACAATTACCGTTAATGAGATGTGAGCTATTTACAATAAACTTGGATGTATCAGAAGGACTCGATGTTTTGAAAAAACGTGAAGCTAAATCGAAGCATTATTTAGAAAGAAAATTAATTGTAATTGCATTTTCTGTTACAAAAGGTATCAGTTAATCGAGTTTTTTCACCGCCGCCAGATACTGTTTCACCGAGGGCGGCTGGATGGTTAAGCGGTGACGGCGTTGGTTTTGAAGGTAAAGAACCTTTAAGAAGAAG
>JAWDGP010007247.1:740000-817500 GCA_033675545.1 Elysia crispata | reverse complement strand
GCTCATCGGTTACTTGCTAGCAAAGGGAAAGAGTGCCACAAAGTAAGATCTAGAAGACCTGTAAAAGGATTAAATCAAGCATGCCAGAAATTTTCTTAGTTCTACTTTCATAGTTATATTTTAATTGAGAGCCCTCCCGGTCCCACGCCCCTCCCCCTTCCAAAAAACTCTCTCTCTCTCTCTCTCTCTCTCTCTCTCTCTCTCTCTCTCTCTCTCTCTCTCTCTCTCTCTCTCTCTCTCTCTCTCTCTCTCTCTTTCTCTCTCTCTGTCTCTGTCCCCCCCCCCTCTCTCTCTCTCTCTCTCTCGTATTGATCTAAGAAAAATTAGAAGCAGACCTTTTTAAAAGATGTGAAAAAGTTGAAAGATTCACCGAGCAAACATAGAAAGATTTGGGAGAAACGAATAGAACAACCTGAAAAACAAAAAAACAAAAAAAAAACAAGAAAACAAAAGACGCTACCTCCAGACCCATACTCCATAACAATGCATGTTATATTACATGCATGCAATATTGTTATTTAAAAAAATAAAGCCACAACGCATAGTCTTTTATAATTTTACAAGCAATAAGTTTAATAGACAAACAACGTGTTTTATTTTGGTAAGTTGTACGTTAACTTTATGAAATCACTCCTCTTTCTCCCTCTCCAGCTAGGCCACGGAAACCAAAGAAAAAAAAACAACAAAACACAAACAAGGATTTAGGCAGTGAAGGACAGCCACATTCAACCGAAAGCGTTCAATGTTTGCCTGACAAGTCGCAACCAGTTTCAAGAACATTCCGCCTATATCTCTTTCATTTCGTTTCAATACTCAGAACAGCACGAAGTATAAGATGATCTACCTCAAAATGGCGCCATTAATGCTACGCAACTATTTCGTGTAGACATAGCTCTCAGCTGGCTGAGAACAGACCTGATGTCTGTTAAAACTGTTGGTTCCGGTCCCAGCTGCAGACATGCAACCACGTCTCTTTATTTCAGATGATCCATTGCGCCATATCGACAGTTTCAGAGACACAGCTGCTGTGTAAGCTACTACTTTAAGTTTCAGTGGTCAGGTATATGTACACAGTTTAGTTTGGACTTTCCCGTCGCCGTTAAGGAAAAAATTAAAAAAAAAAAAAAAAAAAGATGAGTCACCCAGCTCGTGTTTGAAATAGACGAAGACATCACAAATGTTTTTTTGGCAAATGCTTAAGTACTAACACCAAAAAATTAGCTGAATTTTGTAGCTTTTTTTTTGTGAGTGTGCGTGTGTGAAAAAACTATTACTTGGTGCATAAACATATGTCAAAGGCAATCTAAAACAAGGACTGAGACGGATGGTTTAACGCGCACACATATTTAACTTACCCTCAAATGGTTGAGAGCAGACTATCCCTGAAGGGCTTGGCTTGGTTGCATCACTTGGTGCTGTCTGATGACAAGCACAATACTAGCACATCTGGAAGTCAAGCCACAGGCAAAATTTTATGACAAGAGAAAATAAATAATTTAATGCAAGAAAGAAAGAGAAGAAAATATTCACCGCTACGTGCTAGCATCTTACCGTTTGTCCAGTTTGAGAGAAGTTAGTACTAGGGCTGATGTCCAGGATTGCTTAACTGAAGATCTTATCTCTGTTTCAGATGACATAACCCTCACATACCCCTACTGGTCGCTGAGGAGAGGTGCAGGTGACCAGCGACTGAGATCTAAGTAAAATCATGTTTGCTGGATAGTCTGGTATGGGTTTTGCACTCAGTGAAAGTTGGAAGCCATTTTAGATGGCTGCTTGGAGAAAGTCTGATTCATTTATGTGAAGACTGGCTTTCAAAACGCCTTTGCTGTCTGATGGGTAAATAGACGAGGCTGAAGATAAGAATCTTCTACGGGTGGAAGAAAACTTTGAGAAAAGTCCACGCTTCAGCAGAACAGAATGTTGTTGTTACATTCTTGGGCTCATTATACACTGCTTCCCAAATCCCATGAAAGATTTACAAATTAATTTTGATCTTCAATGGTATTTGAAAAAAAAAAAAAAGTTCTGGAAAATTAGCCCTTACAAATTTAGATTTGATTCTTGACCATGGCCTGCCTTATACCATTTCTTCACATTTTTCTAGTACTGTCTGCTGAAGAGGTTGAAATTGAATAAATCCATTTGACCCCTAAGCTCTTCCTGACCTTTAGCTGTTTGTCAGCTAAATATTACTTGTTAGTCTCAGGCCAATGTTATAAAGAAAAAAAATTACTGGAAAGTTTTTGTTTTCATGTACTGTAAGTGATTCCAGATTATTTCATAAACCACATAGATTATAAATAAACAGAAATCTTCAATTTAAACAATCAGTCTTCATTTGGAGTAATTTTGGTAATATTCATATCATTTTAAATTAAAATAGAAATACATTAAACGAAGATCCATAAACGAAATTTTAATCTAATCCATAAATCATTTCGATGAAGATCTAGTTTATTTTCATTTTTTAAGTTTGCCTCTGAAATTGCTCCTGTATAATAACTCTGATTAAGAAATACTTAGGATACATAATTATGAATGTAATTTTGACCATAATTTTCAAAATATTAAACGGCAAGCAGATAAATGGCTGAAGACATTTGCATACACCAGCTATTAGTATCAGTAATGTTTTTGGGAGACATGTATAACATATAATGGTAAAAGAAAAGAATCCTTAGAAAATGACATATTTTTGTAACTTGCTAAGTTGCTTTCCACCTCTTTTTTTGTTGTGCAATAAACATGTACTTCTTATTCTTTTTCCTACATTGATGCTTTGAGAATTATTGTAAAAAGGATCCCACCATAATGGGTGGATTTGTGATTACCGGTACTTCTAAGCCCTTGGGTGTCTTTTGGATTTTTTGTAAAGTCAGGCTACCAGTTTTAATGTCATAATTTTTATTAACCAGAAAAAAAAAAGATCAGCATTTCAAAGCTTTATTAATATGTCACTATTAACTATCTTTTAGTCTTAATATTCCATTAATCTATCTTTGACAGACTTCTGATAATTTCATGCACTTTTCACCTTTCATTAATATAACTTATAATAACACATTTTTTCAAAATGCTAACACCTAATATGAGGGCATGAGATGTCTCATGAGGCATACGTGCCTGACTGTCAGTGGTTGTGGGGCATATATACTAAACAACTAGGCAGTTTTCATTTTACCCTACCTTTGTGAACTCTCTGATCCAAAACTATCAATAGCCCTTTCACCACTGGGCCGGCACATTGCAAATTTATCCATTGCCCTTCAAATTACTGCTCTTGTCTCTTGACAAGACAAGTGATGAGAATTGAGGGCTTATTTCGACCTATGTAATCATAAATGAAAATTTTTGGACTGCTTGTCAGTTCTAATGGGGTTTAGCACCTTTCTAAACCTTGGATAAGTTGGGATGTGTTCTATTATTAAAACTGTTTGACCTGCAAATACATGTATCAGAATTTCTATAGATACTGCACTACATCTCAAAGTCAAACCATTTCTTTGCAATAACTTTATTCTCAATACAGCTCTATTATAAGATCATTAATTTGCCAATACTGATCTTGAAATCTAATTTCCAACAATCTTTTCTCTCATCTAGAAGGTCTAATATCATCACATTATTCCAAGCATGATAAGAAGATTTAGCATGACAAGATGGAGAAATATAAAAATAAACTGATTATAAATGCATATAGAGGTATCTGGATAACAATAGTAATAAGTAAACTGTATAAAATTAACTTGTATATATTTGAAATCATGGTGGAGGAGGCAGGTTATTTTCCTCCTTGACAGTACCATAAACTTCTTGCAGTATGTTCCACTCACTTCCAGCTGTCTAAAAATAGCACGGTTTATTGAAAAAAGCCTGCCTATTATATATAATTCACCTTGGATGTATCAAACACAAGCTCGACATTAGCTTGGAGCCTAAATGTACCATAATGTAAACCAAGGTACCAGTGCCTCATTTGATGAGCAACAGTCCAGAAAATAATTAGAAAAAGATTAATAACATTATCACTTAATATCAGCACCAGCACATAGTTACTGATATACCTTGTACTGCAAGCTTCAACTTGTTCAAGCATGGAGCAGTTAAGACATGTTTAAAGGTTATCAAAATTTCGGCACAGCAAGTATGGGTAAAATTTTAAGGAATGTCATGATGATGTATATTGAATAATTTTGGCAGGATCTGAGTGGAAAGGTGCTACCTTTTGAGCTGTAAACAAAGGACCCCAGTATTTTGTGCGTTTATACATGTATAACACTGAAAGTGATATTTAAAGTATATTTGCACAGGAGCATCTCATCATCATAGATCTGGCAAAATCTTATATCTGCTAGCAGTCATCATGTAACACTTGCATAATTATTAATTCTACGATAAGTAAGAGCAGTTAATGCAAATGATGTTGGTCATTTATACTGCTAAGGGCCCGTAAACCTCACCTGCGAAACCAGTAAAATCTCGTTTACCAAAAGACAAAGGATTTACTGGCGGGTGATCAAGACCAAAGAGGATAGTAATATTGATCTTTGACAATGTCTCTCCAGGTCTCAGGACTTACTTTGCCCCCAAAAGGCAAAATGACGTACCTACAGATTTTGTGTTTTCAGGAAAAATGCAAAAAACATTTGATCGTCAGCATTAAAAAACTTAAGATACATCGATTTGACATGTAAAAAAGTACCAGTAAAAATATGTCACTCTGCCATTCATTTAACTTGGATAATACTTTAAATAGCCAGTTTATGCAAAAAAAAATAAACAGGTTTTTGTCAGATACGTCAGTCTGCCATTGGGAGGGCATTACTCTCCAGACACACCTGACTTCCTCTCCAATTTCCCAATGCAGTCATCAATATTAATTACCATAAATTCTGTTAAATATCCATGTTTCCCTTGCCTTTTCATTTCCTGGACCAAGGTAGATACTATTTTAGTTAAGTTCAAGAAACTAACGCCCCCTCAAGCCCTCTGATGTTTGTTCAGAAAAGCAGAAATGAGTAAATTCACTACTTTAAAACCAGTGTAGTATTCAGATGACCAGCAGTTGCAGTAGGCCAAATCAAGGCCTGTTCTCCACAGGAGAGAAGGAGGCCCCGCAGTAACTGAGTAAGGTTGTATAGGGCTCTAGGTCCTTTTCAATCAGCAGTTACTTTAGTTTAAAGCTTACTAGAGGCATCAGCCAAGAATTCCCTTCCCTAGAAAAATGAAGATACAGTCTCACCGATAGTCAATATTCACTCCAAAACCTATTACACCATGCTGATTACTAGATACATTGGCAGAGACAAACCTAAACATCCTCACAACAAGCCAATTACACTGCATGACTAGTAGTACAGTAGTCTCAGGATAAACGCATAGTCCTCGGGATGCTTCAAAAACGTGTGTTTAGGAGATGCGTGTCTTTATAAAAAGTAATGAAAAATTTTGATTACTTCCCTTATGGCACTGCAAAATGCAGGGTTATTTTCCTTGATTGTACACATATTTGACGTGAAAGGGAGGTTATTAAACCTTTGAGTTGACCTACGTTTTGGGTTCTTTTATAAAACAACATTGAAATAAAGAAATTCCTAAGAGGGAACAACATTGACAATTCAAGTTTCATGAACAAAATGTCTAGAATCTTAAGTTTGTTTCCAACGTTATTGTCTTGTGAGTAGACATTATACATCGTATCGAGTATGTCGATGAAAATAAGAGACTAGACTCTAAGAGTGAAGACTGCACAACACTACTGACGGATGAAATCGCAATGAGTGAATAACCAATATTGACTATGACTAGATTTGTTTTACACAGATGATGCCTGACACTGACAGTGATACACCACGTGCGAACCTCAGACAACCGTGCAACATGAAAAGCTAGGGTGGAAGAGAGAGGATACTAGCTGTAATGGATGGATCTGACCAGGCAGACAAAAAGCAGCTAAAAGTAAAATTGCATCACCTTGCCTGTGCTCCACTCCAACCCTCCCTTCCCTACCCTTCCAAGCTTGCGGCCGATCCCATGGCCCAGGTAGAGGGCATTGTGTGTTTAGATCTATTCGACGATACTGATGTACAGCCTTTGTCCTACACCCATTTCCTTTCATGTACCGGTATGATGTGTGTAAGCATGCTAGCCCAGTTTCCTGGCTGTCATGTGCCGTAATAGCGTGGATATTTCGTCCACTTTACTATCAGGCACAGTAAGCAATGCCGATTTAATAATTTCAAAGCGTGCGTTTAGGCGATGTAGAGTGCGTTTAGAGTATACCAATTACATAGTAAAAAATCGGTCAGACCGTTTCAGCGTGTATTTAACCTAAGCGTGCTTTTACCTGAAGACTACTGTAGTAGTTTACAGGTTCTGTTCATCCTGATAGGATCTTTGATATGAATCAGGACCCTTTTTGCCCTCATCCAAAAAAAAAAAAAAAAGAAAAGAAAAGTTCTAAGACAACATGAGTTATCAAATTAACATTAACCAAGTAAAAGCACTTTATGAAATCTATATCCTTTGGACAGTATACTTACAAGTTACATAGATAAAGAGTAGAAATGCTGACACTACGAAACTTGCAAGTTTAAGCAATTTTGCAGCAAAGATATGTGGTAGCACTTAGTTTTGTCACTGAAGGCTTTAAACAATATATCTAGAAATTAATGAACAGATAGATCTTGGAACACTGATTGAGCCGTTTTTCAACTATGAAGTTCCAAATCTGGCGGATCAACAAGAATACCTTCCAAAAAATAGAAAACATGCAATTAACAAGTATGGCTGTAAAATGTTATTAACACCGATAATAAGTATGATCCAGATCTATAAATCTAAACCTCCTATCTTTAAAAAAAATCATCAAAATAACAAATTGATAGACTTCAAATATAGGCTACATGTAGGCCTATTTATTTGGATTCTATATATTCTAGATTTTTACATGACATTTACTTTTTGAGAGCTAAGTTATATAATGTAGATTCTGGATTTGATTTTCTCTAGACCTAGATCTAGATCTAGACAGATCAGATTAGAGATTATACAGTAAGTTCGAATGTAAAAACTAAGATGTAGGTCTAGACTAAAATAGTAAGAAAGATCTTGATCTCCACACCTTTTTAAAACCATTCTGGATTAAAATTATTATATCACTCATCAAGTAAAACAGCATCTTAATCAGATTGAACATGGACATTTAGAGAGCCCCTAAGTCTTTGAAAACTGGAACAAAACTGTCTACGTTGAATCAGCAAATTCTAGAAGCTGTTGGAGGACTCTTCGAGAAGTGCAAAAATGAAAGTAAAAATAAATTATTAAAATTACACTATTTGAAAGAAATCATGTGTACGAGCAAAACAAGGCTTAATCAACTCCAACAAGTTGAATAAAAATAATATATTGAACTATGAACTTACAACTATGTTCGCGGTTGGAAATGATAAATGGCAAGCTTACAAGAACCTTTAACGATTTCGGTTTTGCAATGTTGTTGTCAGCTAGTGTAGCAGAAAATTTACTCCGCCATGTTGAATATTATTACAGGAAACTGGTACGAGGAATGTTGGGATACTATGTTTAGATCTCAATCACTTGAAGGCCAAGGTCGAGTTCATAGATTTTCCATGAATTCGCTAGATTCCTGAGTTCCAGATAACGATCGCCTAAAAGAGAAAGTTCTGAGGTTTCGCAGGAAAGGCTTACGGGCCCTAAGCTAGACTATGAAGTAATATTTTTAGACTGACCGACATCATTTGCATAAACTCCTCCCACCCAGCGGTACGTAGCAGAATCGCTTTTCGCAAACATGCTAGCCTCTCACCGTGAACGTAACTGTTAATTAATGGTTACATGATGACTGCCAGCGATGCTCTAATGCTACCGGTACTGAGTACTAGCCTGGACCAGGTGCAAGCGCGCAATGGAGAGTGTGTTTCCACTGCTCCACTGCATGCTCACACAGTTACATTACATAACAATCACATGATCCGAGACAGTTATACCAGCAGCAGCAGCAGATTTCACTGGTCTAAACAGATGACCAGACTGACCAGGCCTAACGCTCGCTTGCGGCTTCCGATGTAAACAACGCAGACCGATTTGCACACGTCACTAGGGAAACCAAGCGTTTGTTACGTTATGACTCATGCTTACGGTACGTAACTCAATCTGCGTAACATGGTTATTGTAGATGGGAAGAAGTTGAAGGGTCCAAGATTCTTCCCAGAGGTGTAGCTGCCCTATCTGTAATTGTTGTGAACTTTAGCTGACCGGGTCTTTATTTTATTTTATTTTATTTATTTATTTTTTTTTTTTTTTTTGCGTTGACAGCATTAAAGTCTTTTTCCTGCAGATACTGATCGAAGTAGTCCAGCACGCCTGATAGTTTCTGTCAAGCGATCTTTTTCTTATTGACATGTCCTATGGTCATGGTGATCTCTGGTATAAGGGTCCAGAGTATCTCTTCCAACTCCGAAACTTTTAGTCTTTGCTACATACATATACATTTTTTTTACAGTTTGTATTTCTAACTTATATATGTGAATATTCTTGGGTGGTTTCTTGTTCTTGTTTTTGTGTTACACGCAGGCGTAAAGCCGAAACCTTAGGTGTTTTGTTTTGTTTTGTTTTGTAAACTTGGGAGCTGCACTCCTTTTTTTTTTTACTGTGCTTCACAGCTATTCACAAATCTTCACTGCGATATTCAATTTTAATTGACCTCACTACTACTACTACTACTACTACTACTACTACTACTACTACTACTACTACTACTACTACTACTACTACTACTACTACTACTACTACTACTACTACTACTACTACTACCACTTCTACTACTACTGCTACCACTACTACTACTACCTCTACTACTACTACTACTACTACTACTACTACTACTACTACTACTACTACTACTACTACTACTACTACTACTTCTGCTGCTGATGCTGCTCCTGCTTTTACTGCTGCTACTACTACTACTACTACTACTACTACTACTACTACTACTACTACTACTACTACTACTACTACTACTACTACTACTTCTACCATTAAGTCAACTGTGAACTTTATCATTTGGCTATTTGCTACATTTAGGATATTTTAATATTGTTGCAAAGTGTGCTTTTGGATTAAACAAAAGCTGCTCTCCGAGTATTACTCTGTTCTAACTGCGACAAAAAGTTATAAGAAATAAATCACTATAAACCTTCATATGCAACGATTTGTTCATTTGGGTGACTTGGCCTGGAGTTGGGGAAGCTTTGGATTGAGCGCAAGTTAGGAAAAGTGTGTCACAATATTTAAGCTGTTGTCTACCTCCTTGTGTCAAGATCATTGAAATCTAGGTTTAAGTATTGTTTTATCATAATTACAATTGGAATAAGGCTGGTAGACTTAAGAAACAACTCCCGTTTATGACTTGGCAGAGATATAGGCTTAGAGTGGTGAGATCTTCTGTTGGTTCAATTCAAACAGCCTTGTGACATCATTGCATTATTATCTTTTTTTTTTGTGTGTGTGTTTTTCTGTGGATCCAAGGGTGCAACTAGCCGATTTTGGAAAGGAGGACCTCGGGCTAGTAACAATAATTCCAATCCAGGTTAATTCGAGGCACTTGTGGGATTGACTGACAGTGACAAAAAATAGCATTATACGAAAGAATATGTTTGTGAACTTCTCTTCCTATATTTTTAGTTAAATAACTTTCTACAGTGCTATCTTTATTTACTTACATGTATCTTTATGTCAGTTGCCATGTAGCGATGTATTTTCTTGCTTTATTTTTACTTCAAATTTCAAAGAGGGTTAGAACGAGAGAGAGAGAGAGAGAGAGAGAGAGAGAGAGAGAGAGAGAGAGAGAGAGAGCATAAGCATACAATGAATGTGTATATTAGAAGAAGTACAAGAATAATATACAAGAATGAACAAAATCTCAGCCTAGCGAAAATGTTCTTGCATGGACACTGGGCCAAGTTTTAGATTGAAAAAAAAGGTCCAAAGTTTCTCTCTCTCTCTCTCTCTCTCTCTCTCTCTCTCTCTCTCTCTCTCTCTCTCTCTCTCTCTCTCTCTCTCTCTCTCTCTCTCTCTCTCTCTCTCTCTCCCTCCCTCCCAACTCCCTTCTCTGTGTAACTCGTTCCTGTATTCTCCTCTCAACATATTCAGTGATAATCTGACGGAGATCTTCAGCCTCTCCTTCATTTTGAGAAGATCACCAGCCACAGACTAAACAACTTGAGACAATGTGCTTTTGAGAGGGAATCGTTACCATCTACTGAGTTTTGAAGGGTGGCGTGATTTGAATCATCAGCCTATTTAAGGGATTTTGCCCTTGATGTGTAAGTTGATTTTCTTTTGTCAAGAATTTTTGAACCAGTTTAAATTCATGTGATCATTACTTTTGATACCTTAGCAATAACATAAGTTATAAAGGTAAAAATGAATTTAAAGCTAATTTAATAATGAGCTATAAGAATGTGATCTTCAGCTCAACATTGTATTATGTAACTGACTAAACCTCGCCTCTATTCTCACTCTTTCTTTTCTCTCCCATTTCTGTCGATCTGTCTTATCCTGGGCTGAGACTATGAGGAGTTAGTCCTTTTCCCTTTTCTATATCCTATATCATTTTTTTCCCGTATTAAATCTTCATTTCTGTTTTTCACTTCATATTAAGACATTAGCTCTAAACTCTTATTAGAGCTGGCTCACCAGAGTCAAACCTTTTTTTTTCTTTTTCTCCCAACTCTTGAGGCTTTTATGTGAGGGATATGTGGATCCAAGGGTGTAACTAGCCGATTTTGGAAAGGAGGACCTCGGGGTAGTAACAATAATTCTAATCCAGGTTAATTCGAGGCACTTGTGGGATTGACTGACAGTGACAAAAAATAGCATTATACGAAAGAATATGTTTGTGAACTTCTCTTCCTATATTTTTAGTTAAATAACTTTCTACAGTGCTATCTGTATTTACTTACATGTATCTTTATGTAAGTCGCCATGTAACGATGTATTTTCTGGCTTTACTTTTACTTCAAATTTCAAACAGGGTTAGAACAACAAAGAGAGAGAGAGAGAGAGAGAGAGAGAGAGAGAGAGAGAGAGAGAGAGAGAGAGAGAGAGAGAGAGAGAGAGAGAGAGAGAGAGAGAGAGAGAGAGAGAGAGAGAGAGAGAGAGAGAGAGAGAGAGAGAGAGAGAGAGAGAGAGAGAGAGAGAGAGAGAGAGAGAGAGAGAGAGAGAGAGAGAGAGAGAGAGGCTAAGTGAATCGAAAGTCCAAAACGGCGGCCACCTGAGAGGTAGCCTATGGATCGAAGAGCTATGTTGGTCCTAGCGAAAATAATTAGGTCAACGTTCTTGCTGGAACACTGGGCTAGTTTTAGATTGGAACACTGTCTAAGTGTCTTGTTCTAGATTTAGGTAAAGCCATCGGTCATACACAGAGAAAACAAATACGGCCCAACATATCTTTTCGATCCATAGGCTACCTCTCAGGTGGCCGTCGTTTTGGACTTACTATAATATTTTAATTTGTTGTTAGAACGATTTTTGTATTTCCAAAGTAAATGGCTGAAGTCTCAGAATCTTGTAGTGATTAGCTTAGCCAAATCAGACATGGCCAATAATTGATGGCTTTCTCTAGTTTGATCTAATACTCTTAATTCTCTTTTTTTGCTTGTGACAATATCATTGAAATCTAGGTTTAATTATTGTTTTATCACGATTGCAATGGGAATAAGGCTGGTAGACTTCAGAAATCAATTCCCTTTCATGACTTGGCAGAGATATAGGCTTAAAGTGATCAGATATTCTGTTGGTTCAATTCAAGCAGCCTTGTGACATCATTGCATTATTATCTTTTTTTGTGTGTATGTTTTTCTTCGTTTTCTCCAGTAGGACAGACAGGTTTTTCAATCTTACATGTCATCTCTTTTCTTATCCTTTCTGCTTAAAACAAACTTCATCTTTCACAAAAATCATTTTTTTTTTATTTTCTCCAAAAATTAAGAGAGGGGAAAAAAATCATTTGTTCTTGCTTTAAGTCTTTCCAGGTCAAGACAAATTTTGAGCTACATTTGTAGACCAATCAAAGGTACTCAGCTTACACCTCATGTACAAGTGAGACTTACATGTTTACCTTCTAATATTCATGACTTTTTTTTCAAGCAAATTTCATGTCTGCTAAGTGTTGTCTGTGAATACATTCCTTTGTTTTATGGTTTGTTTGTTTTTTTCACTATGTATGTTTTGAGTCCTTTGTACTTTCCAGCTTTGAAAATGTGATAGAACTGGAGTGTTATGTTATATTTGCAATCTGTGCTGTATATATGGCAGTGGTTGTCTATACATAATTTTAGGTAGAGCAGCGCCCAACATATGCGGTATCCATTTACGTTGAAACAACAAAGACATATTGCTTACAACTACCTTTAATAGATATACCTTTTTTTTTTTTTTTTTTTTTTGTAAAACACGGCAATCCTTAGATTATTCATAGAAAATTCTCCATATATCAATGAATTAGGGGCCCTGCTCTTTAGAGTAGACGATCATGACCTTCTGCGCATCTCTATCCCTTGATGCTGTTAGTGCATCTGTCAGTCATTTTACATTTAGCCACTTATCTTTTCTTGCTTCTTTCCCCTGTTGCTTTTCCTTTAAAAACAATCGAGTTGTCACAAGGTGTTTCAGTTTCTTTTTTCTCATCACATGGCCAAAAAAAGACTGCCTGTAGTTTACATATGGCATTTATGAGCAATGATGTGCTAGCTCCTCGTAGCACAGTTTAGTTTTATTTCTTTGAAGTTCATGAATAAGATTCATAGCATTATCCTTAGGAACCACATTTCTGTTTCCTCCAGTTAATTTTGTAGTTGTTTTTTAAATTGTCCAAGCCTAACATCCATACATAAGGATGGGTTCAATAAAACACTCCAGTGCTCTTTTTCTCATGTAGATGAGATGTATTCATTTGTGAGTTCTGATTTCAGTCAATGAAAACTCATTTTTCACTTGCGCCGTTCTTGATGCGATTTCACAGTTGTTATGTCCATCTCTTAACTTTAAAGTGCCAAAGTATTTGCATTGATCCCTGAACTTGAATTAATTTTGGCTTCTAAAGAATTGATCTGTGCACACTCATTGTTTCGATTGACGACCATTACTTCTGTATTTTTGCCCTTTAATCAATATCCTTTCCTTATTCTTTCTTCTTCAGTCTGATAATTGTGGCAAATTTTCTTTATTTTCTGCAATTAATACAGCGTCATCAGCGTATCTCATGTTGCTTACTTTGTGCCCTCCTATTTTAATTCCTGGGTATCCTTCTATGCTTCTCAAATCATTTCACTGCAGAGAGAGAAAAGGTCTGGAGCAAGTTCACATCCTTGTCAGACACCGCACTTTATTTTTTTGTTTTGTTTTAATGAGCTGATTTACTCATCAACTCACATTGTTGCTGTCTGTTATCAGTTCATGTTTTTTTTTTAAATCGGTCTTGCCCAAGGATCTCCCACAGACTAGCAGAGGGAAGGATACCCTCATTCCTCTTTCTCAGAGTTGGCTCTGATCTGCCGCCCTATTAAAGTCATGCTTTTTTACATCTAAATTGAGCAAGTATTATAAGTTTGATTTAATCTTAAAGCATTCTAAGGTTTACACTCTTAATAAACATACATTTATTTTTACACTGCTTGCTGTAGCCATATTTTTTTTTACTCTTTAATAAAGGTAATGTAATATCTTCAGCTGAACACTGTATGATGTAACTGTCTAAACCTCGCCTCCTTTCTTACTTTTTCTTTTCTCCCCTCTGTCTTATCCTGGGCTGAGACTATGAGGATTTTGTCCTTTTCCCTTGTCCAATATTCTATTTCATTTTTTCCATATTAAATGTTCATTTCTGGTTTTCACTTCATATTAAGACATTAGCTTTAAACTCTTTTTAGAGCTGGCTCACCAGAGTAAAACCTTTTTTTTTTCTTTTTCTCCCAACTCTTGAGGCTTTTATGTGAGGGATATGTGGACCCAAGGGTGCAACTAGCCGATTTTGGGAAGGAGGACCTCGGGGCAGTAACAATATTTCTAATCCACGTTAGTTCTAGGCACTTGTGGAATTGACTGACAATTACAAAAATAGCATTATATGAAAGAATGTATTTTTGAACTTCTCTTCCTTTATTTCGTTCGGTGCTATCTTTATTTACTTACATGTATCTTTATGTAAGTCGCCATGTAGCGATGTATTTTCTGGCTTTATTTTTACTTCAAATTTCAAAGAGGGTAAGAACGAGAGCGAGAGGAGAGAGAGAGAGAGAGAGAGAGAGAGAGAGAGAGAGAGAGAGAGAGAGAGAGAGAGAGAGAGAGAGAGAGAGAGCAAACGCATACAATGACAATATATATATATATATAGTCAGTTGAAATTTGAATTCTCAATATTCATCTCTCGATAATTCAGGCTAGTTTTCTGTAGTCCCAATTAACGTTATGGGATTGATTGAAATAAGATATTTTGAACCAAGCTCCCAAGCTTTTTAATTCTTACTTAAATGCTCGATAGCCTTGAACCTTTGTTACTCGTGTCTTTTGTTCAAACCTGCTATTGTTGTTTATTCTGAGTTTAATACTTTAGTTATGACCAACTCTTGAGCCTAATTATTATTCTACACAGCAAATCACTTATTTTATTTGTGTGTGTGTGTGTGTATGCTGAGGTTTCTATGCTTGCTGTATGCCAGGTGACCTGGGGTGAGCACCGAGCAAGATCCAGTGGTTTGAGTGAACTAATAAAGTATACTACGCACATCAGTAAGGATTCTGATGCCATTTGAATCTGCTTTTTAATTTACTTGAGAAGGCATGAGAACAATAAACCATTCCATAGTTTACTTGCACATTGTGTGAGGTCAAGTTAAATGGTAAGCTTTTTTTTTCTCGGAACCTGGAAATCTTACAAACGTTATAATGTATTAACAACACAATTACAACGTAAACATGTGAGACCTAAACGTCTGGCACAGCTCAATTCTGCTAGTTTGAGTTGTGGAAAAGAGTCAAGAAAAAACGTCTAAAGAGGAATGATTCAGGCTTACTATACGTTGTTTTTAAACTAACACAAAGTGGCTCTTTGATTTTTTTTATTGTTTGATGCAGCGCTGACTATTATCTTTCTCGAAGACAACCTTTGAGTGAAATGGCTTAAGAACTTCAACTTTTTCAAAATGATAGCCCTAACGTCAATGTTATTAAATTAGCTTATTAGCATCCGGGCTCCTAACAAAATAAGTAGTAACTAATTACTAGCAAAGCCTGTTTAATCTGTCTTTGTTTTCCCCTGGAAATAAGTTCAGCTTTCTGTTAGATTTGAAAACTCTCAATTATATAGGACTACATACTTCCTTCATGAATTTGTTGTTGTTAACATGGAGCTTCAGTCTCTGAAGTGACAAAATATTCTAAAATAAGCAATACTGGACATTTTGCTTTTCAAAGTTTTAACTATTGTTTTCGTCTCATATATATATATAAATATAAAAATTATATATAAAGGCCGCCGTTAAATCCTAATTTGGTTATATCTATAAATAGCATAATTCCAATATGGCCGCCGGTTATTTCTAATTTGACAATCTCCATAAATAGCATAATTCGAATATGGCTGCCGGTTATTCTGGCAATCTCTGTAAATAGCATAATTCCAATATGGCCTCAGGTTAATTCTATTTTGGTAATATCTATAAATAGCATAATTCCAATAAAACCGCCGTTAAATTCTAATTCTGTAATATCTATAAATAGCATAATTCCAATATGCTCGCCGGTGAATTCTATTGTGGTAATATCTAGAAATAGCATAATTCCAAAAAGGCCGATATTAAATTCTAATTTGGTTATATCTATAAATAGTATAATTCCAATATGGCTGCCGGTTATTCCTAATCTGTCAATCTCTGTAAATAGCATAATTCCAATATGGCCGCAGGTTAATTCTATTTTGGTAATATCTATAAATAGCATAATGCCCAAAAATTTTTGCAGCGACGAAACGAAATAAACCAGTTGTTGGCTCGGATTATGAAAAAAAATTATATGGTTTAGAATTAAAATAAATTTAAACTTTTTAATAAGTCTGCGCTTCGAAACTGTAGAGATGAACAGTAGATGGGGGGTGAAAGGGTTGGGTTTAGATTTTAGGATTTTCCCCTCAATTTAGATGTATAGATGTATGGGATTATAACTTTGTTTAGCATTTTCCAAGAAAATTTGTAACACTTATGCCCCTTGCTCCCCTTTTTTACGACTTTGTGATAATGTTGCACGGTCATCTTTGATATCACCAAACAATTACATGTATGCAGTAATGCTGCTGCTGCTGCTGATGATGATGATGATGATGATGATGATGATGAGGATGGTTTATAATAATTTTCAACTGCAGTTATAACAACAAAGATATTGGTAATAATAATTATAATTGCAATAATAATAATAACAACAACAACAACAACAACAGCAATATATATAATGATGATAATGATAATAGTAGTAGTAGTAGCAGCAGCAGCAGCAGTAGTAGTAGTAGTAGTAGTAGAGGAAGTAGTAGTAGTAGTAGTAGTAGTAGTAGTAGTAGTAGTAGTAGTAGTAGTAGTAGTAGTAGTAGTAGTAGTAGTAGTAGTAGTAGTAGTAGTAGTAGTAGTAGTAGTAGTAGTAGTAGAAAAAGAAGAAGTAATGCTAGTAGTAGAAGTAGTAGTAATAAAAGCTGAAGTTATGAAAGTACAGATGAACGAAAACAGCTAAAATAGATTTTTTAGAGAATTATTTTAGTTTCAATTTAAAAGTATTAAAGTACATTTTTAAGCTGCCTAGTGTGTTTCTAGATCACCAGTATAATAATAATGTAGACCTATAACCGGTTCGGAAAGAAGAGGCATTCAGCGATTTTTTTTTTTTTAGTTATTATTCACTGGAGCCTAAAATTATTTCATCCATACCAACAACAAACGGGAGTATGGTAAAGTAAACAGTTATTTCTTTACTGCTTTGTTGTTGTTTTTTTTCTTACCTAAAGTTACTCCACCCCGTTCGATAAAAATTTTAACTTAATAAAGATGCATATGACAATCATGAACTCTCAAGACCTAATTTATAATTAGCTAATCCAAGAAAATATTAATTTAAAAAAGGCCTTAATTGTTGTGTAGACCCATCTTCGACGCATCAATATGAAAGCAAAAGCAGAAGGTTATACTTTGCTGCTTCGTTTCACTTGTAAACCTGCAGAATGGTAAACAGATCACAAGAGACGGACAAAAATGGCCCGCCGAAGGGTTGGCTCTAGCCCGGAAGGCGCTTTGAATGTAGATCTGGTTCTATCAGCTTCGACCGGCACCAAAAAAAAAAAGGAAAAATTAATGATGATGATGATGATGATGATGATAATAATAATAATAATAATAATAATAATAATAATAATAATAATAATAATAATAATAATAATAATAATAATAATAATAATAACAATAATAATAAGAGTAATAATAATAATAATAATAATAATAATAATAATAATAATAATAATAATAATAATAATAATAATAATAATAATAATAATAATAATAATAATAATAATAATAATGATAATAATAACAACAAAAACAACAACAACAATAACATTAACAATAAATAAATAAATAAATAAAACCTGTGCATTGTGAGCTTTATCCAAACTACCGTTCGCGCTGAACAATGAAAAGGTGTTCGACCTTTACAGAGAGCTGTGTGGCTATTATTCATCTGGAGTTACACATTTTGTCGTGAAACCTTTATGTGAAATATTAATTGCAAGATGATATTGTCTTAATTATTTGTTTGATATTACCTTAATTTGGGTGTTGAACAAGCCGTGCTTTCAAAGCTGAGATTGTTGTACTCACTGAAAATAAAAGCATATATGTTCTATCCAAGCAGTAAAATAAATCACGATAATGAAATATAGGTATTTAGAGAACAAGCATGCACCATATAAGGACTGTAATGTGCTGGATCCTATCTTGGTTTGTTTCGGAAAGAATCAAAATAAGCACAAGCTCACATTCATGCAGTCGGTGATAAATCATCAATTTCAAAATTTATGTTGTGACGACTGCATGTTATAACTAAGTCTTACTTTATGGACAAAAATCAAAACAAAACAAAATAAAGGAAATCTGAACGCGCAATACCATAACTAAGATTAGCTACTTTGATTTATTGATTTCGATCGCAAAAATCTGAAGAAATATCGGGAAAAAGTGGCGAAGGGTTTACATTTCACTTTGTGTATTTTAATTTTTACTCTTGACCTTTATAAAACTGATCCTAACAGATCGCAAAGCATTTTTGTATTTGCTGTTGTAATTGTAATAAACGAAAATATTCACAGCTGTGCTGCCAAAATACCATATCTCTTGTATTCCTAACAAGATATGGTACAAAGTGAAGTCCCGACCTCTGTGATCGAAAGAATCTATGAACAAAGCGCACGAGCTGAGGATGACGTATGGCGCCGTACCGAAAATGAAGATTGCGCAGACAAGGTTGACAGAGCTCAGTACACGAAGTTCCTTGGCACTGAGATTGTTATCGCTCTTGCTGCTTTCTCCGGCGGTCTTGGCACCATCGTTGCTCTTCTCTTCTTTGGATCGGCCAGACTTCATGTCCTGTCGTACTCTGGCCGCTTCTTTGAGTTTCCATGTCATGACCACCACACATGCTAGGGAAACACTTAAAGCAAGGAATTGTAGGCAGACATAGTGCGCAAAGAGGTAGTAGTCGGCGCTGTCTCGATACACCTTATCGTTCCTCCTGGAGTAGCCCATGCGGGTGCGATTCAGCCTCTTGTCAAAGTAAGGCTTCATAGTGTCTACGTAGAAATTAGGAATGTAGGAGATGATGACGCATACGTAAATAGCCAGTATTACTATCACACAGCGCCTACGTGTGAAGAAAAATCGGAAGTTGATTGGTGAGGCTACACATGCGCACTTCTGAACCGCAGCGAACACAGTGAGAAGTGTTGAGACAATGTGCCACACCCTTGCATGCCGAGAAAAAAAGAAAGCAATAGCAAAAATGTTGTAGTAGGGATACTGTCTGCCGAAGACATATGCTGCTCCAAGCACTCGCTCCACTGTCCACAGTGAGCAGTGGAGAAAATCAGAGATGGAGAGTGCTAGGAAGAGACAGGTCATGCCATCGGCGAGACCGATAGTGATAAATGTTGATATGTTGATAATGTTTGAGAAAACAGAGGCTACCAGAATTGATGGATTGATAAAATAGTAGATGGATCTTCGCAACATGATGGCTGTGGCTGTCTCCAGAAAGCGAATCTTAGTATCAACGGCAATCTCCAGGCCTAGCTGGGTGGCGTTAGCGGAAAACTTGAAATCACTCTCCATGCTTGAACGAGATATAAAGACCTGGAGTATATTAAAAACCTGAGTTTTTGCGGAATAATATCGTAAGCTTTTTGTTTTTATCTTGTAGTAATAATTACATGTATATAGTTTGCTATTCCGTTTTAAATTGTATCGTTCAATAGTGAGTGCTTGAGGGGTTCCAAGAACGGGTCGGATGAGGCTCAAGCTGTGCTTGTTACCACTCTGAACACCAGCCAGTTTCTCGAGGTCTTCTGTGTGGGGCCGGTCATACTTGTTCACTTATTGTGGAGCACCACTATCTCCCAACAAACATTGTAGAATTATGAGGATATTTAAATAGGTGCATGAAACATCCTATCACTTAAAATACATGATTTTTCATCTGTAGCGCGCATATTTTTTGAGCCAGTCGTACAAAATCATTGACCTGTTATCATCTTTATGTTAAAATGAACTTTCTCTTTGGTTTTTTTTATTTACAGAAGAGCAGCAGCTGAACCCAATTAACTTTTTTAATTAGGATCAAAGTAACCTCTTATGAGTAAAAGATCGGAAAAGTCAAATATCAAATATTACCTGGAGAGATAATTGAAATAACCTGCTAGACATTTCATGAAGCTGAACAAAATTAATGAATTTGAGGAGAGCCATTTTTGTTTAATCTATACTCTTTATAATACAGTTTGATTCGAATAGAAGCTACAAATTAAAGCTTAACATTAGAATTCGGCAGATTGAAATATCACCCACATGTGAACTCTTGGCGTAAGCTAACAATACGGAACTACTTAAGATGTTTACTGCCAATATTTGCATCTAATCTATGTGGTTAGTGACATTTGATTCTTTCTTAGAGGATGACAGTACAGATCCAGTTACCACATAATTTATAATTATCTTTCATAATTAACTCAGTTTTGACGTTTTGAAACTTTAAACAAGAAAATTACAGGTCAGTAATTAAGGTTTGATTCTTAGAGAGGCCAATTTTTTTTTTCAGGTCAGGTATTTTGATTTTCATCTGCCTTGGTGTCATAATTATAAGCTACTCGGCTCTACAATTTTGTACACTGATCTCAATTTTAATCACTTACTATCCGTGTCAAACACTACTTAGACATTAGATAAAGAAAAAGAGGTTACAGAATGTTGAAGTAGAGGGAAAAATGGAGAGGAGGGGATCGATGCTGTGTAAAAGGCAAATAATGGGGAGTGAGAGTGAGAGTGAGAGTGAGAGAGAGAGAGAAGATATATATATATATATATATATATATATATATATATAGAGAGAGAGAGAGAGAGAGAGAGAGAGAGAGAGAGAGAGAGAGAGAGAGAGAGAGAGAGAGAGAGAAATGATTGTTCGGAAGTTACAATTAGACGAATGGTAGGAAACCAATACAGTTAGATAATATTCACGCCCAGAAGAGTGACTTTATTTGCTTTTGGTGGTCTTAGTAGTGTGCCTGAGGCAGAGGAAAATCACAAAAGTTGCTAAGCTGAAATAACATAAGTCATCTTGTTTTAGAAATGGTGATAAACTCACTACCGATGGTGTTCATCTCCAAGCAATGTTCATAAATTTATATCTTTAAAAGCGTAAAATACTTCGACTCACTTTTTGTTTTCAAACAGTCGCCGGTAACGCTGGCATTAAGTGATGAAATTGGGATTTCATCAAGTGAAAAAAAGGAGAACAGCTTTACCGCGGAGAAAATTGTGACATGCCCACACATTGAAGAAAAGAATCCAGGATGATGTATTTACCCATTAAACAACGGAATCCAGAATGATGTTCCCAGCCTCTGTTCAACAGAATCAAGAGTAAAATACATTTACCTAACCACTGAACAACAGAGCTCAGAGTGATGTACCTTTCCATTGAAGAAAAGAATCCAGAATCATGTACCCAGCCGCTGTTCAAGAGAATCCAGAATGATGTACCCAGCCACCGAACGACAAACTCTAAAGCGATGTACCTATTCATTGTACAACAGAATCCAAAGTGATGTACCCAGCCTCTGTTCAACAGAATCCAGAATTATGTACCTAGCCATCATTCAACAGAATCAAGAGAAGTAAACATTTACCTAACCTCTGAACAATAGAGTTCAGAGTGATGCACCTTTCCATTGAAGAAAAGAATCCAGGATGATGTACTTAGTTACTGTTCAATAGAATCCAGAGTTATGTACCCAGCCACCGAACGACAGACACCTATTCATTGTACAACAGAATCTACAGTGATGTACCCAGCCATCGTCCTACAGAATCCAAAGTTACGTACTCAGTCATCGTTTAACAGAATCCAACGTGATGTATCCAGCCTCTGTTCAGCAGAGTCCAGAGTCATGTACGTAGCCAATCTGTAAATCTATATAAGGCCATTAAAAACAGCGAAAGCTAGAATTTTGCGCACGGCTAAAACAAAAAAATTAATTTAATCCTTTGTGTTTAGTGCCTGATCCTATGCATTAATTTAGTTGGTGAAATATTAAGAGAATATATCTGGATTCTGTGCACAGTCACGTCGCCACTCACGCCATGCTCAGGGCAGATACTAACCCTGAAGGAACTACGAGGGCAGGCTGATAATTAAGTTCCGTTTGCTAATAACTAGGTCAATTTTCGTCACATCTACCTAAAATTTCATACATATACTCTCGAACCATTTTTCTAGACTTAACTATAACAACAAGTTTGTGTGACGTCATTCGTGCTCATAATGCAGTGACGCGCAACACATGATGTGGTAGCCATGTTTATGAGACAATGGCGACTTCCAATGACCTTCTCATCAAACAGCGCTCTGTTATCGAGTTTTTGGCAGCTGAGGGATGTTCTGCTGCAAACATTCATGCAAGAATGAAGACAGTTTATGGTGAAATGTGCATTTCAGACTGTGCAGTTCGCAAATGGGTGAGAATTTTTAAAGGGGAAGACCCCAGAGAGACAATTCTGCGTGATCGAAAGCGTTCGGGTAGGCCCCTTTCCGCATCGGACACGGCTCATCGAGAGAAAGTTGACTGCATGATTAGAGCTAATCGAAGGGTCAAACAAAAGAAAATTGCAGATGAAGTAGGCATTTCGAAAGAACGAGTGCACCATATCGCCACAACTGTACTGGGTTACCGAAAAGTCTCTGCCCGTTGGGTCCCAAGACAGCTCACTGTAGAGATGAAAGCGCAGAGAAAGGACATGTGTACTCAACTCTTAGAGCGTTACAATGCAGAAGGAGAAGCATTTCTGCAACGCATTGTGACTGGAGACGAATCCTGGGTCCACCACTACGATCCAGAATGTAAAGCCCAATCGATGGAGTATAGGCACAAAACTTCTCCAAGTCCAAGGAAGTTCAAGGTTGTTGCCTCTGCAAGAAAGGTCTTGTTCACCGTTTTCTGGGACATGGAGGGAGTGGTCCACATGGAATTTCTGGAGCAAGGGCAAACTGTGAACTCTGAGCGATATATTTCAACACTCCGAGCTCTCAAACTCCGACTCAGACGTATTCGGCGTGATAAGGACTCAATCCTGCAACACGACAATGCGCGCCCGCACACCAGTCGCCAAACTCAGGACGCCTTAAGGCAGCTGGAACTTACGACCCTACCTCACCCTGCATACAGCCCCGATCTTGCCCCTCTGACTATTATTTGTTTCCCCAACTCAAGAAGTACCTGAAGGGCCATCACTATGACAATGATGAGGAAGTTATCGCAGATGTTCGCAGATGGTGCCGTGGACAGCCGTCTGAATTATTCGCTGACGGCGTGAGCCAACTAGTGAAACGTTGGAGGCGGTGTGTTGATCGCGACGGTGACTACATCGAAAAATAGAGTGCTAAGTATGTAGCTGAGATATTAAGCTTTCGTTTGACGTATTGTTTATGTATATGCTGTGAAAAATTAAAAAGTTATGATTAAACGGAACTTAATTATCAGCCTGCCCTCGTATATCCTTAAAATTGCTTTTTTGTGATTTAAATTCGACTTGAAATCCAGCTATTGTGTTCTTATTTTTTGAACCAAACGTTAAGATCTTAACTGCTGAAGAGGAGAATTTCATAAAGATGACAATGAAAGAGAATGAAAAGGAAAATATTCACAAAACACATTGAAAGAGACAAACTCAAGGTAAATCTAGTGAGAAAAGTAATTGAACAGATATGGGAGTTGTCCAAACGATACCAATAGCCAGTTTGAGAGGTTTTAATGTTTATGTAGACAAAGCAGTCTCTATTTTTTTCTTCTAACAACAACAACAACAATATAATAATAATAATAATAATAATAATAATAGTAATAATAATAATAATAATAATAATAATAATAATAATAATAATAATAATAATAATAATAATAATAATAATAATAATAAGAAGAAGAAGAAGAAGAAGAAGAAGAAGAAGAAGAAGAAGAAGAAGAAGAAGAAGAAGAAGAAGAAGAAGAAGAAGAAGAAGAAGAAGAAGAAGAAGAAGAAGAAGAAGAAGAAGAAGAAGAAGAAGAAGAAGAAGAAGAAGAAGAAGAAGAAGAAGAAGAAGAAGAAGAAGAAGAAGAAGAAGAAGAAGAAGAAGAAGAAGAAGAAGAAGAAGAAGAAGAAGAAGAAGAAGAAATATAAAGATGACAAGGTTGGCAATAAGCTTAAGGTAAATTTTTGTGAGACTTTTTGGCTTTAGAGCTGTATAAAGATGCTCATTCCTTGTCCGTTTCCATAGATGACAATCAAGTAGACAAAGTGACAAATGGGGATAGATAATACGATAGAAGGATGCTTCCATTTGAATTTTGCTACCTTCAACTAGACAACTAAAGTATAATCCCTATACAGAAATTAACGATCATAAATTTATCCAGATGTGGAGAATAAGATCAGAAATAAGATTTAGTATTCGCATTAGGGGTTTTAAGAGGAAAAGATTAAAACAAGGTTAAGCTAGAAAGCAGACCATTTAAGACTTTCCTCCGCCACTTGGGTGAAATTATTGTCCTATGAAAACTTGAAAAGGGATTTTTAAAAAAATCACAAAAATTTGTTTTCCTCCTTAAGCGAACAAAAAAAATAAGCGGACTGTTTGATCTATGCAGATCTAACAAAAGTTACTGTTCAGCATGTACTGCTCCATCGTGAAGATTAATGGAGTGGCCAAGCGCTGACCAGGCCAAAATGACTGAACTGCCCTGTTTGACCTAAGGCCTGACCTGAGGCCGAGTAGTCTTTCCTTTCTCCACGTCTGTAGGAAAAAAAAAGTACCACGTTAAGGCTGAGTATTATTTTCCTTTACAACTTTTAACAACCAATGATAAAATAGAGGATAAATAATGGTCTTAGACTAACTAGAAATCTTTCATAGAGCTAAAAAAAAGGTTAAGGTTTAATAAAACTGTGAGAATTATTCATGGAACTAACAAAGGAAAAGTATCATAAGCCTATTGTGTAAATTATTTCTAGAGCTATTCTTAAACTTGTTCTCAATATTTAATGGCTATCACCATGAATTTTGGCTTGTCTTCAATTAAAAAACAAACAAACAAACGAATATATGAAAATGCCCCATAAAATAATTGTTGTAAAGATGTCAAAGTGAGATAACCGCCCTGAATTGATCGGTCTCGATGTTTTGAGCGTATGTACACAAAAAAGATATAAAAAAAAAATCACAGGACAACACAAGATAACGAGAACCAGAGTTGAGCCATACCAAACTTGAGCAAAACAAACATACAGCGTCTTCCTGGTCCGTCAACCACTGACATGTCACATCTCTACCCAGCTGCTTCGCGACGCTAACTTTGCTCGTTGGTCTGTACATAATTAATGGTTCATAAATTATGCAGGAGCGGAAGTATAAGCGAGGCAGAAAAATAGAGAGTGAGGAGAGAGAGAAAGAAAAATGTGTAGAGCTAGAGGGAAATTTAGAGATATAACTGAAGAAGATGCCAATGCGAGAGAAAAAGAGGGAAAGAAAGATTAAAAGTGAAAGACAGCAATTCACACACACACACACACATATATATATTTATATATATATATGTATATACAAACATAATTGTCCGATATAATATATATATATATATATATATATATATATATATATATAGAGAGAGAGAGAGAGAGAGAGAGAGAGAGGGAGAGAGAGAGAGAGAGAGAGAGAGAGAGAGAGAGAGAGAGAGAGAGAGAGAGAGAGAGAGAGAGAGATTAACCTCCCTCTATGTTTGTTTATCTGTGTCTCTGATTCTTTTTCTTCTTCACTCATTGTGTAACGGCATGTACCTCACCCTCCTCCTTATTTTCCCCAAACCTATCCTCTTGCTTTCTCTTCGGGAATAATACTATGTAACAACTTGTATTTCAAGAAGAAGGAAAAGGCTCTAACTGTCCGTCTCACACGCACAGCGATCACTGATAGTGATGGAGTAAAACAATTCCATAACATCTATTTCTTTCAAGCTTTGTTATTGTCAAAAACCTTAGACGTTCGCCTCAATGATCGTCTCTTATCCAATCTCCTTGCCATAAATATCCTATAGACCTAAAGACCTGAAAAAAATAATAAGAGTATAAAAACGTAAGTAGCCCACAGAAAGACTCCGACGTTAAATCATAGATGACTCAAAATAACATTTTTCTTTGAAGCCCGAAATAGCCGTTCTCTCTCTCACTCTCTCTCTCTCTCTCTCTCTCTCTCTCTCTCTCTCTCTCTCTCTCTTTTTCTCTCTCTCCCTTTCTCTCTCTCTCTCTCTCTCTCTCCCTCCCTCTTCCTCTCTGTCTCTGTCTCTCTCACCATCGTCCAAACAATCCATTCCTTCTCCATAAATGTCATACTATGCCACAATACTTAATCCCGCTGGACATATTACTTTCATTCGACACCGCCCTCTCTCGTCTGTCCCGCTATTTACCGTTTTTCCTTTCCCACATTTTAGTTTTGGCCGTTTCCGCCAGACCAGCCCCTCTCATTCTTTCCATCTGACGTCTGTCAGTCATTGCATTGACCGCAGTGGCTGCACACTCAGGCAAGACTTTTTCCTCCCGTTTCCCTTGAGGCGTGAGGCTCCCATGGGGGAAAACACCGGGCGCCGATTCGAATATGTTGGATAATGACCAAAACCGGTTTTACCGTTAATGAGTATAACCGGATGGCAAGCTTTTCTTAGTATAGTCACTTGCCTCTAACATCGCAAAGCAGCAATTATTGACATAATTACTTGATGCCCATCTGTCAGCAAAGGAAAGTCTTGTTTTCTTGCTTTGACTCTTTATCCACTTCTTTTATATTGTAGTTATTTTACACTTTTTTTCAGCGTATATAACTTATATAGAGTTTAATGTTCATTGGGCTGCGCATTTAATTGATTATTTTTATATCTAACAAACTAAAAGAATACCTTCTGTCGGGGACAGTAATTTACTGTTATCGTAAAAACATCAACTAACGACTGAAACAAAACATATATTTACAGAGAGAGACATAGATACACAGTTAGATAACTGAATAGATAGATAGATAGACAGACGAATAGATGAATAGATAGATAGACAGACAGATATAGATAGATAGAAAGAAAGATAGATAAATAGTTAAATTGATATTGAATTATAAAAATAAAGATATGTCTACAAATAAAAAAGTAACGAGATAGACAGATGTAGAAAGTGAGAGCAACTGGTAAACAGAGAGTAAAACTAGAAGAGAGGGAAAAGTCTTGGCAATAGAGACAGAGATGCAGTTGGTGAGAAGGATTGGAAGAGAAAGACAGAGGATGTGTGTTTGTTTGGGGAAAGGATATATATATATATATATATAAATAATATGTATACATATATAAATATATATATTTATATATTTATATATAGTGAGAGACACACACACACAGATAGACAGATAGATAGAAAAAGTCGGAGAGGAAGAGAGAGAGGAAAAAAGAGAGACAGAGAGAGAGAAAGGAAGAGAGGAAGAGAGAGACAGAGAGAGAGGAAAGAGAGAGAGGGAAGAGAGAGAGAGAGGGAAGAGAGAGGAAGAGAGAGAGAGGAAGAGAGAGAGGGAAGAGAGAGAGACAGAGAGAGAGGAAGAGAGACAGGTATGAGAGAGACAGGTATGAGAGAGACAGGTATGAGAGAGACAGGTATGAGAGAGACAGGTATGAGAGGCAGAGAGAGAGGAAGAGAGAGAGGGAAGAGAGAGAGAGGAAGAGAGACACAGACAGAGAGAGAGGAAGAGAGAGAGGAAGAGAGAGAGACAGAGAGAGAGAGGAAGAGAGAGAGAGGGATAGAGAGAGAGGAAGAGAGAGAGAGGGAAGAGAGACAGAGACAGAGAGAGAGGGAAGAGAGACAGAGACAGAGAGAGAGGAAGAGAGAGACAGACAGAGAGAGAGGAAGAGAGAGACACAGAAAGAGGAAGAGAGAGAGTGAAGAGAGAGAGAGAGACAGAGAGACAGAGAGAGAGAGAGGAGAGAGAGAAAGAGAGAGAGAGAGGGAAGAGAGAGAAAGTGAGAGAGAGAGAGAGTGAAGAGAGAGAGAGAAGAAAAAGATAGAGAAGAGAGAGAGGGAGACAGAGAGAGGAAGAGAGAGAGTGAAGAGAGAGAGAGACAGAGAGAGAGACAGAGAGAGAGGAAGAGAGAGAGAGACAGAGAGAGAGGAAGAGAGAGAGAGACAGAGAGAGAGGAAGAGAGAGAGAGACAGAGAGAGAGGAAGAGAGAGAGAGACAGAGAGAGAGGAAGAGAGAGAGAGACAGAGAGAGAGGAAGAGAGAGAGAGACAGAGAGAGAGACAGAGAGAGAGAGAGACTGATTGAGAGAGAGAGAGAGAGAGAGAGACAGAGAGAGAGGAAGAGAGGGAGAGAGAGAGGGAGAGAGAGACAGAGAGAGAGACAGAGAGAGAGGAAGAGAGAGAGAGAGAGAGAGACAGAGAGAGAGGAAGAGAGAGAGAGAGAGAGAGAGAGACAGAGAGAGAGGAAGAGAGACAGAGAGAGAGACAGAGAGAGAGGGAAGAGAGACAGAGACAGAGAGAGGAAGAGAGAGAGGGAGGAGAGAGACAGACAGAGAGAGAGGAAGAGAGAGAGGAAGAGAGAGAGAGAGACAGAGAGAGAGAGAGAGAGAGAGAGAGAGAGAGAGAGAGAGAGAGAGGCAGAGAGAGAGAGAGAGAGAGAGAGAGAGAGAGGCAGAGTGAGAGGCAGAGAGAGAGGAAGAGAGACACAGAAAGAGGAAGAGAGAGAGTGAAGAGAGAGAGAGAGACAGAGTGAGAGGCAGAGAGAGAGGAAGAGAGAGAGAGGGAAGAGAGAGAGAGACAGAGAGAGAGGAAGAGAGAGAGAGACAGAGAGAGAGGAAGAGAGAGAGTGAAGAGAGAGAGGAAGAGAGAGACACAGAAAGAGGAAGAGAGAGACACAGAAAGAGGAAGAGAGAGACACAGAAAGAGGAAGAGAGAGACACAGAAAGAGGAAGAGAGAGACACAGAAAGAGGAAGAGAGAGACAGAAAGAGGAAGAGAGAGACACAGAAAGAGGAAGAGAGAGACACAGAAAGAGGAAGAGAGAGACAGAAGAGAGACAGAGAGAGAGAGAGAGAGAGAGAGAGAGAGACAGAAAGAGAGACACAGAGAGAGAAAGAGAGAGATAGGGAGAGAGAGACAGAGACAGAGAGACAGAAAGAGAGACAGAGAGACAGACAGAGAGAGGGAAAGAGAGACACAGAAAGAGGAAGAGAGAGACACAGAAAGAGGAAGAGAGAGACACAGAAAGAGGAAGAGAGAGAGTGAAGAGAGAGAGAGACAGAGAGAGAGGAAGAGAGAGAGAGACAGAGAGAGAGGAAGAGAGAGAGAGACAGAGAGAGTGGAAGAGAGAGAGAGACAGAGAGAGAGGAAGAGAGAGAGTGAAGAGAGAGAGAGACAGAGAGAGAGGAAGAGAGAGAGAGGAAGAGAGAGAGGAAGAGAGAGAGTGAAGAGAGAGAGACAGAGTGAGAGGCAGAGAGAGAGGAAGAGAGAGACAGAGAGAGAGACAGAGAGAGAGGAAGAGAGACAGAGACAGAGAGAGAGGAAGAGAGAGACAGACAGAGAGAGAGGAAGAGAGAGACACAGAAAGAGGAAGAGAGAGAGTGAAGAGAGAGAGAGAGACAGAGTGAGAGGCAGAGAGAGAGGAAGAGAGAGAGACACAGAAAGAGGAAGAGAGAGAGTGAAGAGAGAGAGAGAGACAGAGTGAGAGGCAGACAGAGAGGAAGAGAGAGAGACACAGAAAGAGGAAGAGAGAGAGTGAAGAGAGAGAGACAGAGTGAGAGGCAGAGAGAGAGGAAGAGAGAGAGTGAAGAGAGAGAGACAGAGTGATAGGCAGAGAGAGAGGAAGAGAGAGAGTGAAGAGAGAGACAGAGAGAGAGACAGAGAGAGAGAGAGGGAAGAGAGAGAGAGAGACAGAGAGAGAGAGAGGGAAGAGAGAGAGAGAGGGAAGAGAGAGAGAGAGAGAATCGATTGTTCGGAGTTTTCACAGGACAATCTCTCACACACTGCCCCCAACGTTTCCATGAGAGAGGGCGTGAGTACAGATTATTTGGGGCTAAAGAGAAAAAAAAGAGAAAAAGAGAAAATAGAACAAAATCAATAACAACATCAACGGCAACAATAACAGCGACATCAACAACAAAAGCAAGGGCATTACAGTGTATGAAATCATTGATTTTCTAATGTGCGAAATGAATCATTATTCTTTAAATGATAATAAGATATTCTGTTTTCTAACGAAACAATTTAAAGAAATAAAATAGCAGAAATTGAAACCATTCACCTTGATGTTTAGAACAACGTTGAAAAAAAATGGTACCGCTTCGAACGGGGATTATTTTAAATAAACGGTTTATTTAGTTAAGTTGTTTACCATAGAAAAAAAAACCCCACAAAAAAAAAATAAAACTTCCCACCTATTTAATCTCACTTACCAAAACATTAGCATTGTCATCTGATTGAAGAAACTTACAAAAAAAGTAAATTAACAACCGGAAAAAATTCCTCCTCTAGTGCTATAAGAAGGAAAATGCTAAAACATAACCGGATTCGGTCCGGTTTAAGGCAAGTGAAACCATTCGTCTTCTAACTGACCATAAAACACATAGCGAAACCATAGCTCAAGTCAATGTGCAAAGGTCAGGCTATACTCGGACATCTATTTTTCACCGTTGTGAATCTAAAGTTAGGGAATCTTTCATTATGTTCCAAGTTGCGGACTAGACCTACCTAGTACCTCAGATCGGAGTGTTACGTATGTAAAATCATGCAATATGTACATGATCTGAATTCCGTTCTTTAAATATTTATTGTTTTTTTTTTTATTAAACTTAATTCATATCTGTATTATCATCACCATCATCATAATTGTTTTAATCGTTATAACTGTTACAACCACGACAACTATTACTACAACTACTAGTACAACAACAACAACAACTACTACTACTACTACTACTACTACTACTACTACTACTACTACTACTACTACTACTACTACTGCTGCTGCTGCTGCTGCTGTTGCTGCTCCTGCTGCTACTGCTGCTGTTGCTACTACATGACTGATACTATTACTACTACTACTACTACTACTACTACTACTACTACTACTACTACTACTACTACTACTACTACTACTACTACTACTACTACTACTACTACTACTGTTGCTGCTGCTGCTGCTGCTGCAGTTGCTACTACTGCCATTTCTACTGCTACAACAACAATAACAACAACAACAACAACAACAACTACTACTACTACTACTACTACTACTACTACTACTACTACTACTACTACTACTACTACTACTACTACTACTACTACTACTACTACTACTACTACTACTACTACTACTACCACTACTTCTTCTTCTTCTTCTTCTTCTACTACGACGCTATATTAGTTTTTTTACCGTTATTTATTTCAATAATAATAATAATAATAATAATAATAATAATAATAATAATAATAATAATAATAATAATAATAATAATAACAACAACAACAACAACAACAATAACAATAGCAATAACAATAACAATAGTAATAATAATAATAATAATAATAATAATAATAATAATAATAATAATAATAATAATAATAATAATAATAATAATAATAATAATAATAATAATAATGATGATGATGATGATGATGATGATGATGATGATGATGATGATGATGATGATGATGATGATGATGATGATGATGATGATAATAATAATAATAATAATAATAATAATAATAATAATAATAATAATAATAATAATAATAATAATAATTAATAACATGACAGTAATTTTTCTCATCCAGTGTGGGATCAAAAAGTGTGTTCCAGTAACCAAAGATAATCAAATATTGATAACCTTATTGTTCTGTTTGTATTGGATATGAATGATAAAAAATGGGTCATCTCTCTGTGGTCTGTATAAACAGAGCGTTATTCTTTGGTTCCCAGTTGTCATGTTCAAAGCACCGTAATCGCCCTTAATGTTTGCGAAATAATTATGACATTGTAATCGAACGTTATTATTATCACTGTTCCTCTTGATTGAGAGTTGAAGGGACTGGAAAGGGTCCTATATCCTTACGCTGTTTCTATACACCCTTTTTTGTTTTAGTGAAATGTGTTTATCATAAACAGATACTTGAAAACCCATTCAGGTCGTTCATATTCAATTACCAAAATTAACGTTTTAGATAGTTCTTGATTTTCATGAATCAGGATTTTGAGTTGAAGATATGCGAAATGGTTAGGATAGGCCTAATGGGCGTACAAATAAATAATGGTTTTATATAAGTGGCTAAATGCCATGGAATTTGATACAAATGTGGATTTTTTTATTTGGAGTATTTTGCAAAGGTGTCTAAGGACTGTTGAGGTCTCTTTCGTTTCTGCTAAACAAGATTTTTTTCGTTAGTACAGCGCAATAATACTAGTTTAAGCAAAGTGTTATTCGCTAGTGGGTCGCTGATACCAACGCTTTTAAAATTTGGCTGCACATTAAATATGCTGTCAGAATCCTCTATACTATATAATTATATTTGTGGACTTTCAAATTTCTGAGGCAAAAGGCTTCTGAACCACTGAACCAATTGACTTCAAATTTTGTAGGGTACCAAATCTATAGTGGTAAGATGCACATCTATAAAAGGAAGAGGGAAGTCTCTGTAGTTTTGTTTTTTTTTGTTTGAAATTTTATTGTTTCCTCATTTGAATACCCTTTATCGGCCCACAAACGCCATAGTCAAACTTTTTAAAGCCAAACGGAAGTCTACTATGCACGGCATACTGAACGGCGATTCACTCACTTTTCCATGTCTCAATCCGTACGATTTGTGGCCAAAACACAGCTGATGGACAGACCCTTCCGAACGATTGATGCTGTTCAAAATTAGCAAAGAATCTAGTTAAGATATAAAACAGAAGATTCAAGACCATAACATCAGACAGTACATATACCTTTGTTCCTCTGTACATTGACTTGACAAAATCTAAGAATTTGCCTGATAAGTTTTGTCTTTTCAGCTTAATTTGTATACCATCTTCCCAGATTGCCTTAAGCTTTGGTTAAATCCAAAAATGCACTAAACATACTTAATTTCATGTTTCGCAGTGAGAAAACATGGCTGGTGTTAGATTACTATATAAAAAAAAGTCTGATATCAAATCAGCCTCGTCAGTTATGGCAGAGCTATATCCAAAGGAACAAAAGAAGTACAAACCAAGACAAAAAATGTACACACGGCATGGAGGCCATCACAGAAAACAATACAACATTCCTTGCTTATTCACACATGAGTTATTGAACTGGTCCCTTGATCAGTTGAGAGACCTCAGCAGACGACAGGGTAGTTAATGGCGTCCAGTTCATCTCAGACGACGACCAGATACTAGAAGAAAAAACAAACTTCTCAATAGGTCTTTTCTCGTTACTTCTGCTTCAGGCCATACGCATGGCGTCGTTCTTTGTTTAATGTAAACTTCTCTGAGTATCTTTTATTGTTTCTTTTTCTTCTTTGTTGTGCTGAGTCTAGAGCATAAAAAAATGGCTGTAGCTTGGTTGGCGGGATCAGGTTGTTCATAGCTCATTACGTTCTTTTCTTCTGCAAATAAAAATAAAAGAAATATTTACAATATTAAAAGGTCTTATGCATTTCATTTAAAGTTTATTAAGCTTGACCACGATAAGATGACTCAGTCAGAACAGAGTTGACCTGACAATATGTCCAAATGTTCGGCCCTAGCAAGGCCATCAGGAGCTGCAGCCGGCCACATAGCCACATAGCCACTATATCCGCTTGAGATTGTTTTGAAAACTTAGGGGAGTTATAACTAATAAGAATCTGGTTAATATCAAGTACATCTAGATAGACGATCTCTTGATGATAACAGCTTAGAAGAATGATATCCGTTGTCATCCGGTTTCTCTCTTGTTTTAATGCCCATACTGACAGTCCAAACTGCAAGTAAGTTTCTGCCTGTAACTGCTCGTAAGAAGCAGTTTCCTGCTTAGATCTGGTCAAAAAGCGCCAAATACAATTACCAGAATTCAAATATAACTAAAATTGTAACTGTTTTCCTAGATCCTACTCTCAGGAACTGACTGCATGTGTATGATAAAGAAAACGTAAAATGAGGACAATATTGAATGGAATTAAATTAAAAAACAGGAAATCATGAAAAAAAAAAAAACGAATGAAATTTTCTGTGACACATCTTACCTGAATACCGTTTTTTACTCACGGTTAAATAAGCGAAAATAAGTATTGAACAAATATTTTACGCCCAACTCATGACATTTCGATTTCAAATTCAACCCAGATAATTTGACAAAGCGTCCAAAGTTACTCATTCTTCTAATTATTAAGCTTGCCGTTTTTTCACTCCTGCAATCTGAGACAGACTGGGAACAGTGCGAACAGGCCGGAGTACCATCTTATCCAGCTGCGTGTCATGGCGGCCAACACTGGCTCCGCGGCTACGGGCATATCGTTCGCTGATTGGCGGAGAGCGACAAACGACAGTTTGATGTCAACAACCGAGAGTCTGCTGGAGAGGCTAGAGGATGTGGCAGATATGTTGCTGCAGATTGACGAGGCTTACACGAAGGTAAGGGCTGCTCATTCATGATGATCGCTCTGAAAAACAAAAAAAACAAAACAAAACAAAAAGTACATGTATACCTCATAGAAGTATTGCTCTGGATGTGTTAACTGTATACAGCAGCACATAGAGAAGTTGCCATTATGATGGTATTGAAAAGGAGGTAGATGCACATTTGATGATGATGATTATATTTTCAGGTATCAGGTGCTGGTGAAAAGTTCATCCCCTATAAGTAATGTTCATACCATTATAATCTATAAATAAATGGGGCTTGGATACAAAATAACTTTGTGTTTTTACGTATGCTAAAGACAGTTTTCTTCATACTCAAGTTTGGTTATTAAACAATATGTCATAACATATTAAAAAAAAAATTACGAAAACTTAGCCTTTGTGTTCACATGCCCAAATTGTCCTGCCCGCAGAACGGAGAGAGCCCAAGCGAAGTGACCAGCCCGAACCCAGAGATCGTGGAGCGGTTCCACGAGGGTGTGGAGAATGCCAGGAGCATCATCGGGGTCCTCAAGAAAGAGAAATGGCGTCTCAGTCGCCGGGAGATGAGTGTGGAGATGAGGATGGGCGAGCTGGAGGACTACAAGTCTCATCTTCAAAGCGACATGGTCAGGGCAAGATATTAGTTTGGTTTATGGAGTTGGTTGTTTCTTAAGGTCCTCGAAATTTGTAAACAAAAATAAAGAGTCTTTGGGTGAGGTGAAAGTTATTTAATAGTATACTTGTTTATTTAAAAGAGTTGCCTAAAATCACTTCCTAAAAAAATATAAATAAAAGTGAAGTTATTACGTGCGGTGGTTTCCAAAACAATACCCTCAACGCTATATCATACAGTTAAAAAAAATGGTTATTAGGAGAACCCAATTGCAGAACTGGTGTGAAGAAGAGGAACAATGTACTATGACGCACTTTGTTTTAATTTTATGTTTTGAAATTTGGTTGAACACTCAGCTTTTTTTTTTTATTTTGGAATTTTAGTTTTGCACAATAATCCATTATATTTACAATGATACTATTATGCTTGAAGCGGGGCTTGTTGGGTATTGAGAAACTAGTACTACATTCATGCGCAGGTTTAATTTATCGTTTATTGCAATAATTTTTTTCTTTATTTGATCATACGATACAATCCTTCCATAATATTATCTAAGGCCTTTTCTCCACATAGAGATAGATAGATAGAGAGATAGAGCCATCGCTGCACCAGACTCTAGCCATCCAATTTCTCTTTCACTCTCTCTCTCTCTCTCTCTCTCTCTCTCTCTCTCTCTCTCTCTCTCTCTCTCTCTTGAATGGTCCCTGAACATACTATAACCATCCCCTCTCTCTCCCTCTCTGTCTCTCTGTCTCTCTCTCTCCCTCTCTGTCTCTCTGTCTCTCTGTCTCTCTCTCTCTCTTGAATGGTCCCTGAACATACTGTAACCATGCCCTCTCTCTCTCTCTCTCTCTCTCTCTCTCTCTCTCTCTCTCTCTCTCTCTCTCTCTCTGTCTGTCTCTAGTCATCTCTGAACCAGACTGTGGACGTGCTAAGCCTGAGGGTGGTCCAGCTCGAGAACCAACTCGCCGACGCCCAGGAGACACAGGAGCAGCTCGAGGCGGAGATAGGGGAGCAGAAAACCTCTATAGATGAATACAAGAACTGGTTAGCCGGTAAGAGTCCTCTTAAATTACTAACACTTTGCTATCCTTGAGGAATAGTTGTAGCTTTGATATCTCATAATCTTCCAACAATTTTTTTCTCGTGCTGAAGACAGTAGCCTTTTCCGTCAGTTTGAAGTTAAGCTTTAAATTCTTTCCCACAGGAATCTCGCAGAAAGCGGCAGCAGCACAAATTAGGCCTCAATTATATTTGAAATAGTTTTACTCCTTGCAGCAGTTGGCTTCGAACGCTGTTGATTGATACGGGTCTACACATAATTTGATCATGCTTACCGTATCATTATGCCTAACAAATCGATTCTCTTTTTTAACCACAGTAACCAAACATTTTCCTTCAATTTTATCCTTTCATTGCACTAAAAGGTAATTCAGTATTGAATGGAACGGATCGTTTAGGATAATTCCATGATATATAGCTTCTATGTCCTTAAAACTATCATTCGTCCATTATTTTATTTTTCATGCATTTTCAGACTCTCAAAACCAAAACGCGAAGTTAAAGAAGAGTTTTGAGTTGCTGGAGGCGCAGACCCCGCACACTCTGATCACAGAGAACACCATGGTGAAGAACGAGATCGCTGTCTTGATGGATGAAAACAAGAAACTCAAGGTGGGAGACCCTGGTGTCCAGTACTGTCCACTCGAGATACACAACTTAGACTTATGTGTAGACGCTTAGTGTCCATGGATTCTTTCAAGTTTAGAAATACGCTGAATTGTTCATTCATTGTCTGAATGTTGTGAGAGTCGGGTCGTCTCTTTCGAGACGGGAGATAAACGCTTGGGAAAGGGAAATGATCAGCATCAATACAATTTTTAAAAAATCGATTCACGATAATCGTAAGATTCTTACACATTTACCGATACTGGTGTGACTGTGTGCAGTTTGAAAAAAAAAAGTTTCAATAGGAAATTAATTGGCGTTACTAACACTTTTTACTTCGCCTTATTTTCTTTTCTTTAAAAAAAATCGGTTTACATTTATCGTACGATTCCTACACATTTACCGACCCTTGTGTAAGTTTTGCAGTTTTAAAAAAGAACTATCGTGAAAAAAATTGAATAAGAAACTATTTAATAGTACTTGTATTTTAATTTACCCCACTGATTGTTCTTTTCAGAGTTGTCTCCTTTTAACTTCAAACAGATTGGCCGTGTTAAGTAAGGGTGTTTCAGAAGACGTCAGAAATGTATCTCTCATGATCTGCTCATTGCTCCAACGTTTTCCCCGCATGTCCTGAAAAACAGACATAATATTATGTGGAATTAGCTTAGGTTTTTTTTCTCTGCACTGCATCACTTTGCTGATGTATCTAATAACTATTATATGATCTCTCCTGTCCAGGAGTTGATCCGTAGTGCCGAGACTGCTTCGCCGCCAGCTACTGACGATCACTTGAACAGACTCACGCGAGACTTCCTGAGACAGCTATCGAGTCTAGACAGTAACGAGCAGACGTCAGAAATGGGGCATAACTGCCATGACAGCCCAGGTTCCAGCACAAACGATGAAACAGCCGCAGTTACTTAGAGCTTATTATAGGCCTACTGTAAAAAGCCACGTACTGTTTTCATATATCTTTCAAGATTAACAAAAATATTATTTTTTCACATTTCATGTGCAAATATATGATGCTTACAAATAATGCCTATACCATGTTTTCATATGTATGATATTAAAGCAAGAGTATTTATTATATTTATATATGCCTGAGGAAAGAGTATTCTCCATACTTCGTATTTCTAACTTTATTGACTAACCTTGGCTTGGCTTGAATGTGTTGACCTTGTTTGACCCGTGGCTCCATAAAGGCGGACTTTCCAATCAGGGGAGAAGACAATTCTCTGGGGTTCTGCTATAGCCTTCCCATCTCATACACCTGCTACTTTAGTCTCAGTTTTTTTCCCCTAAAGAATTTTAAGGTAACTTACGAGTTGGGACAGACTTAGTATCAAGGTTTTTCAACTTCCTCACTGACCGCTTTACCTCTTCACCCAGATACTGTGTAGTTAAAGGTTTCAACGAGTATAGAAATTTTTTTTTTTTTTCGTATCGATTGAAGTAAAAATGCCTTAAGTGGCCCAAAAAAAAATCATATAATGTCTCAACTTTAACATGTTTAAGCATTATGTGTCGCGAATAAAACTTGCAACTTAAGTTCCAGCATAATCAGAAGTGACTCGCATAGATTTAAAAAATCAATTGACATGGCCCTTCTTTCAAATAGACAAAAGGGAAAGATGAACAATTTGAAGTTATTTTTTTCAACTGTTTTTGGTCGAGTTACCCATTTTTTTTTCAATAAATAGATTGCTAAGCTCGACCTGTGCTTTTTGTTCTTAATGTTTAATTGACATTCAGCACGAGATCTGTATCCCTTTTCTGGAAGTGATTCCATTTCTCGCCCATGTTTTGTCCTTTTTTTCTCTATATGAAAGTTGTGACTTTTTAAATCTTTCTCTAAAAGTCATGACACATAGACTGTTTCTGTACAAGGAATATCACCAGCCTGGTGGCTTCTTCAGGTTCTTCCTGTACATGTTTTAAAACGCGGTACACTGGTTTAATTTACCTGAGAAAATGTTCCAGGCACACAAGTAGAAAGTCTACATTTGCAGTATTCTCTCTCCCATGGTCTCACTCAATTAAGTTAATGATAAAAATCCTGGACCCACTTGAAGACCATTAGTGCCGGGCCAATTTGAGAACCGTCTACCGTGGTGCCTTGCGACACTTAAGTTGGATCAGCCTTCGAATACAACAGCGGTTTCTAAGTGGTTGCTACCTGGCTAATAGCATTATTTCGGCAATGTGGTATATTTTATGCATGTTTAACGCATTTCCGAGTTGCGAAATTCCGTACTCTTTAAGATTATCAATAACTAGATTGTCAACAGCAAAATTTCATCTTCATGATCAATAACAATGACAGCTTTGATATGATCTAGAGAGGGTGTCAGTCATATCCAGTTAGTTGCAAAGGCCTAATTCTTTCTCTTAGCTTGTATCGATACTCAGGTCGTTCGCTGATAAGTATTGCACTGTGTGATATTCACAACTCTTCTTCACGATGCATCTATCGCATCGGTATATATCGATCTTGAACAGACTCAGCCTTAGTTCTATCAAAACTATGACACATAAAATCCTCTCTCGGAACAACAGAAATAGAAGGAAAGAGAGAAATCTAGAAAGATAAAGATAAATGATAGAGAGAGACTGACACTCAGGTTATAATATGTGTGGGGTAGGGAAGGGTAATAAGTTTGTTCTGTCGGTAAAATAATGGTTATTCTGACAACAATAGAAGTCTCGGATTCGATCCCAAATTTTAGGCCTTGTGGTAGCAAGATCAGATCCCAGCTAATGTGTCCCATGCTTTATTTGAAAGAGAGAGAGAGAGAGAGAGAGAGAGAGAGAGAGAGAGAGAGAGAGAGAGAGAGAGAGAGAGAGAGAGAGAGAGAGAGAGAGAGAGAGAGAGAGAGAGAGAGAGAGAGAACTGTACCACTTGCGAAAAGGTGATTGACCACATTTATGGATCTAGATTTTCAACCTTAATTCGCCGGTAGAGCAATCATAATAATTAGTTTAGTCACGATTGTTATCAATCAACTCAGGGTACAATGGGGGGCCGGGGGTTGAATACGTGAAAATGCACCTACAGCATTGGACCAATTTGTTTTACTCCATGTCATGTGATACAAAAACAATATCATGTGACGAAACTTTGACCGTCTTTTATTGAGGCTTATAAGCATCTACACCAAGATTAGATGCGCTTGAATCTATGATTACTTAAAATTGTAGTGTACCTTAAACAATAAACTAGATCTAGATCTAGTGTTAAATTTGAATCTAGCCTTTTCAAGCTTTATAATTTTCCGAAATGGGAGATCTATCATTGTTTCAGTTGATTGTCTTGACTAGTATATTCATAGTCTGTGCCAATGCTTATATTCCACGATTTCTTCGAGGTCGACCTAAAGGGGGATTCCTAGGATCGCCAGGTAAGATACTCGTTGAGAGAGTTAGATTGTCAAGATCCAAGGTCTATTCTATAATTATGAAGATTTCCTTCTTGCTAAGAGCCAGATTAGATCTTGACCTAATTTCCGTTTGAAACAATGCCTCGGTAAAGTTATTTGCAATGTGAAATTTATGAGGAACTCTTCTTTAGATTAATTAATAGATCTAGAATCTAGATCTAGATAAGATTTAATCATATTTATGGTTTTGCAGAAAAAGAAATATTGAAAACGTTTATGTACATTGGCTCTGGTTTTGTATGAAGCCTAGATCTACATTGGCATAGAAGTATCCTGCAAATTAATGATAATACAGCAACATGTTGATGTAGGGTTTGCGTTGCTCTGTTTATAATTCACTTTTTTTTTTGCTATCCAAAGAATGCTTAAATAGAACAACCACTTGTGACACCATTAAATCATTTTTAAAATTGCATAAATATGTAGTAGTATTTAAGTTGGGAAATACTTAGGGAAGGATAAACAGTAAAGATGAAGTTACAACTTTGTCTTCAACTTTTTATTACACAAGCAATTAAAAAAACAATTCAGAAGAAAAGAGTCGTAAGGAAAATAAAATTGGAAGGACTTCTGAATGGGTATGTTACCCCTATAATATTAGAGAGGGCTTTGTTTGATTGGACCATAGAAAAAAGCTTTTAATTCCCCAAGTAACTTAAGTGTCTGTAAATCATTTCCTAGCAATGAATTACCAATTAAAAAAAAAAATTCAGCATCATATATCCTATATTATATCTTAATATATATACTAAACCGATGTACTCAATTAAAAGTGCTACCATAAAATTATATTGGAAAAGCACTTAGATGAATTTATGAAGCTGTATAAGTGATAAAAATTTTTGAAGTTCAACTTTTACATCAATTCAATCCTTTCAAAAAATTAAAAAAAACGTCAGTCTATGAATCAACTTGACCCTTTCATCTATCAACTAACGGCCTATAGATTTTTTCTATAGAGTTAGATATTGCAAAGACTGTTCAAATTTTAAGATGCTTAATAGGAGATAAGACTCAGAAGGGAGCATTGTGTTAAAAGGTTTATAAATTGCACAACTATCAATATAGCATTGCAAAAGTTACCTACAGGACTGGTGCTTTTATAGAACCTAAGAAAAGTCGCTGAATAGTTTATATGTGTCTCTGTATTAATTATTCTCTTCCAATCTTGTTCTTTTCCCTCTCCCTCACAGTATAGAATGTTGAACTTTCATAGCACTGATTGTTTATCACAACTCTATGGTATATCAGTTGATGATTTTGATCCATGTAAATTTTATTTTCAGCACTTGACAACCTCGACGGAGAGGAGCTGGCCCTGGTTGAATCTGATTTGCCTGGTGCCCAATTTTTTAACCAAAAACTTGACCACTTTGATACCCAAGACACAAGGACATGGAAACAGGTGATATAACCTTCTAATGTATTTGGAATTGGATTATATAACAAGTGATACCTGTTGAAAATTTCTGTTGTATTAGTAATACTAATCTTCAGTTTTTATTCACAAACCTCAATCACAGCCATGAATACTAAATTTAACCAGCTGTGGTGTTCATAGTCATGTTTTTGTATCTTCGATGGCATGGCATCGCATAACCATTATACATCCTTTCATGAGCTTTAAAGGTTTTCAGCCGAAGTAAATAGTATCACTGCTAACTCAATTTAGATATACCATAAATAATCTTTTTAATCATGTTTCCATATTATCTAGATGCATTTTATTGCTGCTTCAACAATGGCAAGAAGAAAATACTTGCCATCAACATCAAGGAAGAAAAAAAAAATGAAGTACTATTCAAGATGAGAGAATTACTTACAAAATTTTAAAAAATTATCTCATCTCAAAAATTGATTTTTATCTTGATTATCAGATTCAATATTTTGAATAGAGGTATTTAGCAGCGCACCAATTTGTCAACTCAATGTACTTTGATATTTCTGAATTCTAATTTGTCTTTTTGTTATTCCAGAGATTCTTCCAATCTTGTGCTATCAAGTCCAAAGTTTTGTTTGTGATGATAGGTGGAGAAGGGACAGCTAATCCCATATGGAATGTCAAGGGAACTTGGATAGACTATGCCAAGAAACACGGTGCTGTCTGCCTGCAGCTGGAACATCGCTACTATGGACAGAGTCACCCAACATTGTGAGTCGAAACTACACAAACATGTATTTCATTTACCTTTTTTTTCCAGATTCATGGTGATGATTCAAATTTTATAATTATATCTTTAAATATTGAACTTAGATACTCATTAGAAGCTTTTTACTGGGATTTTGTGCCTATCTTATACAAAATTCTTTTTTGTTTATTTCCCTTAAAGGAATAAGAAGCAAGAGAGTGAAGTATTTTCAGTCTCAAGGATAATAGGGTCTATGTACAATAATTAGAAACTTTACCCCCCTCATCTTTCCTTCGAAAAGAGTAGGTTTAAAAAGATGAGACTTTATAGCATCTCCTCAAATAAAAGGATGCTGAATCAACTAAGCTATGTGCCATTTTTTCAATTCTATACAAGTGATGATGACCTTTGCTTCTCTGTTGCTGACAACTTACAATAAAGAGGATGAAGGTTATCAGAACATTAGACCTTAAGTATCTGACAGAAATTCCTCTTTGAACAATTGGAACAAAATTTCAAGCTACAGCTGGGTAATGGTCAATCTAGTTACCACTTTCCAAAAAGTATTAACAACGAAGATTTCAGGCTTTTGACTCTGCTGCTCTTTATTGACTGGATCTCTTGACTTTTTTAAGAATACCAGAGTGATAGATTAAACATTTAGCTTTTTTTTAACTTAAATTACAAAGTGTGCTGCTTATCATTACATGTTAGACCTGTCTCATCCATGGCTAGTTTAAAAGTAAGAACCCATAGGGTTATTAAAAATTTTTTTTTTCAACATTTTTGTATGTGCAATTTTTCCAAATAACTTAAGCAAAATCATAAGGCTAGGATCTTGAAGTTCTTGAGAGTTGGGTTTTGTTTTCTTGACAACAGAGACACAAGCTTGGAGAATATTCAGTACCTGTCCAGTGAGCAAGCCTTATATGATCTGGCCACTTTCATCCATACAAAAAAGAAGGAATTTGGTGCTGAGAAAGTCATCATCTTTGGAGGATCATACCCAGGTTTGTAGATAAATACTGTCCCTCCCTCATATGAGGGGTTGCGTTGGAATGATGAGGCATTAAAAAATAAACATTTCCTGACAACAGTGATGGCTAAATTGAGGCAGTTCATCATTTACTTTGGAGTGTTCATTACAGGCCATTTTTGACCTGTCTTTGAAATTCTCAAAGCAATAATAGAAACTAATAATAATGTCCCCTTACGATGATGAGTTTTGAATTTAGTGAACTTAAGATTAAACATTTCTAATAGGTTTGGAATAAGATTATACACAGACATTGTATTTATGGTCTTTGGGTGTTGTTAGTTTTTACTAACTTTGTGTAAATCTAAAGCTGAACATACTTAAATTCCTTTTGCAAAATTTATTAATAGATTTGCAATAATAGCTTGTCATGTTTACAAATATTAAGAACTATATATCTCTTCATGTCAGTTTCATCTGGGTAAAGCAAAATCTTGTTAAGACAATTTTTATGGGAAAGCTTAGCCACCAAGTTGAGAATTTTTTTTGGAAATATTTCTGTAAAAGTTAGGTAAAAGGTTAAGAACATGTTTTGTTTATTCTACATGGAGAATCAAGTACTAGCTCTCCATCTATTTTTTTCATTGTCTTCGACCCTGTATTTTCCAGGATCTCTGGCTGCTTGGTTCCGTATCAAATTTCCTTATCTGGTTGATGGTGCAGTCTCTACCAGTGCACCTCTCCTGGCCCAGGTCAACTTTAAAGGTTTGATATCTGATAGTTGTGTAAATTTTTGTTTGTGAGACAGACAGGCAGACTCGTACAGTCTCAGAGAAAACTATGCTAAAAAATTTAAGGCATTGAATATCAAATGCCACGATATATCTAACTTATAAACACAAAATGAGTTTATGACTCAAAATGTGTCTTTTCTGTATTTCAAGAATTGTCAACTGTTTCATAAATTAACTAGGACAAATTTAAATGGTTTGTCTCCAGAGGCAAAGCTTTTGACCAGTTTTACTGGTACAATTGTTCAGATGTGTCAAAATTATCCACTGGGGTAGCCCAAAAATGAAGATTCAAATTTTAGACACATGACTATATAGTCAATAAGCACAGACATAGAGCGCATTTTCATATTACACAGCAACGGTAACAAATGTAGTGTTAAGATGAAAATGGATGATCCGTGGATGAAAGGGAGGTTAGTAGTTAAATCATTCTTTTGCTTTTTAAAGGTCAGATTTTGGGAAGAGAGAGGGAGTAAAGATATTGACAATGAGTTTTCTAATCTGGTTTTTGCTCATCTCTGGTGAATGTGAGTTACTATACCACTTTAACAATTATTTTTTGTGAGACGAAGAACAGAGCAGATATCTAATCAAAGGTCTCTGTGCTTTTAATTCTTTTAAAATTGAACTTTACCACTTATCAACATTATCTTAGAAGTGGTTACACGGCAATGTCATGGTTGTTGGTTTGCAGTGATCCATGTCCCTCTGCAACTGATGAAGCTGTTTGTTTAGGGTACTGTCTCATTATGAAATGTTCTTTTTCAACAAGACTTTTTTACACAAATTTTTATACCTCAGATCACATTCATCCACGTTCAAAGTATTACAGCACTCCAACTCAGGATTGATCCATTACTGACTAGGAGTTACAGTCTCATGGAATTGTGAAATCCATTGCTGTTTTATCTTCTAGTCAGATTGCTATACAATAATCTATATATCAATTTTGTTTTCTTGTTAAATTTAAATAATCCTTTAGAAGTTAATTAAAATTTATTTGACTTTTTTATCAATATATTCTCTCTTTAACCCAAAAGAATCCAGTAAAATAATGATTCGAGGTATTTAGGACCAAACACATCCCTTCTTCCTTCCTTCCAAGCAACACTCTCTTTCATTCATAGTTTTCAAGAATGAAGTGCCATAGTTTCTTCATGTATACTGAGATTTTCAGGGTGTCTATAAATCTCACCCAAAACTCTCCTTCCCATGGTATTTTTTTTCTTCCGTTACCAATGACTTTTCCTTAACCTTAAATTCTTCCATTATTACTAAATTAAAGGTGCAGAAACAAAAAAGAAGAATTTAGTCTTTCCTCTGCCAACAGTCACCTTAGCCTTGCCATGACCTTATAACTTGACATCTTGTATAAGATTCAAAGTTCATTCATGAAAAAGAACAGATAGGTGTATATGTATAATCTCACTTATTTAGATGATCTTGTTTTTTAACACCCGTAATCCAACTTTTGATACTATCATGAGAGTCCCTCACATGACCAACATAGGAGTTTTCCTACAAAATAAAGTTCAGATAAATAAGATAAAAAAATCACTGTTCAATTTTGAACTGGCCTTGATCTGATTATTGTCTGCTGTGTTGAGTACCATTGTGATCTTTCAATGCTGACAGCAAAGATAAGGTTTTAACCTTGAACTTCCATAAACCCTCAGCTAATAAGAAATTGTGAAATTTCTTATCAGCGAATTGGATACTTTGTTTTAAAAAATTATTTGGCTGACATTGTAACAGATAGTATGTTGCAACTCAGCTACGAGAATGAGATAAGATGTGGCTGCGTGATTTACAATGTTGGATGTGACAAAAGTTTCAGTCTCTTATTTCATGTACACATAAATAAATATTCCAGCTGGCTTTCTTGTGATACTGAAGAACTTCACTTCCATCTCTCATCCTTAAGGGCGTGTGAGACTGAAAGATTTAAAACCAATAACAGCCCTCAAACTTTGTCGTATTATTCATTTTGCTTCTGATATTTTCCTCAATTACCACACTCTGTGTCTCTTGTCTTGATCCGTTACTCATTTGTGATTTTTTTCCCCATATGTTCTCCCTACTTTTTACCAAGCATGTTCAAGGATGGGGTAATACATTACATGAACCTAAAACAAATCTCTTGGCAGCTAAATATTTTTCATGATCCCCTCTTTTTCTTTTGTTGGCAGGCTTAAAGAACATGCAGACCAAAAACTAGTAATCCAGTGTTGAGGATCAATTAAATGTCACCCTGCCTAGTGATATGGTGACCCCAAACTATTTTCATTGATACCAAATGATTTCACCAATTGTGGTGCTTTGTTTCAACTAAAAGTTCTCAAAATATTAAATTCCCTCTTTTTAAAACTTACATAAGTTGAATGTAATATATTTTGAAAATAGATATAAAAATATCTCTCTTTGTTTGTCCTTTTATCAGGCTACCTAGAAGTTGTGCAGAACTCTCTAGATACATTCAAAGGTACCAATGAGAGTTGTAACGATGCCATTACTGCTGCAAACACTGCCATCGAGATTCTTCTGCCAACACACGCTGGCAGGAACAAGCTCAAGTCCATGTTCAGGTAAGAGGAATTTAGACGTTCTAGATGTGCTGTGCGTTATGTGTGTGGGTACATGGTAGTTATCAAAACCTGATCTAGACTTATTGGGGCCTAGCAAAGAGAAATGGATCACGTTATTGGCTAGATGTAAATCATTAGAATAATGAGAACATCGGGTCACAATTCAGATCTGAATGAACCATGAGGACAAAGCAGACCACAATTCAAATATACTGTGATGTTTCATGGCATACATACAGAGCAGCATATGTGATAAACTCAGTGCACAGGAGACAACAAGCAAGTCTTGAAGCAATAAGTACATTTGAACAGTTAGAGAGATACTTTTATTATTTTTGTTGATAGAAATCTCTGTTAAACAAAATAGATCTGATAAGGTGAGACCCATTACTCATCAAACTGCATCTCAAGGACCAGAACTCAAAAGAATACAATCCAAAAGCACCTTAGATTAAATTCTTCAACCATAAAGCAAGGAAACATCAAGGTTATGTTGGTATGAGTAAGGATGCAATTAAATACTGTGAAAATTCTCTCTTTCGAATAAACAATCTTGCAAATTTTCAGCAACTTTGTTAATGAGATTTATTTTTCCTACTTTCTTCAGGCTGTGCAATGACATAGATGTCCATGAAAAGAAAGACATTGCCAACTTGTTTTCCACCCTGGCTGGTAACTTTGAGGGTGTGGTTCAATACAACAAAGATAACAGAGCTTTTGAGGTGTGCTTGATCGGAGTTTTATCTGCTCTCAAACAAAACCGAAATAAAACATGATGAAAAATGATGTACTAAGTTTTGAAAATTAAACTATTGCTAACTTTTTTTTTCTTGAACGAAGAGACATAATGCAAGTTAAGCCCTTCCAAATATTTAAGAGAGTGTTTTTAAGAGTAGAAAGTTGGTTAATAAAGGTATCAACAATCAAACTTGATTACACGTAAAGTAAATCAATATAGAAAGTGAAGAAAAAAGTTTTTGTTGGTATTTGCAAAGGTTATAAATGTTGCAATGCTAATAATAGACTAAAAATAACAAACTACACTTGGCCATTTCAAACTTCTAGCTTTGATTTTTAATATGTATGATGGAGAAGTAAATTACAGAATTCATTTTAAAAAGAATGATTAAAAGAAAATTGCGTGGGATTTCTCTCTCGATCTCACTCTCCCTCTCTCTCTCTCTCTCTCTCTGGATCTCACTCTTTCTCTCTTTCCCCTCTCTTTCTCTCTGTTTCTCTATCTCTTTCTGTCTGTCTGTCTGTCTGTCTGTCTGTCTCTCTCTCTCTCTCTCTCTCAAGAGAGTCAACTTAGCATTAATGATATTTAGGATTCCAACTTTTATCTGTTGGCCCTAGGTAAAATAGGGGCAATTCATTTTTTTTTCATTACTTTTGTTAAGCTTGTCTTTTTTTTATTCTGAGAGAATTTGAAATAAAAGATTTGTTACCCAAAGTTTGGAAATGACTTTTTGGTAATTTCCCCTTTCTCTTTGTGTAGGGTGCTAAGGGAACAAACATCACGATTGATACTGTTTGTCGCATCATGACCAACAAATCTTTAGGAGACGAGCTTCAGAGATATGCACAGGTATTTCTTTTAACCGTTGATATTTCTATAACCATTACTACTTAATTTTTTGGCTTGGTCTTGTTGATGAGAGATTTTGGGAAAAGCTAAACAATTGTGGGCTTCATGAAGCATGACAAATATTATCTTTGTTTTCTTTGATATATTTTTTTTCGATGGTAAATGGAGGTGATGCAAGTAGTTTGACTCTATTTACCCATTTTGTGAACTCTCCTTCTTGCAATTACTGACTTTCACATACATGAAAGATGACAAGACTAGAAAACTGGCTTTGATAATACATTGTTTGACAAACTCACATGAACAAACACCTACATCACTGGCTTTGTTGATACTTTAGAGTGTCAAACTCTCACTCACAAATACAGTCCCCCACTATGCCAGGAATCAGACAGGTAGTACATTGTGTGATAAACCAGGTATAACACCAGTTGCACTTTTTTTTTTAAATTTTAGCTGTGAGACATCTTTAAATCTTTTTTTTTCTTTTGCACTATTAACAATACAAGTAAACCTTTGAAATAAACCCATTGCCATTGACAATTGCACACATACACACAAGAAACGGAAGTAGATTTGTTTGACCTCTAGCAAATGATCATTTTTTTTTTTTTTGATTTCTGATTGAAATAATATCTATGTTTGCCCAAAATGATTTTTTTTTTTTTATATATATTTTACAATATACCAAACCTACATAGCTTGAAATAATGAAACAATTTTTTATATCTTTTATGCCTTTTGTGTGGTATGAATTAAATCTATTTTTATGCAAAGGTGAACAGAAATGACAGGCGTTTTTTAAAGCAAATCATAGATCAAGAGTTTCCAAAATTTTTGTAATTAAGAGTCTTATGATATTCTTGTGTGCAATCGGTTTCATATCTTATTTATTTGCTAATATAAGATATTGAAACTCAAAAGAAAAAAAATGATTTATATTATTAAACAAAAGACTAACAATGTAAGTGTCTTTACCAAAGCTATTTTTTATTCCTGATTAATAACCATTATTATTATTTCCAATATTTTTTCATACCATTCCAACTGTTTCTAGCTATAATTCTTAGTTGGACTGATTATGTGTATGAGATGGGGCATCGAGGGAGTTAGACATAGACAGATATGTAAAGGGCTCAGACGAATGGGATTAAGAGGTTGTCATAAATAAAAGCACATCCGCATATGCAGATATAAATAATGCATGACTTTGCCATAACTTTTTAGAATAGATATTCTCTTGTGCTATAATGAATACATGCGTTAATAAATAACAATGGGCCTGAGGGCATCTCATTTAACCCTTGAGGCAGAAACTAATAGACAGACAGACAGGAAGGTGTAAGGTAGTATAGTAAGAGTAGTAGTGAAAGTGAGTGAGAGAGGAGAGAGAGAGAGAGAGAGAGAGAGAGAGAGAGAGAGAGAGAGAGAGAGAGAGAGAGAGAGAGAGAGAGAGAGAGAGAGAGAAGGAGAAAGAGGAGAGACATAGAGAGAGAGGGAGGGAGAGAGAGAAGGAGAGGGAGAAGGAGAGAGAGAGGAGAGAGAGGGAGGGAGAGAGAGAGAGAGAGAGAGAGAGAGAGAGAGACAGAGAGAGACAGAGACAGAGAGACAGACAGACAGACAGAGAGAGAGAGAGGGGCGGGGGGAGGGGGGAGGGAAAGAAAATTTCGATTTTAAAATTTCCCTTGGAAAAGAATATTTGCATCAGCTGGCTTATATTGTATGCCAATTAAAATAGCGGAAGGAAATATGACTTCAATTTTTAAATGTCAGCTAATGAAATATGTCTTAAGTTAGTTTTTATGCACAAGTATTTTCACTCTATGTCATTTTTTCTCCCGTCTGAACTTGTCCCATCACCGAAACAGCTGTGAAGTATATTGATTTTCTTGCCAATGCCATGCTTTCAAATCTTTGTCATACCTGATGGGAGCTCTACATTCGTGAAAGTCTTTCTTAACAACAGATTTTAGTATGGGACTTGATCACTCTATTTTTTTTCTTCTGTTTGTAGGTGAACACACTTATGCTAAAGACATATGCAGAGAAATGCACTGAGTTCAAATATAGCAAAATGATCGATTCCCTTCGGGATGTGGCCTGGATGAGCGAAGCAGCAGAGGGGGGTATAAAATTACACTTCTCTTTCTCTACACAAAACTTGATTGTCGTTTGTGTATTCATGAACTATTTAAGCTGTGAGATGGTTTTAATTCAATAAAACTGACCAATCTGAATGTTTAATATTAAGTCTAATTCAAAACATTCTTTAAACTCTTGTGAGTACATGAATCAAAGCTTTGATTTGTAAATTTTCCTTTGATTTTCACTATTTGCACTAAAATGAGCAGCAGTTCATTCCACACACCCCAACCAAATCTGGTGCCTTTGGTGCATGTCTCTTGTGTCTCACGAGAATGTGAAGAAATAATTTTTCACAGTTTTGACAAGGTTCTCTTACATGTGTGCATTAAATTGGAACTCCTAGTCTAAAAACATTGCAGGAAGCAAAGGGTTTAATTGTGTCCTGTTTTCTGTTTAAAACTGAGACAGAGACACAAATAGAATACATTTAAATCTAAGAAATATCGTATTCATGAATTCATCCTTAAATTTTGGGAAATAATCTAGTTTCTAGTTTTGTAAAAATTTTACTGGAACCTCTAATATTTTTCACAAGGTTTGCTCTCTGAAGAAAAATATCATGAAAATTTGTTTTCCTTCAAGAAAAAAAAAACACTAAAGAGGAAAAAGGTTTGTCTATGTTTTCAACCCAATCTAGTGATGACTCTTCTGAGCCTAGAATTTGCCTCATATATATTACTGGCATGACCTTTAAACTCTAGTTTGGTTGATAATGACTTAATTCAGTCAAATCAACAGATATGTCACATTTGTTACAAAGCCTTATCAACATCTTAAAAGAAGAAAGGAACCAATACCCTTTGTTGGTGTTTCATTCGTTTTTGTGGCTCTCACTTTGTGTCTTGCTTACAAATAATATCATGTTAGATCAATCTGTTGTTTGCACTCTTTTCTATAATAATATAAAGAAATTAAGTGTTTCCTTCATGAAAACATAAACATTATGGTAAGGCCTACCATCTACCTTTCCTTTACCTGTTTATGTCTCTCTGCAGGTCGGCAATGGACATACCAAACTTGTACAGAGTTTGGCTGGTACCAGTCCTCTGACTCCGAAGCTCAACCCTTCAAGCACTCCTTCCCCATTGAGTAAGTTGGATTGGCTTGGATTCTGGATATTGCATAAAATGTTTCATCTTCAACTTCTCTTAACTAAGCTTTGGTCAAAACCTATTTGTGTAGCTCATTTCTTTTTAGAGAGATCATGGAAGATATACTGAATAGATAATATTTGAAATTCTATCTAGCTATAGATCTTTCTTAGTGAGATAAGTCTGCCAATCCTATAAATGTGTAGTTTATTGGCAAAATTAATGTTGTGAAATGGTCATTATAAGGAACTTATGAGGAACCTGAGTATCACTCAGCAAACTCTGTTTACATTTATTCCCATCAAGTCAAAAATCTGTTGCCTTCATTATTAAGGTACCCCATTTTTTATCACTGCAGTTTCTGGACGCAACAATGCCAGGATATCTTCAATGTGAAGTTCAACTCAACATTCATCGCAAGGGCGGTCGCTCACACCAATGATGGATATGGAGCATTGAATTACACCCAAGACCGGGTTGTGTTTGTTAATGGTGCAATCGATCCGTGGCACTACCTTGGCATCACGAAAAGTCTACCTCAGGCCCAGGCTATCTATATTCCAGGTTAGACAATTGCTTTTTTGCAGTGGAAGGATAAACAGTTTTGTTTATTTTTTGATCTGGTGTACACTTCTGCTGTCTAATTGCTACAGCATTGTTTATATTTGCTAACACCATTACAATCAACTCCTGTTTCAAGATCATTGTAGAAGAATGGATTGAAGCATAAATATGCTGGTAGGAGCCACAGACGTTGTCAGAGCATTTTGTCAACGAAAGGTAGAGAATGTGATTAAATCGGTCAAATAACTTTTTCTCATATTAAGATACATATTTGGGTAGTGAACCTTAGTCATATGTCCCTCATACTAAGATATATAGTATCATTAAAAAATGCAAGTCTTTATTTCAAACTTTTGTTTATCATGTTGCATATTTGTCAACCAGCTAAAGTCACACTTTTCCAGTTTGAGCAGCGGACAATAATGTGTGCAATCTCCATAGGAAACAATAATAAAATAATATATTAAATATGTTGTGATGGTTTTGTTTTGTTTCATAACTTATACCCATCCTGTAATCATATGAAATATGATTTTGTCTGCATTATTCAATTTGTTTTTTAGCTTGTCATATGTCAGTGAGAGAACTTATTCATTTTTCATTTTTTTTTATTTTATATTATTTTACTTCCTATTTCTCCCTGCTCAACATTATTCCAGGAACTGCCCATTGCGCCAACATGTACCCTGCCACCAAAGAGGATCCCCCTGCTCTTGTTCAAGCTCGAGCTAAGATTGGCCAGTTGATTGACCAATGGCTGCAGTAACATTGAATATGTTTGTGAAATGTATGACAGTTTCAATCAAAGAGAGGAAATCATAAGACACCTAGAGAATTGTTCCTTTTGTAATATTCAAAGTTTTTTCCTACATCTTCATTTTATCTTGTCACAGAAACTATGAGATATCATTGCAGATAATTGGGTAAGAAAGTTATCAAATAATGTACTGACCACTGCTGCCTTATGACAAATTCAACTCCTTAGTTAGTTAAACACAATATTTTTTTTCCGAAAATTCATTTGGTCTAAAAGATTTGATATCTTCTATTTCAATCAGGTACTTATTTCTTACAATGACCTTGATGGCATGGAGAGCCATCTTAGATTTTGAACATTTATATAAACTGTTGGTCCAAACAGGTATATTTTTCAATTTCTCTGTCATGTTATCATGGCCTTTGATTTCGTCAAAGTCAAACAAGATGGCACAGGTTGAAACCTTTAGGAATGAATGACCCACAATCAGATGAATTTAATAACTTTCAACTTGCCTGCTTATTCTCATATCGTTATGAGTTTTTTTTAAGAGAAATCGTTTTTCTGATACAGGATTCACACTTTACATTGCCAGTAAGACACTTCTCTCAATGACAAAAAAAATGCACTATAGTCCTTATTGCCAAGTGTTTCTTTCAAAGTTATCTCTACAAGGCCACTATGACTTCTACCATTTTATGACATAGCTTTTTTATTAACGTCTAAGAACTTTTCATGGTTAGGCTTGGTATGACGCTGATAGACTATACCGACCATATTATGAGAAGACACATTTTAAAATTTATATTCAGACTTCTCTCAATAATGTACTGACAGTTTTTTTTTTTTAATTGAATTCATTTAGGAAATTTTTATTGAGTTATAAATTGTGTATCCTCCCATGTGTAGAATAAAAGAAGAGCTGCCTCAAAAGCTGCCAAAAACTTGCCACTGTAGCAACTATACTTTATAATAATCAAGACTGGTTCATAAGTTGTTCTTTGCAACAGTGACTGTGTAAAGTGGTCCAGAAAGGTTTTCTCTATCAATACCATACACATATGGATGAGTGTATAGTCAAGTCCAAATAATTCAAATCTTCAAAATTAAAATTTTTTCTTTAATTCTAAGTCTATTAATTTTACCAAATATTTGCCTCATATAGTTACATAATAAAAATGTTGGCTAGATCAAAGTTTGACAAATCTGCCTGACTCCAAGTCACCAATTTTTTTTCTATTAAGAATTGTATTTTTCCTGATTACATAAAGGGCAGTGCACTGCTCTGATTGCTTCCCATGAAGGAGATGGGGGAGAGTGTTTGTGTGAGTGTGTGTGTGTGTGTATTCTGCCTGTCTACTTTACAGAATAGAGCCTGCAATTAAATGTCTAGTGCTAAGAGAAAGAATGCGGATGGCTTTGTGGAAGTCAGGCAACTTAAACAATCATTGCTGACTGTATTCTCGGTCCTCATACACAGTCTGTTCCCCCCCTCTCTGACTTATACTGGGATATTACCATATCTTCAGCAAAAATATTGATTTTTCATTTGCATAATATGTATAAAGATACTTTTCTCAGGTACCACCCCAATTGTGCATTAAGTATGTAAAAATGACTTTGCTATGGCATTCAGTATATTTGTAATTGCATTTGGCTCAGATGTTATAACAAATATACAAACAATTATTGCCACAGAAGTTCAAAAGCTCATCACATCAGCTTTAAAGAATGTTTTTGTTCCCATGTTAATTCTTCATTATTTTTTAAGTTTAATACATCACTGACAAACACTTTTATTTAAGTCCCATTCATAGACATTAAAAATTAATACTTCTATGTATTTTTACTTGTTGGACACGATAATTAAAGAAAGAAAAAAAAATTGCAAATGATTTTTACCTTTGATGTTTATTCATGAAATAATAACATTATTTTGTATACAGCATTGTCAACAATTATTATTTTGTGTTAAGTATCCAGTTTGCGTCTTGTGATTAAATCAAACAGCAGTTTAAACATAGCATAATGATTAATAGCATGCATCATCTTTAGTTTTTAATCGAGGTATAGTTGGAGCCTATAGTGGTTCTATATATTTCAGCTTGTGATGCAGTGGGAAAATGCATTAAAAACTTGCCAACAGCTATGTATAAGTTGTGCATGCCTATTCACAGCTCTCTATAACTTATAAAATATGCATGCCTATTCACAAATAAAACAAAAAGAAAATTAAGACATCGACATTGCAAAGAGGATTCATCACAGGAAGACAAAACAAATTGTTAAGAGCGTTCTAAGAAAAGATGTGCATACATTAAATAAAAAAAAATTCAGCGTAACATCCTGAAACTTGAGGAAATAAAAGTTCCACTCTCACGACAGACTTCAGGTCATTTCAACAAGCTGAAGTGGGAATTTGGGCAAGAAAATTAAATATTTAATTCAGTCTTTTTTAAAACAGTTCAACAAATGTAAATAGTGGTGATCTTCAATTGAAAAACTCTTCTAGGAATTGATTTTAGATTATTTTGTTTAACACAAATGGAGTGAAAAAATTCACCTCTACAAAGGCACTTTTAAGGGAAGACTCGTCAAAGTGATATAAAATATGAACACAGATCATAATATGAAGCGATGAGTGTTCACAAAGAGTCGCAGAGTAATATGTAGAGACATGACATTGCAAAGGCCATTTTGTAAATTTTAGATGACATGTCCAATTCTTACTAAGATTACAGATTTCTTGCCTTTTTCAATAATTGTCATATTTATCATACCCTTTTCAAATAAAATGAATGAGCAAATGCTAAGCATGGAGCAAACCTTGAGCGGTAGTGTTTTATTTTGTGTTCCAAAAGCTTGGCATTATTGTTAAGATGCAGGGGAAAGAAACACAATGTAATGATTGCACTGCACAGCAAATAAACACACCTCAGGGCAACCTCCATACACACAAAAACACACTTGTTAGTTTAATGTTGTCGTCATCAAGAAATCAAAACTTGTTTTAGATGAGAAGGTTGCCTGTGTCTCTTTCTTTTAACAAGTTGCTCGACAAGAAACAATTAACTTGCCAGTTTGTTTTCAGTTTATCCAAAGATAAACTGACATTAGCACACAATGGTCATGATTAAGTTGATAAAAATTGTGTGTTGTGAAGTCAATAACTCAATTTAAAAGAACATTAAGAAATTTTAGCATTGAAACGCAAGCATTTTTTACCTGTGAGAGTAAATTTAGAAAAACATGTAACGTCTTTGTAAACCTTTTATCTAATATCTTGGTACTTCCTGAAACAAACGTTTTTCTTACAATCATGATCACACATCAATATCTTAATCTGCTCACACAAAGAACTGAGTATATATGTTGAGGATTTGAATGCTCTCTGTCTGCTCATATGTGTAGAGAATATGCAACTTTGAACTGAACTATAACAGAGCAAAACTATAAGGCATAGAACACATTGACGATTATTTGAGTAGGATAATTATCAAATGAGTCAAGAGGTCATTCAGGCTTCCAAATTAAATAACAAAATAGATTTTGAAATCATTAACTTCAAAACATTTTAAGACATAAACCAACCTGTGACACTGCCACCAATTTTGTTACAAAACAAACACATACAAAAGTTTTGATAATATGTAAAATCATCTACTATCCTAGATTGATAAATATCTCAATTATCATAAGATCTAAGAATAAAAAATTGATTGCATTTAGTTTCAATAATCGGCATGCCATGTCCTAAGGGTTCTATAGTAATGCTCCTTTTAGCAAGAAGCACTTTGTCAAGAGGCTGAGTGAACCAGACTGTACTGTCAGAGCCCCTATTGATGGACTGCTCAAACTATGAGCAGGGCTCATGAGAAATGATATACATGGCTGACTTTTAACAACATAATGATTCACAGTAAAAACAACCAAACATTAATCCAAAAACATGGTACAGAAATGGTAACTTCAATTCTTTGATATTTCATTGAGACTCGGATCTTGTTTTCCATTTGGTTTAAAAAAGACAACAAACCAAATGACCTGTGCTGCAATAAATGGGATAAAAAACAAGACAAAAAATTACTATACAGAAGAAGAGAAGTAATAAATATGTTGTAGAAAAATATCTTCAGAATTAAAATATTCTTCAACATAATAGAGCAGATCTATACTATTTAATGAGTCATATGGCTAAAAACAAAAGCAACAAGATTTCCTTTCACACAAATGCAGATAGGAATATTCCAATCACATTATCAAACATATTACTCATTCCTTAATTACAGAGATATACGTACATATGCAAAATAAGAAATTCATGATTCAGATACATATCTTCAAATCATTCATAAAAGAAACCCGTGAGAAAAAAAATAAAAACAAACCAACTTAGCTACAAACGAAAGTTATTTTGCCAATATTGCACATAGTTTGACAAAGACTGACACTTACAGCACATACTAAACAATCTAAATAACAAATTTCAGCAAGGGAGAGCTTCTTACATGCAAAAAAAAATCTTTAAACTAATTCATAACAACCTTCGTTGTGTGTGGATGAAACTTTACTAAATGCTTATTCAAATCAAGGTTTTATTTGAATTGATATCTTTTAATGAAATTTGGTGTACACTTTCAAAAAAAAAAAAAAAAGATGTCACCGGCAGACAACATGGAGTTTGATACACATAACATATCAATACACATTAATTATTAAATTCCATTTCATGTCTATTTCACAACTTCAAGTAAGATAGAAATTAATGCTCTAAAATATAAGTGTAAATTCACAAATGCAAGCAGTGCTTTTCCATCAAACCACATTGCAATCTCTCAACACAGCTCACCGAACTTGCTTGGACCTTTCAAGAACAAACATACCATAAACAGATATCCATGTCTGTTTTGTTTCTCAGCCTTTTGACAAAAGGTGTGGAAAAAATTTTGTGCCCTTCCCATCTAATAGGGGAAAAAAATACATAAGGCATTCCCTAAATGGTTACAACTTGAAATTAGAAACCCAAAGAGAGAAAAATAATGTTTCCTCCCTAAACAGACATTGATATCTCAAAAAGATACTCCTATGATTCAAGATGCAAAAAGAGAGCAGCTTTTGTCAGTATCTGAGAATACGTACTCTAAACAAATAAATTAAAGGAGGAATTCAACACAGGCTTTGGTCATAACTTTTTAAAATGAATCATCACTAAATTAAATATAAACAAACAGGAGCATAGATTTTGCAAATCACTTCAGAATGGTTTTACATATTAAAAAAAAATTTTGTGCTCTGTATTTTGACATCATTAATCCAACCTTTTACAGATCTTGTAAATGTAAACAGGTTTTGAGACTGAAGATGGAAAAAAGTCATCTTTACATTAGCTCTAACAAAAACACATGACAAAATGAAAGCATTTTAGTATTTATCCCTCTCCTCAAAATTAAAAAAAAATGGTCAGTCATGTTATTTCATTTACAAAAAAAAAAAAGGAAAGGTAAAGTTTGAAAATAATTGAGGCCCTATGCTATTTCTTTCCACAAAATCTCTTCTCTGAATGTTATTTTCCTGAAAACATACTTAGGGAAGGCTGAAAAGTATTCGAAATCTTTATCATGTAAAGAGAAGACAATAATTATTGACTTTATCAATAGCAAGAATTATGGCTGTTAGTGATGAAAATCCACTGGATCCTTTAAAACTTAAGCCTGAAACAGAGTTAGCCCATGCATTATGTGGCTTAACTTTGAAACGAATTGGGTTGCGAAGTGTGAAGCTGGGCGAGTCTGTATGACCTTAACACTAGCTCCTCTTGAGACTTGTATCTAACAGGGCTTGTTTCCAATCAAAATACTGTCACCAGTTGTCACAATTTTTTTTTTTTGAGACTCATGATTCTTTATTGGCTTAAGAAAAAATATTAGATGCAGCATTTCAAAGAGAAAAAGAATGTATGTAAAATGCCAGCACCTTCTTGAAGAAATGCCAAGAGATATCAACAAATGTTTGAGCTGTTTATGGATGAAGCCAGCAACTCCATATATGTTGTTGCAGATGCTGCTGCTCTTAAATGTGAAACTAAGAAGCCAATTTTAGGAAGCATTATCTGTCTCATTTCCAGTATTATCTCTGTTGTCTAATTTCAAGTAATCTCATTTCTATGGTCTGCTTTCCATTGTTCTCATCTCTATAGTTTCATTTTCAGTGCTCTCGCTTGTTTCCATCGTCTCGTTTCCAGGGTCTCATCAATATTTTCTCGTTTCAAGTGTTCTCATCTGAAAGCCTTATTTCAAGGGCTCTCAATGCTAAACTCATTCTTAACTTTCAACAAATTTCAACTCTTCCAATTTTAATATTAACTCTCACAATTCAGCCTCACTACTTTTCACTTCTTTGAGTTTACAACATAACTTAACTTAATATTCCCTTTCCTTTCTTTACTTTCCAAACTTACTTACACTGATTAAAAAGATACCCATGAGGCCTCTTAGTAAAAAGTGTACAAAACTAAAATACAAACTCCCACTTCATAACCTCGTTTTGTCCACATCAGGTACGTAACAAAATTTGGTTTGCATTTTACACCAACCTCTAACAGTCCAATGCCCATTTCTTGTAGTCCAAATCAGAGTTTACTCAAATAACAATATCAGATCGCACTAGGACTCAAGAAAACATAAATAAAGTCAAGATCAGACTGAGCAGTCATTTTGAAAAGTCATAACACACACACACACTCTCTCTCTCTCTCTGTCAATTTTTTTTGAAGAAGAACCAAATATTATGAATGCTTTATTCCCCTAATTTTTTAAATTTAATACTTTTTTTTGGGCGGCAAAAATTGGGGCAGTAAAATTCGGTAAAAGGAATCCAGCTTCACAAAGCTTGCTCATGTAAGGTACGGATTTAATAGTTTTCTTGTTTACCATGATTATCCTTCAATTAGTTCAGATTTGCCAGACAAATAAAAACTTATAAAAAAATTAATAAATAAACATTTCATAGCTAATTAAGTCTAAAAAGTCTTTCTTAAGTATAGATGTTTGATGATCTTGCTTTGATTAAGCATTAATGATCAAAATGATCTTAGTTTTCACACCAATAGAAGTCTTTGATAAACAGCAGCACAGCTTAAGGAGATTATCATGCTTTGTACAAAAACAGATGCTGCCTTGTGGAGTGAGGGAGCAGAGCTCCCGGGATACACACTTGCTGTGGTTGTCTTTCTTCTCAGATCTTTTCCCTTCATCTCCTCAACAATACTGATCTCAGTAGCGGCTGGGCTGGACTGGTCTGAAGGCAGCACACAACATGCAAAAAATAAGTTTCAGTGGTGCTGTTTGACACATTTTTTTTTTTATTAACCCTGTCCACATCATCAGCTTAGATACCTTTTATTTGCATCTCAAGCAAATCTCAAGTGGCCCATAGTAAAACTTCGAACAAATCTTTGAGCCTGCCCTTAACCATAAGACAATTGTGGCCTGTGTTAAATTCCCTTTGTGATTTTGAGAGTGATTCATTTAAGGAAGAAACCCAGCTAGCGTTTTTTTCTTTTTTTTAATTCTGTATTGTAAACTTTTCTGCCTCCAATAATAAGTATATGTTACCCACATATTTACATTGGAGTAATTCCTGGGTGTGTTTTGTTGCGTTCAAATGCTGCAAATTTAAGGGAATTTAATTAATTAAAAATAGTTATTGATCATTCTCAAACAAACATCTATCTCATCAAAAGATTGATGTCAAAATTTCTAAGTACATATATATATGATCAGAAGTTTTACCTACATAAAAGCCTACTCATGATATGCATATTTTGAGCACTGTTTTTATGCTCTCTTCGAATTATAAATACACGATTAAAAAAAATTTTTTATTCAAATAGTATATTTTAACTTGCCTAAGGGTTAAAATACAATACATGAATTGAGCATCCTTCATTGCTGAAGACAAATTTTTATTAACACTTTTGGGAAACCACCTGATACTATTTATAGAGGGGGGGGGGGGGGGAGGCCACGTGCTTTGTTTTCATTCATAATAAGCATGGCAGGCTATGGTTCAGGCATGGGTTTTTATTAATACAATGTCATTTATTTGCAAAATTCTTGAAAATTATACGTGTTCCTAACATAAATCTTAAAACAGAAGATCTTGAAAATTTATGTAGAAAAACTCATAAGGTAAATAATGAACTAGATCCAGATGGTTCTTTCGAGGGCAGAAGTAATGTAAGAGAGACGCTGAATGGCTAGTGGTGAAGTTCTTACTTTACTGATTTTAAATTCAACAACCAGCAACAGTTTAGGTAACATTTCTATCCCCATAGATCTTTGCATTTTTCTAATCTATCATTTGATTTTAGGACTAAAGTTATTTTCAGTATTTCAAAGACAGAATTTACAGATTGAGATCTACCAGTGCTAGCAGGGTCATGTGAACCAGAGCGTAAAAATTCATCATCTGACTGCTGTATGCTTGAAGCTATTAATTACTTTTTTCATACCTCCATTACTGTGTGCGATGAGAAAGCAGGATTTCTTCTGCATTTAGCATGGCAGCCTGTTGGCCACATTGGCGCAACAGGGAACAGGACAAGGTAGGTTATCGTTTACTTATATATATGAAATGAGTCTAATCAGAGTAATCATCTCAGGAAGTCTTATTTGAACAAGCACAATGGAAAGAGAACACTATATCTACATGTGATCTTCTGTCTTTAAATTTATATTAGAACTACACATACTTTGATGGTTGGTTCCGACCTACCTCGCTGCATGTCTTCAACATTCTTGAAACTGAAACAGGGCATAGTCCCAATGGGCATAGTGAAGTGCCTGACTGCTGGAGAGCTTCTGCTTGTGTTGGTGTGAGTGTAAACTTGTACAGTGTAGTGTGTGCCAGGTCTCAGCAAGTTCATGCAAGCTTGGGAGTGACTCTGATGAGATGCATAGGGATGAACATAAAATTTGTTTAATTATAACAAACAGCATCATATTCACTGAAGCAATCAGAGTAAAAATTTAACAAAACTTACACTTCCCTGCATTGGACGAGTGTGTCTATGATCTTTTAATTTTAACAATGACCTTTGGTTCTAACTTTTTGAACTTGTACTGCTATTGAACATAAAAACCAGTACTTCACAAAAAATAAAAAAAAAATCCATAATTTTTCCTCTGGATAAAGTGTCCTAATAATAACTATAACAACCTTCCAGACAGTTCAGTGCTTTCAAATAAGGCCAGTGAGTCTCTAGCAGAACCAGTTAAAAAAAATGTCATTGCATTTACAGTAGGCAGTACATAGAAATCAATCTGGTAATGAGACACTCTAACATTCAGCATGCTTCATCTTTATAAGATCAGATTTGAGTGTCATAGTTCATGAATGCTTTCAAAGGAGATATGCAGCATTTGCCAAAATTTGAAGAACCTGTGCTCCCATCTGCTGCTTTCAATTAAGTTCCTTTCTCTAGGCACAGGATTGGGGATATCAAGGTATCACACAGTGATTGCAACTTAAGCTGACGCAGTCACTTGTGTAGTGTAAACCTATCTTGAAACCCTTGAAGTAGTCATAGAGCGTGATCTATATGTCCTCAGTGACATGGATCATTTCGTGCACAACCGATCGATACACATGTGCCAAATCTAATTTTACAACAGTGAGGTTTTGTTTCCCTGATTTAGCCCTCTGCATGACTCCATATATCGTTGTTTGCTCTAAGGAATATGACACTCCAAGAAAAACTCCCTTTTGGAATCAAGAATTCATTTACCCATTTTCAATCTAAAATTTTGTCACCTCTCTACAAAAAGCTTAACTTTATTTGACGTTATACAAGAAGAAAAAATTGACTGAAATGGTCATTGAGCTCTGCCATCTGTTAAAATGCATAAAAAATTTCAAGAAAACCAAATTTGAGGAGAGAAAAGGAAAGCAAAAAAAAATTCATCTCTCTCACCCCTGACACATTGATGCTGTATGGCTCAGCATTGTACACCACAGCCAAACTGCTCACATCTTGTTTCCGACTCTGCCCCCACCTCACAGAGTATGCAGCCATGTCAGCTGACAGATCTGGACGCTGCCAGCTGACCACTGCCTGGCATGCACAAGTGGGTTGGAAAGTGACCTCCACTGCCCGAGGGGGTGATGGTGGGGAAGCTAAATCAGAGAAAAAAAATAGGAGAAAATGTTATAGATTGAAGACTCAAGACATATCAGCAGAGTTAAATCTCTCACATAAAATAAATCAGATTGAAACAAGTTCAGATGAAAAAGGTAAAATATCAAGAGTTTTACATCTGCTTTTTGTTTCAGACCTCAAATATACGATGACGAGAATACATTTCACATTTTTCCCAATGGAACAAAAGCAACCCTGAACCATATCTCTGCGTAACACTTTCATTGTTATCATTCTCTGTGTTAGAGCAATATAGATCTGACCATCTTTCAAGCAATTCCTGAGTGCTATTAAGTAAAGGGGAGCCAAGCATACATATATATCTTAGGTTCCTTGAAAGATAGGGGCCCAAGTCATAATCATCATTGTCATGATAATATTAAAAATATTAACGGTAAAAAATAATAATAATAATAATAATAATAATAATAATAATACCATCAACAACAACAATAATAAATAATAACAACATAAAATAATGATAAAAAAAAAGTTTATCTACCTAGCAGCTTTCCTAAAAGTAGCTCAAAGCTTAAATTTTTCTAGCAGTCAAAATCAAATAACAAATACTGGCAAATAACTAGTAAAAAATGCTTATAGAACTTTACAAGAAATATTTAGAATTCTTTTAATGTGCCTGGATCGCTTCTATACATCTCCATGAGACACCTCTTTACCTTTGGACTGACACACCACTTTGTCCGTCCTGCCCTTTGTTTTCAAACAAGGAGGAGTTCTAAAGAACTGTTTTTGTCCCTCTCCTCGATCACCGAAAAAGCTTGCTGTGTGTATGGTCAGTTCATAAACACAGCCGGACTCCAGCCCAAACAGATCAAACTCCTGTTTCTGTGAAAGTAAAGTGCATAAAGAAAAGATTCATTGTTAAAGAAAAGAACCAGTACAGACTGTAACAATTGATCAAAGTACTATAAAAAAATATTGTCAAAATTATGGTGAAATAGCACACAATCTGAAGAAGCCGAAGTTAACACACAGAAAGCCAATAATGTGTTATATAAGATCAAACACATCTATACTTTAGAAAAAGTTTGAATATTGTCTCTCTTCAAAATAGTTTATTTCAAAGAGCAGATAAATTTGAGGGTGTTGTTAACTTCTATTTCATGCGTGAAAACTGTTTTCAATCAATCATGCTGTGTGACTACAAAGCAAAGAATGTGTAGACAATGTCCTCAATTGATCATGCTGTGTTACTAGAAATCAAAGTATTGGTAGAAAATGATCACAATTGATTATACTTGTTTATATCATTGGTCTTCACAAAAAAATTTCGACAGACAATATTTACCTGGGTTTCTGCTTCCTGAATTAACCTTGATGGAGTTTTTCTATGTTTAGCTTCCCCATCACACACATCAAGAGTCCAATAGAGGATGTATTTTTCCACTGCAGATTCTGAGTCTAAAGGAAATAAAGCATGTTTTCCATACAAAATCATTCAAGTTATGACATAATCAATCGCCCAGTTTCTAAAATAATTTACAATGAAACTAGAATGCAAATCATTCTAACGCAGGAGAAAACAGGCATATTTATCTTTGGTTAAATAGCATTCTTAAAATGAAAAAGAAAATTTATTCACATGAAATCAGTAAGCAGTAGTAACTAGTTGTCCTGAGATATAAAGGAAGAGAAGACTAACAGACATACCAGAGTAGAGAGACCAGGAAGCACGTGCCTTGAGCTTCGAGTCTACAAACACTGGCTCATCCACCATAATGTCATAGACACGGGAATTTGAGAGAAATTCTTCACGCAGTCTGCCTACATCTGAGGATAGAAACTTTGCATTTATAAAATGCAACTGTGCCTTCTGCTGTTAAGCGAGTTCCTACCAGCAGATTGAGAGTTTCAAAGGACATGTTCTTCCAAAGTAAAATTTGATTTAGAGAGCGCTCGTTGATCAAATTACTATGCATCTAATTCAAACACTATTTAGTTTTAAAACATACCAAAGTGACTGTGGTAATAACCCTTTTGTTGCTTATCATCCCAGGAAATCAATAAACAGGATCACTTGACTTCTTAGGAAAAAGGAAATATCAACAAAAGAAAAAAAACTAATTTAAAAAAAAACAACCCTGAAAACAGCAAATGATGGTTGCTAAAAAAAAAAAAACAAAAAAACAACCAACACCTACTTAGCAAGATGGAGCAGATTTTCCCCCATGTTTTTCATTAAAATAAATGTCTAGGTAGATAAAAGTCAAATCTGTTCATAGATCAAATACAATCAATGATTTACCCTCTTCAGGAGGCAATGGAAAGGTAAAACTTTCAATGTAAGTTGAAGCTGGCTGCCCTCGTATCGACTTTCCTCTCCAGTCAACAACAGCACGCACCTTGGAATGGAAATTAAATTCAAACAAAATACTATTTTTTCCTTCTTTTTATGTTATAATATACAGTCATAATGAAGAAGGGTTTTTCTTGTTATTGGCTTTAGCAAACCAAGATGAGGAATGTTGTTGTTAGCTGCTCCTGTATAATTATCATAGAACCAAATATTACTCAGATATATATCTAAAATCATTTCTGGGGGAAATAGAACATGCGATTACAATAAAAATCGAATATCACTAAAATGGCTGATGAAAGCTGGTTTCACAAATAGAAAAAATTTAAAGAAAGTTGAAATTCTTTCAACATGGTTCCCCACAGATATCTTAGCTGAATACAACAAATAACAAGCAAGATTACAAGTGACAACCTAACATCTGTTTTTCTGCATACAATAAGAATAGAGGTGTTCATCATATTAAATACTGAGACACCACATATTTTTTGCATTCTGTTAAAGGGAAAGTGGAACTCCTGTTAAGATAAGAATTCTTCCATTCTTATATTTCAGCTTTTCATTATGTTATCACAAGAGCTCTCTCACCTTTATATTGAGCATTTTTATACTTTGACTGCTAGGACTTCTGCTCTAGTTGGAGACGAAGGTTTTTTATCACAGACATATATTCCTATTCTACCTGATCTTAATGATATCCAAAAGATCAAAGGAATTTACCCACTTTCTACCTTCACACTGCACCAAATGGGTTGATTGAATAATACATATCAAGAAAGAAATACGTTTGAAAAAAAATGTAATGTAAACTTTTTTTTTTCATACAAATCTGTTGGCATGTCAAGAGTAAGAGAATAAAAAAAATTTCTTACTTGCACAAAGTACATAATTCCAGGCTCCAAACTTGGGATGGTATAATTTGTCTTTCCCTTTGTGAAAGTGGAGCGAATAAAATGGAAATAAAATTTGAGATGACACAATATCTTAAAACCAATTTTACAAATATCTGGAAACCAAAAGAGGCACATCTCTAAAGAAACCAGATCAGGCATGTTTTACATATCTCTAGAGAATAGACAAAACTCATTCTACATATTGTAGTCTCCTGAGGCCAGATAAAACACATTTCAAATTTCTCTAAAGACCAGATAAGACATATTTTAAGATAACATGACAGAAACAGGCTTCTCAGCAGTAGTGACCACAATTTCTTTAATCTCCTTTTTTCTTTACAGTAAAAAAAAAAAAAAACTAGAAAGGCTTTGATTCTGAGGAATCCAATGGCTTTTAATATTTCTAGGTTGAAATCCAATTGAAGGTAAAGATCTAAGAATAGAAATAATATTTCTATAAGATTAAATTTGATTGTGTAATGAAATAAAACTTTGATCTTGCCAATTTTCATGCCAGCTTCAAAAAAACAAACAAACCAAAAAGATTGTGCCCTTAATCTTTTCATTAGCAAAAACAGTGATTTTGTCTTCTTTACCATCTTCACAATCTTTCTGTTCATCTGGAGTCGCATGTAGCTGTTGCCAGCTCGTGGTAGACCATCACTCCAGAAAACCTAAGGATTAAACCCAAATTTTAACCTGGTAATCTTTTGCCTTAAAAGCAAATTCTGAGTTAATGCATGAAGAGAGAGCACAAAGGATTTACAAAAAAAAGGTCTTGTCTTAGCACTGTATCAACAAATATTAGCTCTCAAATGTCACTACTAATAAGATAAGTAAAAAAAAAAACAGCCTTAATGCGAAAGATGTCAGAAATTTAAATCTAATAAATTATTCAGTGCTCATGAAAAGAAATGTGTGTGTGTGTGTGTGTGGGGGGGGGGAGGACAAAATAATGTAATGAATCTTGTATTTGAAAGCTTTTATATATTAATTTTTTTCCGAGACACATTTTGCTGAGGTTCCCACTATGAAACTACAGCTAAAGAGGACTAAGCATCTTGATAAATTACATTCCAATAATTTAGCTCACTTGCACTTTATTAAGAATTCACACAGTTTTAGGAATAATAGTTTTTATTTGTATGTTCAATACTGCTACTGGATCAGTTTTTTTTTTTAATTTAGTTCAAATTTTGGCTGTGTGATAACCAGGTGCAAAGCGAAAGATTCCTTCCAGTGATCTACAAGTATAAGATGTAACTAATGTGCAACAGCATTGGTATTATTAACTCTATGGAAACTAGAATGGTACTTGTTGAACATTATTTATCTGTACCATAAAAAAAAAATAGAAAATCATGGCTTTTCAGCTTTGCAAAATTCTCTTCTGTATTTCTACTTAAGGGTTATATTTTCCCATGACTTACTTTTTTTTATAAAAAAAAAAATGAGTAAAAATGTAAATAATTAACACTGTAAAAAATTGGAAAACCAACATCCCTTAAACACAAAGAAAACTTGAAATTCTGTCAAAGTAAGGGAAATTCATCAAGATAAATAAAAAGTGTCACAAATCTGAGGCACCAGTCCTTTCAGAAAGTACAGTAAGCTTTTAATATTAACTTTATGTATGATGAATAAATCTGAAATTAGCCGTATAATTTCAAGAAAAGATACATCACTTAATAGTCTGTTGTTGAGCCTCAAGAACCGTATCCTTTATGGAAGGTAGTTCTGCTTAAAAAAAAACAAAAAAAAAAAGAAAAATGCCAATTCTTCTGTCAACAAGGCAACTAAATTTTATGAACATCTCACCACATATCTATCTACATCCAGCCCGTCTGTAAACTCTGGCGCTTGCCAGCGGACAGTCACATCCACTTTCCCATCATGCAATTTTCGCTTCGTTCTCTCCAAATTTAAAGGAGGGGACGGATGCAGGAACTCTGGAGGGAAAAATCAGATAAAAAAGTGTCATTGAAAGTTGTCCCTGAGATGGATAATGATAATGATTTGATTATCAATTTAGAATTTATCAATGTATGTTTTAACTACCCAACACAATTTATTCAAACTTATTTGCCCATGAGTCAAAAAATAACCAAGACATAAGAATCACTTGAAATTAAACTCTTTTTAAGCATTCCTATCAATAATGACATTAATAACCAGGGATATACCTCATAATTGATTTATTTATACAAAATCAATATCGATTAAAACACACACACACACACACACAAAAAGATCAGCCAAGGACCAAAAATGGAAAACAAAAATTTGAAAAAAGTGCTTGGGTGTGCCTTACTTTTCAGATATCCAATAGGTTTAGTGAATCCCTGAGAGCCGTGGATGTTGATGGATGCTACCATGTAGTTACATCTGATCGCAGGGTGGACACCACCTGGATAGCCAGACAACCTGGCACGCAATTTTGTGGTCTGAAGAGCAAAATGTTATGAAAAATAGTTTCGAGGATGACTACATAACTGAATGAATTTGTAATCCCATCCTTGCATAGCAGATGCTTTTTTAAAACTAAAATGAAAGCCTGGTATCATCTAATGAACTAACCATTTATGAAAGACTTTTTCCTGTAAGCATGGTACTTTTTTTCATTAGCTTTGTATCTTGGCATTTTATTCCTCCTTCATACATCAGTTGGAAAAAGAAGATTCCCCCCCCCAACTCCTCGCCTTGGATTGCTTCTCTTTTGAAAAAAAAATTGAATATTTTCTTTCCTTTTTCCATGAAAAAACTTTGCATATACAATAAAACACTCCAGATAGGACATGCATATCACACCAAAGCTCTTCATTGTTGACAAGCACTGATTTCATTTTGTACTTTCAGTTTAAGTTTAGAAGAGCAGTATAAAAATAGAGAAAAAAATTGCCGAGAATTGAAATGATTTCTAATAAATGTATAACTTCCATTACGAACTGCTGGAGGTTTAAGACCAATCATCAATAACTTAATAGCATTAGCAAATTAAATATAACAAAGCAAAGACACTTAACAAATCAGTGTTCTAATTAGAGGTCATTAGTAAACATAGCAGTCCAATTATAACTTGTTAAAAGAAGTCAGTTTAACACTTACAATAGAGTAGCGAACCCCTTCTGTGTAAGGGCACCACCAGCGCAGGATGTAGATGATATGAGCACTGGACTGAATGCCTAAGCTTTTGTCCCACTCAACCAACAAACCTCCATCCTTCCTCTCTTTGAATCTTAGATTTCTTGGCTTACTTGGAAACCCTGAGGATAGCCAGTTGACTTGATTAGAGGCATTACAATAATGGTATTTTGTTACTTATTTCATGGAGTAAAATCTTTTAATAATGTATCATCTTTAAGTACACATGACATCTTGACCCTTGCTTTGTGTTGGAAATCTCATGAAGGCATAAACCTTTAGAAAACGAATAGAAATCACTTTATATATACTGAATTATTAATACCATTCAGATTCCGTGGACTATGACAGATCTGACCACAAGTTGTGTTGCAGCACTTGCTCATGCCAACGCAAGTAACATCTTTCTGACATTCTTGTGCACATGATTTGTCGATGACAGATAATTCTGCAGGCGGAGGACAAGTCCCATATTTCGACTCATATGATTTCGAAATAAAATGACAGCCATCAAAACAAGCACCTCTTCTTAGTGGATTACGTTTTGTTCTTGAGTTCTGTGAAACAAATGAACAGAGACATGAGAGTATTAAATTTAAAGTTAAAAATTTTCAAAACCATATACAGTATCATTCCAGTGTAGCAAACATTTAACTAGAATAATACTCCAGTTTGTAGTTTATTGTCATAAATTGTGTCAGTAATCAAATATATTTCAATTGCATAACACTATAATCATACGAAATGAAAACTTAAGGAACATTTAAAAAAAAGAATTTTATTAACACATTGCTGAGAAGACCGGCCCTCTTCAGTCTCACTGCTACTGAAAATTAAAACAGGTTTGACATTTGACTTTAAAAATAGCTGACTATTGGGAGCTGAAAAAACTAGCTTACACATTTCAGTCATCAAAGTGTAGTTTGAAAGGTTCCCACAGGGTACATCCATATTCTAAATTCTATATTTGCCTCCATTTAGTTCGCAAGCTTTTACACTTAGCGCGAATTATAATTTCTTATCTGCCATTATGATTTTCAAATTATCATGTTTTTGTGTTTAAAAACATCATAATCCATATTTTGTTCAGTTTTAAGCATAATATTGTTTGGAAATCTAACATTGCAATTTCATTCCTTGACCCATAGTGCCAAAATGCCCTTAAGATTTGAAGCCTTTCTTAATTTTTTGGCCCTGTAAAACAACACTAGCTGCACACAGCTTTCTTTAGGATATAGTTTTTAGTAAACATTAACCTCTCCAAACTTCATGCATAAGTGAAAATTGCCTTCCCCATAGAGTTGTCAGACCCCAAACAAATATAGAGGAAACAATAAGGATCTTTGAAAATGCTAATTGCACGATGTAATACCCATAAGAGCATGACATTAAAATGCATTCTGCAAATGCAGTGCAATTACCATATCAACATTACAATATATTCTGTGAACACAACACAATATTGACGACATTATAGCAATGCATAACAATGTTTTCTGGGTAGAAAGCAAAACATATGATAATAACATTACATTACCTATGGTAAACAATGCAATGTGCAAATAAGCAATATATTCTGGGAACACAATGCAAAACCCATATTAGCACTGCATTATATTCTGTGAATATGTTTCAAAATGCATTACCATTATATGACAATATATTTGTTCATGCACCCATATAGCATCACATTAAAATATATTTGGCCGGTGCTCCCTCTTGAATTCCTTTAAAAAATTCAAAACTTTAAATGATCGGTAGGTAATTACACTGAACGGTTCTATTCACTTACCCGACAATCAGTCACGCAGTCCTTATGATCACCAAAGTCTTTGTGAGGCCTTTGGCATGCAAAGAGACACTAAAGGAAAAGGGATCAAAGAAAAAACTCTTCAAATTATTTTGTTTACAATGATTTTAACTCTCTACAGATCAGCTGTTTTTTCTTTAGTAATATAACTATAAAGCAGTTCCTCCTATCTTAAAAAAAATGTAATCTCAAATCGTCAAGAGGTTTATTTTTTATATATCATTCAAGATTAATCAATATCTATAATAAGGGTCAGTTTAATAAAGTAAAACAAATTTTGAAAAAAGTATTTCAGGTCTGGTTCTCAATGACAGTGTGAAGATGCATTAGATATGAAAGGAAAAAATTTACATTCAAATGTTCGCATCTGATCTATGGAGCGCTTGGGAAAACTTGAAAATTATACCGAAAAGAAAATTAGCCCAAAAGTTCTTAATAGAAAATCCAATGATTCAGGGTATTTGAGATGCCTTTGCAGTGACTTAAAAAATTGGAACTCTTGCATCACTGAAAATTTCATCTTGCTAAACAAAGTATGTCACAGTAATGAAATATTATTTAAATAAATTAACATAAACATTGTTTCCTGAAACCACCTTATGAACGACCCTAAAAAATTTCAGGCTTTTTGACTGGATTGTGCATCAACATACCCATTTGCACTGCCGATCCTTCCTGCAGTCTTGAAAGGCAGAGTCTGGATTGAGGGGTACATCTTTCAAACCAGCCTTCTGTAAGTCAATTGAAAGTTATTGTAACAAAAACTAGCAAACAAGTTTTCTGGAATAGTTTGAAAAGTTGTAAAGTATACAATGGTGAGGTGTAATAAAAAATACTTAATTACATTACTCTCGGTGCTAGGGTCTTTTATATAACTAAAATATTATGTGCCTTAAAATCAGTCATTTGTCATGATTTGAATTTTCTTACAAATTAATGGAAATGGAAACAGATGCGTTCACTGTTTAGAGAATAAAAAAACCAACAACAACCGAAACAAAAACAAAATCACCCGCGAATCATTTCAGAGAAATAGGATATTTCTTTAAACTCATAGTATTGAGAAGCTCAGACAGATGGTATTTCTATGTAATCTAAATGGCAACATCTGACTCATCAAGAATGAAAGGGAGACCAATTAAGCCTGTGACCCTGCTTGAAAATCAAGTGAAATTTTTGTCTCTTTGTTTTGAACTAAATAAAATATCAATTGATCATCATTACTCTTATTACATTTGTACCCTGCAAGTTATTTTAGATTGTTTCAAAAAGAACCTGTCCAAATGATAGCACAAATCATTGGCTTAACATGACAAATGATTTTGCTTAGAAAAATGAGAATGTTTTGATGGAACAAGCACATAATTCCTTACAAAGGAATCCAGGGCCTTCATTGTTTCAATTCTGTAATACCTTAAAGATATGGATTTATACTTAATAATGACTAAGACAATATGTGGAATAAGCATGATACAATGGCATTTATAGATGAAAAAGAAAAAAACCTACATACCAATATTCAGCACCATCTGATTTAAAAAATGCATCTCACATTTTTATGCTGAATAATTCTAGTTTAGATTTCTTAGATTTCTTGAGTTGATATTATCATGATTCTGGTAGACTTGAATTAATAAATGATGTATTTTAAGTGTTCATTCCCTACTAAAAATTTTTACACATGGGTTTTCAATATATGTGAATATAGCCTTGTAAGTTATTTTTTTTCAATTTCTTAAATCCTCAAAACTAGGAAGTTTGAAAGAGAAGGAAAATAAGCATATAGACAACAGAAGAGGGCTTTTAAAGTTGCACAAATTTGAATTTCTTAATCTTAATCACAAAAAAGCCAAGGCATTACATGATGGGGTGAAAAGGCTTGAGGGATAATTCAAGCAATCAATCTGGTGCCCTGCTCTTTAGCGTAGACAATCTTCCAGCCATCTTGATCTGTCATCACATTCAGTGCATCTGTCACTTGTCCTACCTTTATTGAGTTTGTTGATCCATCCAACATCTTTTCTAGCTGTTTTTCCCTGCTGTGTTTTTCTTCAATCATTTCAGATTTTCCAAATTGTCTCTTCTTATCACACGAACAGAAAAGGTTGCCCGGTCTAAACTAATTATATAAATGAGTAATCTTGTTGTGTCAGCTTCTCGTAACACTACTTCGTCTAATTTCTTTGTAGTTCCTGAGATTTAGCATTCTACTTAAGAATCATATTTCTGTTGCCTCCAGTTTCTTTTACAGCTGTTCTGAAATTATCTATGAGTCACATTAATACCTCACATTGGGTTCAATAAAGCAGTCCAAGGCTGCTCTTTTTATTTGGATGGAGGTGTGTTTATGTGTTTGTACCCATTTCTTTCTCCTGAAACTTATTTTTGCTCGCACTATTCTTGATGGGGTTTCAGTGTTGCTGCGTCCATTCCTTGTATAAGTAACCAAGTACTAGAATCAATCCCTTTGCGTAAGTTTCTTTCCCTTGCTAAAGATTTTGATTTGTGAACACTCATTGCTTCCATTGGCGACCATTACTTCTAACTTTTTGATGTTCAGTTCCAACCCTATCTTTATAAATGCTTTTCATCCTCAACAATGTCTAATAACCCAGGTTGCGTCTTCTTTATTTTCTGCAATTCATACAGTGACATCAGAATACCTTAATTTGTTTACATTGTGCCCTCCTACTTTAATTTTCGGTTATCTAAGTTTTGCTCATTTGCTTCACTGTAGAGAGAGAAAAGGGCTGGGGAAAGCACACACTTAATTTTTTTTTTTAAATAGCCGATTTCCTCATCAACTTGCATTGCTGCTGTCTGTTCCCTGTGCACGATTTTGATCACTGGTATATTATCTTCTATTGTGTTAGTTGCATGATTATTTCATCATGTCGTACTTTGACAAGTACCTTGTGGTAGTCAAGAAAGAACAGGTATACCTCTTTTTGTATTGTTGTACTTCATGAGCTTTGCAAATATAGGTTGCAGGACGAACATAGTATTTGTTGTAATTTTTCCCTCCACAAAGCCACACTGTTCCTCTGCTATTTCTGGTTTGATTCTGTTACTAACTCGCATCATGATGCTTCTCAAAAGTGTTTTGGTGATTCAACTCATAAGACTGATAGTTTTGTATTTATAACTCACACTCTATTGCACCTGGTTTCTTTGGCAGTGCTACAAATATAGATTCGGTGGAATTTGACTCGTGACATAGAGTTCATTGAGTTATGATTGTATATTGAATCAATTCTTTAGTCTTCAAGTGCTTCTAAAAATTCCACTGATACAGTTCTGCCTGGTCCCGTAGCTTTGCCTGATTTCATCTTTCTGATTGCTGCCCTACTTACTTTGTAACATTTAATCCTTTCAGTGGTCTTCAAAAAGTTTACTTATAAATGTACTCTCTTTATCTGCCTGAGATTTTTTCTTTTTTTTTTTCATGATGATGTTGCCTTTTCTTTTGACATTAGGCATCCTGTGGGTAAGCAGATTTTTTTTCCAGAGATTTCGTCAATGTTTTCAGAGAGATGAATTATGCGAGTCAAATTTTAAGCTTTAATAAAAAGCTCATTTGAATCCAACTAATGGACAAAGCATACTGTATTTTGATTGAAAAGCCATCTCTTGTCCTGTTTCTTTGAGTCAACAACAAAAATGTTTGCCTCTAGGCCTTAGCAGCTAGCCACAGATTTCCAACTGTTTCAAAACTTGATTCAGTGCAAATCAACAAGAGAATGAACAATGGTTTAAAGGCAACATGCAAGGGATGAACAAAATGTGAAATACTTTTCTTCTATTTGGTAGGCTATTCAAATTTATGTGAAGTGATGGGGACTGTTTATCTGTTTTCTTTTACACTGTTAAACTTAAATGAAACATTTTCGTGTCCAGGCAAATGCACCACGTTTGACTTAATGCTGTGTCCCTGTCAAATGTTTGATATATTTTTTTTTTCAATCATGTATTTCCAGACAAAGGAAAAGTTCAGCAGCACTCCTCAGGATTTTAATTGTTGCAGTCAGTTATTAATGTGTGCAAAATTATAACACTTAGTTGCGTGTGACTGTGGATACCTAAGTATTCATTCTTATAGTGTCTACAACTCTCTCTCTTTTTTTTTTTTAACTAAGCTTTTGCCTTGGTGCAAAATTGATTTTTCATAAAAACATTAGAGACAATTTCATGTCATCATCAGTGAAACCTATGTGACAAACTAGATCTAAAATTTTAGTGAGTGTCTGATGGAGATGAAATTGAAATATAAACCATCTATACATATTCGATTTTTACAATCTTCGTCACAGCCTGGTCAACATCTTTTGTCGTTTATAAAATAAATATAAGCTTAAATTTATAAACTAGTGTAAAGCTATAGTAGCTTATTAAGCTCAACCGTTTGACTTTAAAATATTCTTTTGACAAAGGTGCAATATCCATGCCAGGGCTTTATTTAAAAAAAAAAAAAAAAATCACCTAATCCTGCTCAAGTTTTTTTTTTAAGTCTCAAGGAATATCTAGCGCATTGTTTTTAACAAATTATCCTGACAACAGACACAAACATTGCTGTCAATCAGAAAATACTAAGATCTAACCTCAGTGAAATATTCCACCTTGAAGCATTCCCTTTAATAAAAAAAATTTTAAACAAAAATCTGTAAGATGTGAATATTACACAGGGCCATAGCAATAGGAAGATTCCATTCTAAAAACACAGGCTAAAAACATTCGCAATGACGAAATTGAAACAAAACCAATTAATTATTAATTTTATGAATGCCCATGAATGACTTTTAATAAAGGAATTCTTAAGCCCTTTTTGCTATTGTCTCGACACTTTTCGGTTCCCATCAAACAAAAGACTACATAAAGTTGGTTATCTATGACTTTGTTAGGGTAGTTCTTTCTCTCACAGAGCTTTGACTGCAAGGACAGATTTTCAAAGTAGTGAATCCTTCCCACACATCAGGCATGCAAAATTTAACCTGCCATTTTGGCCATCACTGGAATCAGGTAAATCCATACATATCAATAAAAAAGTGTCACTTGATGATTCCGAAATCTGGTCCATTGCACCAATCAGACACATAAGTGCGTCTTTTCGAAATTGTCTGAAATTATTTAGTTTCATAAGATGTATAACAAACTGGCGTGGAAGGAAAGTGTTTAGCTAGGGAGTCCAGGTCTCAAAGAAACATGCGTCCACAATGATCTTTTGGGATAGGTCTATGATTCGATTTTTTTCCCTTTCTTAAACGGACGAGTGTAACGTCCTGAGATCCGGGGCTTTATTTTCTAACCAGCAGCTTCAGTAGGAAAATGTGACATATATTTTTATTTTGTTTTTTCAGGTTGAAAATTGAGCCAGAAAAATCTCTAGCGTGAAAGTAAACAGAAAAATGTCTGAATTCAGACAATTGTCAAACATTTTTCATGTCTGACCAATGAGGTGAGAGGGGTGATAATGGCCAGGGGCGACATACTAGCAATTCTTTTTTTTTTAAATCAATCTTTGCTTGGATTTCACCATAAAGAAAAATGATTTCATATTAAAAAACCAATCTGTTCCTCGTTAAAAGTACCAGAATGATACAAAAAAAAAAAAATCTTCCTAGAGAAAAATTTTGTTTCTTTAGAATATTTCATGACTGTCAGAGTTTCCAATTTCACATTTACACAAAAACACTGTCCTTGAACTGTAAAAGTTCCATCATAATAAGGCCTATTGCTAATATAAAATTACAATGAAAAATCTAACCTTTTGCAGCCGAGACTGGTATCTTGTCAGGCAGAAGACATGGCACTGCCCCCAAAGAATCTCTGCGTAATTACAGGTTCCTTCATGAATGATAATCCATAGCAGGAATAGACCTATGCCAAGTCCCCTCATCACGACATGGGGAAAGGCTGTTTAGGTCCATAGACATCCAGATGTACACTCTAGGGAATTTAGATCTTGACTTTAAATGTAGATAATCTAATCTAAAAGCATTTAAATTTTAGATTCTACATCAATATTATTACTAGACTTTACAAGGTACTGATTAGATTAGATTGAGACTCGAGATCTAATCTAGAGTAGATCTAGCCTAGATTCTAGATCTAGATCTAGAATCTAGAATCTAGTGGAAATTAATCTAAAGTACATTTAACAGACTTATAATAGATCAAATCTAGATCTACTCTCATCTTAGACACCAATAAACAACAAAAATAATCTGTCAATCGTTTACAACTTTGTTGAAAATTAGAAAATGGTTGGAAAGTGCTTC
>JAWDGP010007247.1:700000-735000 GCA_033675545.1 Elysia crispata | reverse complement strand
CCACAAAAATTACTACTTATTTATTTCTACATTCATTAAAACCACTTATTGCCTGTTTTTGCCGATCACGAGGCTCTAGAAGCCTAACTGCACTACCTGACGTTTGAAAGAATGAATTGGTTATCATTAAAATTATTTCTTGTTTAATACACAATGTATTTTTTGCTTCTTTGTACCAAAGATAAAGAATAAAGAATATGGATGAAATTCAGAGCATGTTGTGCGATGGTTCACTTGTCACGAAGTAGATGTAATACACTGGCCGTGTCCATAAAGAGCCGTTAGCCATGTTTCGCAGATTGACTTACGTATCGTAAGCATGAGTCATAACTTAACAAACACGTGGTTTTCCTAGTGACGTGTGCAAATCAGCTTGCGTTATTTAAATCGGAAGCCGCAAGCGAGCGTTAGGCCTGGTCAGTCTGGTCAGCTGTTTAGACCAGTGAATGTCTGCTGCTGCTGCTGCTGGCCTAGCTGTCTCGGATCATGTAATTGTTATGTAATGTAACTGTGTGAGCATTCAGTGGAGCAGTGGAAACACACTCTCCCTAGCGCTTGCACCTGGTCCAGCCTAGTACTCAGTACCGGTAGCATTAGAGCATCGCTGGCAGACATCATGTAACAATTACATAACAGTTACGTTCACGGTGAGAGGGCTAGCATGTTTGCGAAAAGCGATTCTGTTACGTACCGCTGGGTGGGAGGAGTTTATGCAAATGATGTCGGTCAGTCTAAAAATATTACGTCGTATTCTAGCTTAAGACCGTATTTTTTTTTTCTCCTATCATTTTTACTTTGATGTAGTACTAATGAAAACTTGCTAAATTTTTCTTTCCAGCCAGGGCTTTTATAAACTGATTTAGTTAAGATACTTTTTTTCCTGCTTTCTGACAAATAATCCCATTTCTTTTCAATACTTCATATACACACAATTTGAAAGAAAATGTTTTTTTTTATTTTATTTTTCAATTTGTTTTCTCCATTTTTATAATAATTCTGATCATGATATCATGGTTAGAGATCACAAAAGGCGGAGATGCAAAGACCTGAGCTTAAAGACCACGAAGAGAAACTGGAAGATATACTTCCGTGCCTTAAGCTAGAGATTATCATGGACAGGTAAGAAAAAGACCCAGAAAACTGAAGCATTGATATGCACAAGAACAACATAGATCAGGAACTGAAGATTAAAAAAAAGGGAGGGATGTAAAAAACATGTTGTAATAAGTCCTGTCATGATATTATTTTATATTTCGAGATCACAGAGGCAGAAGCCGCAAAGACCAGTCCAGAAGTTTGGGTTCAGGAAGAATAGCTGGAAGATAGCCAAGGCCTGTAAAGCTAAGGATCTCTATGCTCAGGAGACAAGATAAGAGAAAGGAAAGACCTGGAGGACTGAAAAATTGAGTCATTCAAGAACTACATGGACCAGGAACACTGATGAGTCGTAATTCGACAAAACACATCCTAGAATGTGTCTGTGGATGAGTGAAAAAAATGTTGTTCCCTTATGCAAAAATTTCTCCTTAAAAATAATTGATAATCTTGAACGGGAGAGAGGATTCCTCCATTCTCCCTAATTAATAAGAGGTTTAATCGTAGGTATAAAACAAACAACAACCCAAAAAAAAAGTTTGTTCAGTTATATTTATTGTATTATTAGATAGATTTTCTAAAAATGTCCAGCTTTACTTTTAACTAAATCTGTAAAGTATGTTCTATCGGAAGGCAGTGCACCTGTAATTCCCTGGCTTCTATGGTGTATCATGGCATCAAATTTATGACACCATGGACCAGTAATGACGCTGATACAATCGTGAACTACGGAGATTCTCTTTATTCGAGAATCTTCAGGAACAGCTCAAATGAGTTCTCTCTTGTTACTTCATTTCCACAAGTCTGCGATTTTGAGCTGAGGGTCCAGGTGCTTCCAGGTGAATCATACACTGGATTAGTTGATATCTACGCTAACACTCCTCCAGACTATAATTTCGAAACAGCAATTTCCAACATACACCAATGTGGGATCTTAACCCTGAGTCCTGGCACGCCATCATTCTCAATGTCAATCATCAAACACTTGGATACTCATTTCGTGTTTGACCTACACAGCAGAAACTTTGCTAGCTTGTTTTGTGCAGACGGTCAAATGTGCTTACGAACTACTCATCTCCACTCGCTCTTCAGCATTATGCTCTCTCTGCATGTTTATGTTTGTTGTCAGCTCAGTATGAAATCACACCATTTGAACTAAAAAATCTTGATCCTAAAAATTTTCATTTTGCGGAGGAGTTTGAGGAAGCCGAATCGTCTGATTCAGATGATCTTACTCTCGCAACAATTAAAACATTGCGGGCAAAGAAAGCCAAGTGACCTGTTTGTATAAAAAGGAAAAGGAGTTTGCGAACATTGCGTGTGAAAGGTGATGATGATGCAAGGTATGACTCCAGTGAAAGCCTCAGTGATATATCATTGGTTACTCAGACAAAGATCCGGACTATGTACAGCTCAAGACACTCAACATCCTACTGTGCTTCTAGAGGAAGAGCAACACCACACTTCGTCTACATCTCCTCTAAAATACATGCAAGTTTCGATCGATGCAATGAGAGTCGTAGCTCAGGAAACAGAGTTGAGGCCAAACATCAAAACTCAGGAAGAAGAAATCGAGAATGACAGTAGTCGTGACCAAGAGGCGGCACCTACACCTGACACGCAAAATCAGAGCATGCACAGCCATCCACCACTTGTCTGATTCACCTTCATTCGCCGTGTACTCAGTGGTAAACTCTATGTCAGCAAATGACACAACCGGTGCCTCATGTGCTGACATTTTCTACACAGCCTCGACATCTGAACATACACCGGTTTCCAGCATTCTGGATAGCCCTGATGTCGAGTCTCCAAGTAGGAGTAGAAAAAGGAAACGTAATGAAGCTAATTATAAGGACAGCAAAAGAAAAATGAGCTTTAAATATAGGAGAAGCTTATGTGAATAGAAAGAACTGACAGATTCTTAAAAAGACAATGAAGGATGGATGTGGTGAGAAGTGCAGAATGAGGTGCCAAGACCATATCGGTAAGGACCACAGGGAGACTGTATTCAATTACTTTTGGCATAATGGGGACATTCACAAAAGGAGAGGTTAAGTGTGCACCAACGTGGAAGAGTCGAGCAAAAAGACAAGGCGCCAGAAGAGCGTAAAACACCATTTGGAAATAGCAGGACTGAAGCAAGCTATACGCAAAATCATGTTCTCGGACATCCTGGGGATAAGCGAGCAGTTTGTATTTACTCTCTTTGAAAAAAAAGATGGGGATGGTCGTATTCTTCCTGATATGAGAGGGCGCTATTCAGAGATAACACCGTCATTCCAATGCATCAGTACTGTATTGTAAGAGAAAACTGAATCCATACAATCTTTCAATATTTTCATCTTGGATCAGGTCAAGCTATCTGCAATGTTTGGCATGAAGGGATAGCTGCAAGAGGGTCAAGTGAGATTGGTTCATGTGATTAAAATTATCTGCTTGGTGCAAGTGAGAGAAAGGCGTGACTCATGTTAAACCCTATTCAGATTCATGTGGCGGGCAGAACCGGAATAGATATCTTTTGGCGATGCTTTGGTGTGCATTGAACAAATTCAACTCTACAGAAATTAAGCACAATTTTTTTTATAAAGGGCCACATCAAGAACGAGAATGACAGTGTGCATACAACGATAGAAAGAGTAAGTAAGCATTTGGAGATCTACCACTCCTCATTGGGCAGGTGTTAGCAGTGCGGCAAAGCAGTTGAGACAGAACTATATATTGTAAAGGAGCCTGACGAATCTCGATTTTTCGACTTCAAATAGATAGCCTCAAATTTGAAAAATTTTGACCCTAGATGAAAACAAAGGTGAAGCTGTTTAACATCAAACCATTGAAGTTGATCAGTCAAGACTCCGATCTAGTACATATCCAAGTATGACTTTGATGGTGAATATCATCGTCTCAACATGTCAAAAAAAATACGGAAAGTGCAAGCCAAGGGGCACTTCAACTACATTCAGCTCTATGTTCTGAATAACGGAAAGGGTCCTGGCATAGACAAAGACAAGTATAATGACCTTCAATCCCTCTGCAAAAGCCAAATTTTTCCTAAAACCCATCACCAGTTTTTTAACTTGTTTAAAATAAAATCCAACCCTTGAGGTCCATGATTTAATTATGTTAAACTTTTTTTTTCAATTAAGATGTGTGTTTTGATACTTAAATAGTAAATTGATTTTTTTTTAAATAAACACGGTTCAAGATAACTGTCAAATCTCTGAAGTACCTATATTTGTTCTTTATTTATATATCATGTAGGCCTATATTTTAATAATAAAAATAATAATATCCATGCATCCTCTTTTCTCTATAGTACTTTTATTTGGTCTTCCATTTCTGTCATCGTCTATAATATTTAGTCTAAGATTCTACCCAGATGTCGTTCTTAATAACTCTCAAAATAAATTATGTGTATTTTATATCTCATTCATGCATCCGTGAAAGTATCAGTGATGTGACTGTGTAAATTGAAATTTATACATATTATAACATTCTGAACATACTTTAATCATTTTTAGTAAAATATGTATCCTTAAATTAAATGTGCAAACTTTTATTAAAATCATATTTTACGCTTAAAATAATTATAAAAGTGTTGCTGCTATTTTGTTTCTTAACACTGTTTGTTGTTATTGTCGTAACTCATCTATAAGACATAGAATTTAAACGTAAACAATACAATAGTATACGTGTGAACAATTATCAATGAAGGTTATCGTAAGTTGAGATACGATTGTTTACGTATGAATTTTGGTCGAATAAAATATCGTAAGTTGAATCACACAAAATGTTTACAATTTAAACTCAAAAATACACAACTAAAGTGTGTAAAGATATTTCAAATACATTTCATGTGAAAATGAATCATATTGGACTATTAGTTACAAAGTTATTAAGTTTTTTGTTCCTCCTGTAAAATTTGCAAAACAGTTACGATAGTTTACTTTGCGACTCTCGATATCAGTTAGCGAAGATTTGATGCTGCTTAAATTACTACCTTTGATATGTTATTTTTTTCGAGGTGTATTCTTTGTGTATTGTTGTGCTCTTGGACACACACTTACGACTCTCAATGACTTTTCCCCTCATCTTTCACTTTCTCCAACTTCAGACCAATTACCACCTCGAGGACAAAGAGAAGGGTCAAGGTGAAAATGAACTCTAGAGAAGTGGAAGGGAGAGAGAGAGAGAGAGAGAGAGAGAGAGAGAGAGAGAGAGAGAGAGAGAGAGAGAGAGAGAGAGAGAGAGAGAGAGAGAGAGAGACAGAGACAGAGACAGAGACAGAGACAGAGACTGACAGACAGACAGACAGACAGACAGACAGACAGAAAGAGTGAGAGAGACTGATAGAGAGTGTGAGAAGAGTGAGATAGAGAGAGCGAGTGAAAGAGAGTGAGAGAGAGAGAGAGAGAGAGAGAGAGAGAGAGAGAGAGAGAGAGAGAGAGAGAGAGAGAGAGAGAGAGTAAGAGAGAATCCAAACAGTAAGCAAAAACACCACACTTGGAGGATAACTTGGTAATTATAAAAGATCCAAAAGGACGCGTGTGTGTCTATAAATAGCATAATACAAGGTCTAAAAGGAAATAGGCACACAGCTTTATAATTACGGGGCAAAAAAGAAATAACAAAACTATTATCAATTCAACATATAAATGTTTTGCTTTGTAAGCTTCGTCAGTATTAATACAAAAAATTAGATAGATAGAGAGAGAGAGAGAGAGAGAGAGAGAGAGAGAGAGAGAGAGAGAGAGAGAGAGAGAGAGAGAGAGAGAGAGGGAGGGAGGGAGTGAGAGAGAAAGGGTGGGGTGGGAGGTGTCCTCGCATCTACTCGAGACCTGAACTGCGGGCTTTGCACTGTGCATCTAACATAACAAAGTGTAAGAGATGACGATTTAAATCCTAAAACTGAGTACCGGTAGAATGGTTTTATCCTGCAAACTACTCATGCAAAACGGACATAGCTAAGAAAATGTGAAACACACACACACACACCTATTTCAAATGTCATCATTCCATATTTGCTATGAAAATGCGTATTTTTCTTCCCCGCCCATTGTTTAAGCTCATTAGCTGGGTCGCTATGGCTGTTTAGCGAAGGTTTCACGATTGTTTAGGTTATCAATTGAATTTTTTTCACATTTCTGTAGATCCAAATAATAAAGAGATAGAATGAAATATTTTGCGTGTATACAAAATGTTTTGCTCAATTTTTCAAATGTTTTTTCCATGGCTGAAGTGAGGAATTTGAGGTCTTGAATACAACTGAAAGCCTTGAGTAGAGCGGTGACTCAGGTTTTCTGCTCATGCGCATGCGTTCCACCGGTGTAAAAGGCGCCGTCTATGGAATGGACAGTTCTTTAACGCAATTAAAAAAAATAGAGAAATCTACCATGATTGTATTCAAAATCAACTTCCCATTTCGATAAACTTAAAATGACTTTCTGACGATAGTAAGCTTAATGCTTTTGGTGTTTGCTATCATACATTGTTAAGTTATCCAAGACATAAGATTATTCCAAGGCATCTATTTATATCGATTAAAAGTAATTTTTATTATTAACAATGATTGGAATCTTCTTTGCTTTTGTTCATACCGGCTTTAACACGAAAAGCCAGACCTGCAAGAAAACAAGGATGGGAAGCGCATAGTTTGGATTTCAGATATATCCTGAACAAGCGCGCAAGTCCAGTCTATCCAATTTTTTGTTGTTGTTAAATAACTTTTCGCACAAGCAAAAATCAAAACTTACAGAAGCTTTTCCCTAGCCTCTCAATATGTGTTTTGGTGTCTCATATGATAAACTTAGGCCAGAATTTTCAGAATAATTTTTCGATTTCGCAGCTTGTGATAACAACTTGCAGTGTTTATAATCGCGATACCCCTTCATCTTTCACTTCAGTAAACTTTTAGGGTATAGTTTTGGAGCCCCACTGTCTTACGCCCCAACAACAGTGCTTCAATCTCTATCATTAGAAACAAAGTGGAGGTGAAGACTAGATCTAGTCTACATCAGCGGAACTCTCCTAAAAAATTGTGGCAGTCCACACTGGGCGATACTCTGTGTCGTAGCGCCAGCGTAGCACGATATTACACATCCTATGTAGTAATGTCGGAAGTTTTAACTTTTTCCTTAACGCTTACAAAACTGTTTGCTGCTACTTGGAGATGCTGACGTTTTTTTTTTATGAGGTATCACATTCTCACTGAAGAAGATTTTATAATTTCACACTTGACTGCTTCTTGCCTTTGAAACTTGATTTGAGGCCGAAACGGTAACTCGCTTTACTTCTTGGGTGGTATTTACTAAATCCCACAGACACGCACACCCCTCTCAGTGTAAATATCGTCGCTTTGCTGCAAGACTCCTGTAACCGACATTTTGGAAATTTTACAGGAGTGACTAAAAACTGCCTGAAATTTTTCTTTATGCAGATCCCATTTTTACCTTCACAGCGGTTGATCAGTCTGCAGCGATACATATTTCTCACACATTCTACTCACTTTATGTTAAATAATCAACGTTTTACAGATCAATTGCCAACTAAAGGGATATCTAACCAAGTGTTTTTACGACGAAGACTCCAGTAATTCGTAAGGATCATAACAGGATTTTAGCATTGGAAGTTTTCTGAAGAAGTGAATACAGCAAAGTTGGCCACATAGAGTAAAAGAAATATTGAAAAGTTTGAAACAGGTAGAGCAAAATTCAACCGGTCGACGTGGAAATGTCACAATTTTGCGCCTTACTTGCGGTTGAGCCAGTGAAACCTAATTAAAACGTTGTAATTACATGTATCAATGTAAATGTAGTCATGCTTATAGAAACTAAACTTTCGAATAATTTTATTTGAAGTAGTTTTATTGAAATAAATTAGTGGCCATTTATTGAAAACTAATGGAGTAGTGACATTACCTGAGTTTAGTGTCGCAAAAATTGGGACATGCTCAAGCCATGAAGCAATGGAGTTCAAAATAAACAGTCCAAGATCAAAACCTGCTAATCAAAAAAAAAAAAAAAAACCCACCCCATCTTGTATTCATCGTATTATATGGCTCATCACTATGATGAGAGGGAAAAACTTCCCTCATCCGTATAGCGCTCATCATCAGGGTTGATATGTTTAATCCATTTTAATTAAAAACTCACACATAATGATAAACATTATGAAAACATGTCGGATGGAATTAATAAAGAGTTTCTTGATTCATCTTGTAAGCTAATCATCAATGCTTTCATCTAAAACTTGACTGCTGTTGAAGTAAGAATAGTGTGCTTCAGGGGTCAGTTTGAGGCAGAAAATTTGCATGAAATCCTCTTTTTTATCTGCCTGATGCCAGTTAGCATTATGGATGCTTGAGGCGGCACTCGATGTGATCATGTCGAATAGTGGTTGCCAGCCGATCAAGTCCAGATGGTCACCTTCCCCGTTATGACTATACTTCATGCCATGTGCATTGGGGTTACACGTGATTAGATCTGCAGCCATGAAACTTTATCTCTTGAGTCATATACTTAAAAATTCAGTAGCACCGTAGACGTGCCTTTAAAGTCTAACAAATTTGTAGTTGCCTTTTCTTTCACTGAGTACGGGCCGTTCATTCTTTCGTGTAGCATGAACTGCCTGAAGAAAACGCTCGGGTATAAAAGAATATTTTCTTGGCTGATGATGTTATGGTGGCGTGGAGAAAGTTGTTCTCATTTTGCGTATAACTTATTCGTTCCCAGAAAGCCATGCTCAAATCTTACCAAGGGCAACTAATTGATGCTTGCAACATCATTGCCTTCTTTACATGATACCATACTCTGTCTCGGGAAATTGTCGAATATCAAGAAGAACACTTTGTTCCCCGAATCCACTTTTTGCTTGATATAGTTGAGTTCACACGAATGGACTTGCTTGATATCTACTGAGATATGTTCTGAATTATAAGAACTAGAATTTTAGGTAGTGTTCAGAAGTGATTAGGATAAGGCTTTGAAGTGAATATGACTGAAAATGCTTGAATTGGTGGGATTAGAACCATCGATTTATAGATGCTTCGGCAACCATCGCCTTGCCACCCAAAGAGAACATAGCTTATACTAATATGTTACTGCGTTCCCTAAAAAGAGAGGTTCATGGTGAAGGTATTTACTAAGCTTCCTTGCGTGACTGGCAATCTTGATTGGGAAAGTCCAAATCGTATCAAAGACAACCATTGAATCCGGAAGCACCTCACTTGCCATTGGACGCACAAACAATATCAATAAGTATGCCTCAAATACATAGTATATAATTGAGGCATACTTATTGTTATCGTTCAAAGACAAACTTAATATGTAGAAGCTTAGAGCGAGAGACAGACTGAATGAGAGAGAGAGAGAGACAGAGAGAGACAGAGAGAGACAGAGAGAGAGACAGAGAGAGACAGAGAGACACAGAGAGAGACAGAGAGAGAGAGAGAGAGAGAGAGAGAGAGAGAGAGAGAGAGAGAGAGAGAGAGAGAGAGAGAGAGAGAGAGAGAGAGAGAGAGAGAGAGATTTCATCACTGCCTTTAGTGATCAACAAAGAACTGTTCCACATTCTTCATTAGCCCAAACCGAAAAAAACATCAGATAATTTAAACCAGCTAAGATCACTTTTGTAGGACCCTGAATACCGGGTGACGCTAACAAGATTTATTACAGCGATTGTAGAGGCGTTTTGTTCTGACAGCATTCATGCGTAAAGCAAACCTAATTAGCCAATTAAGTTGATCATGAAATTCTGCCTTTAATTATAGAATATTCCTGATATACATTAGATATACATGATGGATTTAAGTTTACAGAGAGGGATTGGATGGGAAAAAAAGGTGGGGGAGGGGGGGGGGTTACTTCGAAAAGTACCATCTAATGAATGCACGTTACTGTTTCTTTGTTTGATATAGCCAATCCAGAATATAATGATCTCAGACCTTTATGCACATCAGTCTTCAATCTCTATCGAGCAAGGCAGAATTAAAAAGATGAAGCTCTGAACTTTGCTGTGATGGTGTGAGGCTGGACCCCGCTAGGAAGGCTCCTGTGGGTGTCAGGCCGGATGCTCTAGCCCCACAGCCACTAGCGCTCCTACCTTAACCACACAGTGCATTATTTCGTACAAAACACATAAGGGATAAAAAGAATATTCGTAGACTTCATGTATCACCAATGCTTTAATGGTTTCTGGCATTGTATATATAGTTCAGAAACTTAATGTATTTATTTTGAAAAATTAAATAGGTTGCTTTCTTCTACAAAAAAAAAACAAAAACAAAAAAACAAACAAACAAGAAACTCCCACAACTGTTCAATTTTTCACATATTTGTTTCCACTCTATATATGAATGAGAATAGACAGCTAATTTTTGTAAAATCTAAATCTATTTATAGATTCTTTTCTGTATAATGAAAGATTTAAAAAAAAATTGGCAGTTGTGAATTCCAGCAAGGCAGAGCACCTTTAGGTGTTTTTTTTTTTGCAAGAGTTCAAAGTACTTCTAATGAGCGGTTAAAAAGATCTGTAAATAGACTAGTTAATTACAGAATAAGTTAGTTTCCAATACTGAATATTGACCATAGACAGAAATCTAGACTACAAAATTTCGTTCAAAATTCTTCTATTTTTCCTAAAATTTCTCATTTTTCACATTTGCATGTTCTTTGTCGCTATCTAGCTCTTTCTTTGTAAATATCTGTCTACCAGTGTCATGTAATAGCTGATAAGTCTTTTTTTTTTTTTTTTTTTTGTGCTATCAGCTATCAGTCAACTGTTTCTCTCTCTCTCTCTCTCTCTCTCTCTCTCTCTCTCTCTCTCTCTCTCTCTCTCTCTCTCTCTCTCTCTTTTTCGGTCTCTTTCATCATTCTTTATTTCTCTCTCTCTTACTCTAAGTTTCTAGATGAGAAAAAAAAAACAATAATAAATATTTTATTTAATGAAACAATTTTACATAAGCCACAGGGAAAACATTTTTTCTTATGCTGTCCTCAAATCGATGGCATCCAACCTTTTAAATATTTTTTCCTCCTATCCGATGGTCTACATTTCTTCCTTTGTCTTTTATCTTTCTAATCGCTTTGATTGATTCTCTGTTTTCCTCGAATGTTTGGCCTCCATTTTCCTCCACCTTTTTTCCTCTATTGTATGACTTCCATTTCTTATGATTCGTTATTCTCAAATAAATGACCTTGTTTTTTTTTTATTTTATCATCCTTTTATCCTGTGATTCCTATCCCTTATCTTCCATTCCTCCATCCGCTGATTTCCTTCAGTTTTCTTTTGTTGTTCTCAAACCAATTGCGTCAGTCTCTCTTCTTTTTCCTTTTAACTGATGGCTTTTAATAATTCTCTTCAATGTTCCTCATGTATGTGGCGATCAGTCCTTTTCTTCCTTTTTCTTTCTACTTGGGATCTCTTTTTCTTCTCTTCCATTATTCTCTATCCGACCATCTTCATTGCTCCTCGACCCTTTTGCTTAAAACGGCGACCTCCAATTTTTATACTCTTTTTTCTTCCATCCGATGTCTTCAATGAGTTTACTTCTGTTTTTCTCAAATCTGTGTCAAATCGTGATAGTCTCTATCCCTTTTCTTTATTTCCTCTTTTTTTCATTATCCGATGGCTTCAAATAGTTATCCTCTGTTTGTCTCAGATTCATGGCCTCTAGCCATTAATTTTCTTACTTTATCCTCCTCCACGATGATCTCTATCTCTTCTTTTCAGTTTTCGTCTGATCGCTCTATTATATTTGTATTTGTTGTATCACATCTAAGATTAACCCATACTTAAACCTTTTTAAATATTATACATAAACTGATTTAAATTATTTTTCTAGCAAGCGGTATTAAAACAATGGATTCAAATGGATAACCCTTTAAGTTGATTATATAACCGAATGAGATTTCCACGCGTTGGTCAGTATTTTTCATAGGCAAAACTAGAAAGATTGGTAAAATGAAAAATTCGCAACAATTTTCAATTCATGGAACTCGCTGCCTCACCAGTCATAGAAAACAAAGATACCCAAATCAATAATCGTGATCGGTCATCCAGATTTTGCTCTGCACGCGATTTGTTTTAAGACTTGATAAGGTTCTTGCTTTAAATCTCGAAGCCCCGAGGTCTTTACTCGAGGAGGTTCTGGCTTATAAAAACAGTTAATCTGTCAATTTGCGGTTACTGAATGCTTTTTTTTAATTATGGTAGCCTGGGCGGGGGCTGGTCACTAGATTGATTTTTAAAAAACATTTCAGAGTTAGGAGAAAGGCGGTGGAAGTTTTCAATTGTAAAATAATTCAAGTGATTTCTATCCCACGACTGGAATAAAAAACTGACATTTCAGACAAAAAAAATCTTCTTTTTGATTAAGTAATGATCTAATAAAAATATCTCACCAGGTTCCAACTTGCTCAAAGTGGAACGACAGTTCTGTTGTGGTCGGTGTGAGTGGCTTAGCCCGCTTCTTGGACAGCGGAAGAATCCACCAACAACGTGTAGGATTATTTCTTTATTCTACCGAAATATGATGTAAAAATAGGTTATGGGATTTGTGTTTAAATGCTTGCAAATTTAAACCTCAATCTTGGCTTAATATCGCAACTTTTTAAAGTTAAGGTCAATGTACAGATAATAAGTTAAGAATGGACAAGTCTGATCGTTGTGAGTTTGATTTAAGAAGATCGAAAAATTATCAAGATAAACTCCTTATCTCATAGGACTTAAGTCAAGAGTTTACATCATTATGTCCAAATATCGATTATAAATTATTACTCGTGAATATCCTACCAGAATATAGAGGCAAAGGGCATAGAGCATTCACCCTGATATCTGCACGACCATCTTCGCGGGTCCGAGTCGATAGGTGAGTTTAAGCCTCGTCTTTTCCGATATGCCCGACGGGGGCTTAGTTTTTGTCATAGTAAAAAACCAAAGAACACCTGGTTGTAAATGGGCTTCATAAAACAAGCAATCATGTCATTCTTCTTTAGTTTTAACATCATTTTTTCCTTACAAACAGTTCGTTGTTTCTCCTCTATCTTTTAATTATACTCCTCCTCACTTACTCATCTCTCTCAATCTCCCGTTCCCCCTTTCTCTCTCTCTCTCAATCTTCCCCCCGCTCTCTCAATCTCTCAATCTTCCTTTCCCTCTCCCTCGTACACTCTCTCTTTCTCGAATATCTCTAACTTCCTTCTTTTAAAATGATTTTTCGTCCCTTAATCAGATCCTGGTTGTCACCAACCCAAAGTTTGCAAAAGCCCTAGCGTCTCTCAGTGAGCCGTGATACGCGAAGTGTCTCAAGTTCGAGTTGTGGACGGACGTTGTTGAAGCTGCCTCTAGGCTCGTCGAGAGGGGGGGGGGGATGTTTATCGGAGAAAGGTTTCTTACATTTAAATGATTAATTTTATGGCAGTTTTGCATATTTCTTTGAACACTATTTTAATCATTTTGTCAAAGCTCAGCATAAATTGAGTTTTACAGGCCGTTCTTTGACATTTCTATAGCCTTATAAGATGCCCTGAAATAGTTGAAAAATCTTCCAAGCTTGCTTTCGATATATCACTCTCCGGCATACTGCTGTTTTAAAAATTACACTAACCACACTCAGTGCAAATTTTTACGGTGATTTTTATATTCTTTGCATTCTGATCAGTTAAGTTTGCTGTCTTTCCTGATCCCCTCTCCATCGTACCAGCTTGATCGGAGAGGAGAGGTGGTTAATCTTGGACCAGCTATGTGTACTGACATATAACCAGAAAAGCTCATACAGGTTCAAAGCATTTTGTTGAACTTCTGGAACAATCCACAAGGATGTCCGTGAGGAGAGAGTTTCATTGGTAAGTTAGATGAGTTATTATAAAATGAAAAAGTTTGAAAAAAAAAGTTAAGTGAGAAAGCAATTGGTTTCGTTACAAGGAAATAAGAGTGACTTTTTTTTTGTGCTATGTCTGTTTCAGACCTTGTTTTGTAACTATAAGAATCTATTAAAATCAGGGCAAATGAAGTGATGAAGTATCAAAGTGAATTAAAGTTAAAATAGTTAAATAAAAACGTTTTTTCTTTTCTTTTTTCAAAATCAGAAAGCCACTTTCAGGCCCGTTCCACACGTGTCAACTTTAAAAAAAATATGAAAAGAAAATGTATGTGCCTTTCCGTGGATGTTACCTTTATTTGTTCCCCTTCTCTTTAGATTTGACACTCTGTTTTATTTTCCTTACCAGCAGTTAATCTTGGGCATGCCTAGACAGCGCTAAGTTTGTAATCTGAACCATCGCAGTGTTCTAGCAGAGGCTAAATCAGGGAGATAATTATGACCAAAGACCAAAGATATAACCTGAGAGAACGGCCAGGGCATGATTCTTGATTGATGCTGTGACAAAAGTAAGTTTACTTGTTCATTTATTCTCTCCGGCTCTCTTTGTATCTTCCTGTCTTTCTATTGAGCAATTTCCTTTTCCCTTAATCTATCTTTGTCTCTGTATTTTCCTCCACATTATAACTCTCCTCTCTTCCTCTCTTTCCTTCCCAAAACAATTGTAATCTTTCCTCTTTATTGTCTTCTCCAACTATCTCTTTCACCCCCTCTCTCTGTCTCTCTGTCTCTGTCTCTCTCTCTCTCTCTCTCTCTCTCTCTCTCTCTCTCTCTCTCTCTCTCTCTCTCTTTCTTTTCTTCTTCCGGCTTTGTGTGCTTCTCAGAATCAACGTCTGTATCATCAAGCTTAGTTCTACTCGTTATGTCTACGAATCATGAGTAGGCATGTGGCTCAAACTCTCGCCTCGACAACTGCAGGTATCTACGTCTCGAGTTCGAACCCAAACCCTCAAGGCTCAACTTCACACTGCACTAGGAAAGCTTCGAAAGTATAAGTTTGAACCGAGAGCGTTAAATCGCTAGAATGATCTAAATCAAGTAACGTAATAGGAGCTCCAACTTCTGCTCATATACTGTCTCTGTCAGGCATAGTAATATTATAGATCAAACTCTGGAAAGACCCATATTAAAACAAGAGAGTGAAATATCGGTGTAAATTGACTTGAACTTCTGGGCACAGAAGAATTAGCAAGGGGTAAAAGCCTACTCTTCCCATTCATTTCCTCTTTAGAATATCTTTGCTTTTCCAGGCAATGATACGAATACGAATAAAACAAGTTTAATCTGATGTATGAAAACTGAAGCAGAAATAGTATTCTTGTTTTTCCAAGTTTTCTAATTAGCGATAGATATTGCGTCATATACAGAACTATTTGTATTTGAAATTAAATGCAATTCCAGTAAAATTTTAAAAGTTCTTTTTAAATCCTGGAACACGGTATTACATTTATAAAATAACTTAGGGTGGAATATCAGATTATTTCCTCTGATTCATTCAGAAATGGCATGATTTGTAAGTCATAAATTTATCCACATCTATGTATCCATGGAGAAAAGGATTGATGGTGAACACGTTTAAGCGCAGGCAGTAACTTGGTCTGTACTCTTACTCTAAATTTTGTATCAATTGACCTATTGGGTTCGAACCCGACAGTCTCCGATAATTTTACAACTTCCAGTCTTTCAAGTGATATATATATATATATTATATGGAAGAATGACCCTTGACGTTGATGTAACGCTCGAAGAAGCAAAACCTAATCGAGATTGTAGAATTTCTGCACGACAAAGCAGTAGTTATAAGACCATATTAATTTGATAAATCAATAAATCAATAATTATCTTCTTCCTCAGGTGCTGCCGGGCACAGGTTGTCATGTTCTTACTGAATGATACCCCACAACATTTCCCATCGAGCTGCAAAATAAAATGACGTCTCAATTAGGATGGATCTTTCCAAGTGGGCAAGACGTGTTCAGACGTGGATTCTTTGTAGTTGACTGTATGTTGATGGAACTTTTAAATGATAAATCATAAATAGATAAGTCTATTCAGCTCTAATTTGCCCGACAGGGGCTTATCCGTTTTTTCCCCATACGGAGGCTCATGTTTGCCATCCTAAAAGGAGGCTAAACTATGGCTTATCTGCTCAGCTTTGTACTGGCCTATGCAGTCTCATGATTGCAATCCAAGACAAACGTAATTTTTTTAGCATTTGCGATGCCCGGCGGGGGACAATTCTATCAAGCTTGTCGGAGGCTAATCTATTCAGCTTTGCACGGCTCGATGGGGGCGCAATTTAGCCTGCAAGGGGAAGGCTAATCTGTTTAACTTTGTATTGCCCCATGAGGGTTTTCGTCTTTGCTATCTCACTGGCTTTGCAGTGAACATCGAAGGATGAAATTTGCCATCTCAAAAATTCAGCTCTGCATGCAATGACCGTTAGGCTAATCAATTGAGCTCTGAACTTCCCTACTTGGGCTCAATTTTGCCATCCAGGGGAGGCTAATTTATTAAAATCTGTGCCAAAGCTTGACGGAAGCGTAATTGCCATCCCAGAACCCTCCTTGCACTATCCAAACTAATCTATCCAGCTTTGCCTGTTGAGGGTAAACTATCATCTTTTTGTGAGCCCGCAATGGCTCAGTTTCGCGTGAAATCTTCAGAAAACTTCGATTAGGTTTGTTGACATTGATACAAATCGTTGGAGAATTGCTAGAAGCTCTGCTCTCTCTCGAGTTAGACCTAGTTCTGAAAAATAGTCAGAATGAGTACTTAACTAGGTGATGGCTACTAAGCTAATTTTGCCCCATTCAGTAGTTGCCATTTTTATCCTCTCTGGGAAAGTGGATGTAGGTGATTGCGGGAGAAGTGGGGAAGGCAATGGACAAAAGGGTTACTAAAACTCTATAGAATTGATTCGTGTAGCTTTTCTTTTAACTTGCATATACAAAGAACCTGCAGGAACTTTAATTTATGAAATCTAGAAGGCACGCGAACAGTTTTCAGCCTGTCGGGGTGACTGAAAATATCAGATGTTTTTCAAGATTTCAAATTCACCCATTAATCTACCTCAAGGCACATTAAGATGCTAAATCGGAATAAATTTTTTTTTTCATTCTCAATTTGTTTACATTCTCCGCGACTCCTTGAGAATGAACACTACGGGTCAATACTTTTTCGTTGCAAAAAAGATGAATGCTTTTGCAGTAACGGTCGGCAATAGGCTCAAAGAAGACAGGAATGTTGCATTGTATCATCTATATTGATGGATACTTACCTAGATTAAGATACCTCTGAGGGGGAAAAATTACGAGTCCACGGTATCATAGTCAAAACTGTTATGGACATCCCCTATACTCCCACACCTGAAGAGATAAAATGTTCAAATATGGAAGAAAAATCTGACGCAAGATGACGTTCTATCGCACTTTATACAAACTGTCCGTGTGATATTCGTCACTGCACAGACTTGAAGTACTGTTAATTAAGCAAAAATTAGAAATTATCGTTTTTACCTGAGAGAAGCTGTCTCAGACGGCGTAGATACACTTTACACCCAGTACTGCCTGGTATTAATCTACCATCTGCTCTTTGGTTTTCCGCTATTTATATCGAATCCGCCAGTTACTATTATGTAACGTTCATTATCTCACCCTCTTCTAAATTGTTGCACAGATCACCATCTTTTCTCTGTTTCACTCCTTGTCTGTCGTTATCTTTCCTAGTCCATGTTTGTCCGTATGTAAGGCAATCTATCTGTCTGCCTGTCTGTGTCTTATACCCTCTGTGCGACTCTTTCGTTTCCACTGTCACTGTAGTTATGCGCTTTTTTCCGAATGCAAGGTGTCATTTCTCTTTTGCATTTTGTATACAGCGTATAACTATATTTAATGTATCGGGAAGTTTGTTTTGGACAAAGAAAAAGTATTATTCATAATGAAAATATTGCTCATTCATAATCCGTTTTCACTATCATCTCAGTTGTATTTTGCGTTCTTTAAATGAATGCAGAGCTTTAAGATAGTCAATAGGAAATATCTTTATTGAATAAGATTTTCTCTGACGCGGCAATATTTTTTTTTATTTAAAAAACACTTATGGATTATTTTTTTTCTCGATGATGCACAGTTCGTTATGAATGGAAAGATAACATTATATATTTTTCGTGGGAACCTGACAATAAGAGTGCGTTAAAGATTTATAGACAGAATCTTTGATTTGAGGCATGAGGCATTGCACAACAGTATATTTTTTATTTCAATTATCTGCATTCTCCTAGATCCTTGAGCGTGTGCTTTGGCAAGTGAAGTCTGAATCGCCAGTGGCTTTTTAGTGTTTGTGTTCTGTCAAACAAAGTCTCTTCATATCGTTATTTTTTTTCAAGCTGTATATCAGTATTTGGCGACCAACATGCTCTGGGTACTGTTCCTTAGGCTAGGTGCTCGAATGAATGGGGAAAAAGGCGGGTGGGGAAAAGTGTGTGTGTGTGGGAGGGGGGAGGGGGAGGGTCAGAAAGAAAAAGGGGGGAATGAGGGACTAGGTAGGGGGAGAAGGCATTAAGTCACTTTTGTTTTTTTGTTTTTTTTAAATCAGTTTTATTAGTCTTTCATCTTGCGAGTCCTAAGCGGTTTGGGTGGAACTGGTCGGCCCAGTTTCGTCAATTCTCACATGATTTCAAGTGTTGGTTTCTACGCGACGTTGCTGCTCTATCCTCAAGTAGGATGATTTGTCAGTTTACACGTTCTTTTTTCTGATCAGTATCTCAACTGCGAAGTTTTTCCAGGTCTTTTTTTTTTTTTTTAGATTTGTTTACTTTTGTTTTAGTTTTGTAGTTAAACACTTTTGGACAGCAGTAGACAATTGAGAGTCTGAAAATAAAGGCGAAAGCAAATTTATAGTCCAGATTTTTGACTGAGTTGTAAGTTGCCACGCTCTTTGGGATTTCAATTTAGCGGCGCTCTTACTTTGTCATATCAATCATTATTTGCCTCTGTCAGAAGTGGTCTGGTATTTATAATCGTAATTACTTAGGGGGGGGGGGGGGGGGTTGGGGGTTCTATGGATCTCATTAAGGATTAAGGTGAGATCTCTCGGGACTTAAGTTTGCGAAATTGAAATTTTTTTGTTTTCAAATTTAATTTTGCAGCAGTTTTCAAATGTTGTATGGACCAAATTATGTTTAACCGTGCTTTACCCTATTACGTAAATACAACAAGAAAATCGCACATAAAATTAATGTTACGAGACCTTTACGGTGTTTAAGGCATCAAAAAGCTCAGTCAGTAGCACATTCACTTTACATAACTTATGTTGTTGGAATTTCTAGATAATTAAGTGATCAGTCTGTTCGACTGATTTGCCCGACGAAGGCTCATCTATTAAGCTCTGCACCGCCCGATGGGGGCTCAATTTTGCCATCCAGGGGAAGGTTTATCTGTTCAGCTCTGCATTGCCCAACGGGAGCTGTCGTTGCTTTCTCGGTCGCCAAACCTGCCTTTGATCTGGCGAACAACGGAATAAGTTTACCATCTCAATAGAAAGTTTGTTCAACTCTGTAAATGACCGATAGAGGCTAATCACTAGAGCTTTTCACACACTAAGTGATCTGGTAGGGAGCGTTTGATCTCACCTTATCAGCCCCATTCGTGGCTTGGCGGAAAGCCACCGTCTCCGTGTAAGATTCTTCGGGTCACTCTAGGAACGTAACACATAACTAAGAACATATTTACCTTGTTGCTGGGTTAGAGGTTATTTTTCTGGTTGGAACTCAAGTGTGAATTTGGTGCATCGATGAAGATGTTAATTTATGAGCTTGTCGTGTTTCATTTTTTGGAAGAAATTTCTTTCATTTTTATTCATCTCACTTCTCATTACATATTTGAATGACGACAGTAGTATTGAGATAAATTTACCCATTACCCTAAGGGGCTTTTAGTCTTTGTTTTGTTGTTTCTCCGGTAGATTGTAAGTATTCCGTTTTATCGGAGAGATACTTGTAATTGTCTATAATGATTTCGTGTCAAAGACGCTTATCAAATTATCATACTATAAAACTGATAAAGAAATAAATGTTATTTCTGCACTATTGATAGCCCACACACTTCTTATCTTGACCGCCGGACAGTGTATATCTTTTCGTCAGCTTTTTACCTAACGAATTCTTTTTTTTCTTTTTTTTTTCTGCATGCATGCTCCATTCGCATAGAAAAATTTGATTGGGAAATTCACAAAACTTGCTCTGGGCCCATACTTTGACGGCATTTTTACACAAATATCAATGGTAAAAAAATACTTTAAAAGTACCTAATTGTACTGATTTTCAACTGAAATTTAATGTATACTGATGATTATTCCAGTATGTATTTAAATTGTTACCGTGAAATCAAATTATTTGAAGATCCTATTGTAAGATACAGTTGTTAAAAAAAGATTATATTCAATGGCTGGTTGAATTAATAGGATTATGAAATATTCCATAGCAAAAATTAAAAACAATAAATTAGGCATTGTTTGAAATATTTAGCCATCGACTTTGTGACGCAATGAAGATTTCGCTTTTCTTTCTTGTGTGTGTGTGTGTGCGTGTGTTTTGATTTCCCAACTTATAATTATCATAGGTTCGACAAGTTGGTATTTTCCCTTAGCAATCATTACCCTTTTTACTCACGTAAAATATTTTTATCAACGACCCAGTCGATTGAGTATCCGATAATACTGAAACGTGGGCGACAGTTCATAGAAGAAAAAAAAGTGTTAATATTGCCAAATGAGAAATCTAAAACATCTAACCAGTTTCTATGTTTAGTTCCTTAGTGGTCCACGGGTAGGCTTAATTTTATCCATTCACCTCTTCACTGCCCGACGGGGGCTCAATTTTGTAATGTAGGGGGAGGCTAATCTGTTCAGCTTTGCACTGCACCGATTGTAACTATCTCTGAGGTTCAAAAAAGCGACTTCAGACTAATTCAGACCAAGTTTGACTGGTTTTGTTTGGTTGTTGATTGATATAAAGCATCCACGACACGATGAATTCAGATTTTTCGCATATCAAACATAAGCCACCGTCGGGCAGATTGGAACTGAAAAGATCAGGCTCTAAACTCACCAACGGTGTGGTGCTCGAACTTGCGGCGGAGTAATATGGTGTCTATTTAAACTAGATTTCAACAAAAACAAATATAATTCTTGCCACCACCGGATAATAATTAGCGTCCTCCAGAGTCACCGCTAGCCATGGTACATTATGCAATGTGAGAGCCCAAACTTATCCTCACAAAAACGTGTTTGTTTGTTTCTTCTGTGATATATGCCTTCCACGAGGGAGAGATCTTTAACCTTCTTTTTTTATATCAAATTTAAACCTCCATCGAGCGAGGCTGAATTAAAAAGATGAGGCCCGAAACTCGCCTATCGATGAGTGGGTCTCAGACCTGCGATGACGGTTCTTTGAGTTCAAAGCGGACACGCTCTAACCCCACAGTCACCTGGCCTTTTACAAAATGTAATTGGTCCAAGTAAATACAAACCAAACAACAAAAATGATATTACTCAGTATTTAATTGATTAAAACAACGTTGAAAATTAAGTCGTTTCATGTTTTTTTAAACATGCACGTTACTCGTGATGATATAACGAAATTTATTCTGTTTCATAGTAATGTTATGTATCTCACGGACAGTATGTACTCAAAATACATGATTTTCGTATAACGTCATGTCATATCTGCAGTTTATTAACCATATATTTTGTTACTTTTCGGATATCGAAGGTGATTTTCTTTTAATGTGTTGTTGTTGCTGCTGCTGCTGCTGCTGCTGTTGTTGTTATTTATTCATTTTGTTGCTGCTGTCATTATCATCATTATTTATTTTCACAAGTATAACAAATGCATAATTATACTTTGAACATGTTTTTGCCTAATTTAATGCCAAAGAGAAACTTTTTAATTATGCAATCATACACATTTCAAATTGTTTCACTTAGTCTTCTGTGAGGGGTTGCAAGAAGGTCGGCTTAGATAGAGAAAGATATTATTTTATCGCCACAGAACAGCAACGAAATGATAGGATACTAGATATTTTTTTTTGAAAATAAGGAATTGTGTTATTTTTTTTTTTTTGCTTATACTTATTTTTACAAAGTAAATTCCTTGTTGTTTAAGACATCATCAGCCAAATATACAATAAATCCATGCAAAACATGCGTTCCTCGTCTTCTTTTCCAGTTTAATGTATTTGGCGTGCAAGAACCGATTGAGTGAAATTCTTCAAGTTAAATGATTCTTATTAAACTATTATTGACGTGAACGTGATTATGACAGATGAATTGAAATAAAATCGAACATTTTTAGCAGTTGAACTTTTCGCTGGGGCATAGAAATACCCCATTAGAATAAACGAGAGAAAGCACGGGTTTCTACTTGCCCTACTGCATTTGTTGTTGTTGTTGTTGTTGTTGTTGTTGTTGTTGTTGTTGTTGTTGCTCTTGTTGTTGCCTATATTTACACCACCAAAGAAAAAAAGAAAAACGAAAAGAAAAAGCGTCACAGCTTAGAGAAAAGTATAAGACATGCATACAAACAATTAAAAAAGAAAAAGGGATGCGTGTTGATCTAAAAAAAAAAAAAAAAAAAGATTTGGGGGTATACTTTTTCGGGAAAAGAAAGGGGAATAATATTGTAGAAATTAAACTGTTTTCAGTAAGAAAAAATATCCTTTCATACGTTCCATATTCACTTGTGTATCACATAACTTGCATTCTTTCTCGTCAAGATGTGCGGGTTCAAAGTCCGTGTTTAAAATTAACTATTATATTCTCTATCTGCCAATCTTTAGCTAGGTTTAAATTTTTAAATAGGGATAATTAGTTAATTTTGTAAAAATCCATATCTATTTATGATTTTTTTTACCTTTACATCTCTGGTCTTATCTACCAGGCTCGAATTAGGCCTGGTCTGTTATTGATTCTCCCTTTCTTTTTCCAACATAAATCGCTTTCATCTTTTTTTCGTCTGTCTCAGCGTTTTCCGGCTGATCTTCTTCAGAACGATAAATTTATCTAGAGACTCTGAGACAAGTACGCAGGCCTACCTGTAGATGTTCACTGAACCTTGCATCTCTCCAGTTTTATGAAGATCACCTGATTCTGGCTTTGCCCCATCGTTCTGTGTTATATCTTCTATCTTCCCTTCCTTCCTAGGTCCCCCTCCCCTGCTCTCTTCCAATATCCCCCCCCCCTCTCTCTCTCTCTCTCTCTCTCTCTCTCTCTCTCTCTCTCTCTCTCTCTCTCTCTGGGGTCTAAAAAGAGAAAGGCACACAACTTTATACTGTAACTACGGGACTAAGGAAAGAAACATCAGTATAGATTTTACATATAAACTTTTCGCCTCTCTCTCTCTCTCTCTCTCTCTCTCTCTCTCTCTCTCACACACACACACATACACACACACTATCTCTGTCTGGTACCTTCTCTACCTCCAGTTTTCTATTCACTGATTCCGTACTACCCACATTATTATTCTCTGTCGGTTTTTACTCCTGTCTGCATCTTTAGAAAAAGGAAAGGCGACAAAATATAAAGAAAAATTTTGGCAGCAAACTCGCAACAGAGGAGAGGTAAGAAAGGATAATAAACGTTAATAAAAACCATTTATACCAACAACAACAACAACAACAGCAGCAGCAGCAACAACAACAACAGTAGCAACAGTAACAACAACAGCAACAGCAACAACAGCAGCAACAGCAACAACAACAACAACAACATGATGGTGATGATGTTGATGATAAAAATAATTATGATGATGATGATGATGATGATGATGATGGTTTTGGTTTGTGAGTCGCACGTTTTTGAATTCAACTACTTTACTTCTTTCCTCCCGGTTTGTCCTTCGATCCTTTTTTTTTTTGTGCTCAGCCAAAGATCCTGTCCTCTTTGTTCCTCCTCATACCTTTTCCTCTCTTTCTCTTCCCCCATTTTTTTCAGTAAGTTGATAGATCAACCTACACAGTAAAGAGGGTTAAAAAAAGTAATCATGAAAAAGTCGCTTCTTCATTTCCATGACTTCAGAATCACGCGGTTTTGTGTGTATATGTGTGTGCGTTCTTGATTGAAATTGTGTGCATTTCTTTGGTTAATCTTGTCTGCGCTAATTAATTCTTCATGAGGCATCAAAAAAGGCTAAACTACAAAATTATGAAAACTGAAAAAAATATGAGGCGCTTTAAACGTATTAAACACCCTTTCGTTTATAGATGTGACGAATTACTTTAATACAATTTAATTACTTTTTCAGACAATTAGGCTAAAACGACCAATCCTGCTGCAATATTGACGAATTCCGCCACGAGAGAGTCTAAACTTAAGAAAACTTTCATTATCAGTTTCTACTTTGAACACAAGGTTAAGATTGTCTACATGAAAGATCAATGGATGTTATTCTTACGACTTTCAGACTATGGTCAAAACGTGTGTTTCGCGTAACGATGCAATAAGTTGAAGACCTACTTCTGAACACGTCTGTGCTGGCGCCGGCACGAGCGGTGATTCAGCAGTTCAGCCTCGCATCGCTGAGCGCGGGGAGATGGGAGGGGAAACCAACGGGAAAATTTTGTGGGGAGGAAAAAAAAAAAAAAAAAAAAAAATAGGAACGGCAAGAAACGCTCCTTGAAATTAACCTCATTTCTGTTAAAGTCAAGTCGTCTCGCAGCAGCGGTTAAATCTTGCCATAACATGTAGGAGAAAACTATTAATAAACATCGCCTTGGGATTGCTGATCGTTTCTTCAAAGTATCACTTATACATCGAGATTGTCTTTGATTGGTTTGCAATATTTGCAAAACCTAACGGTGAAGTCCACTATTTCTTTCCCTCAGAATTTTTTAATAAAAAAAATTCCGGGAATCTTTCATATTTCTTTATAAAAAAAAAAACCCTCAATAAAAACGAACATAGGCCAAAGTAACACTTTACTTTATGTTATGCGAATTGGTAAATTTACCACCTCCAGGCCCATATCTCAATTCTTCAAGACATGTGCATCTAAATCTCATTTCTTTTTTAAACGTATTTCCGGAGGGTCTCATACCGCGGCTTGATTTCTGGAGCCAATTGAAATATTATCACTACTAGATTTTTATTTAAGACTGTAATAGTTAAAAAAAAGGGGCCTTGTTTAACTATTTTTGGATGTTGAGAAGAGAGCGTAGAGAAAGCTGTCAGAAAACAAAACAAAACAAAAAAACACCAGAAATAAAACAAAGAGAAAAGACATTTGTTTGAATCGAGAGAGAGAGAGAGAGAAGGAGGGGAGAGGGGGAGAAAGAGAGAGAGAAGGATGGAGAGAGGGGGAGAAAGAGAGAGAGAGAGAGAGAGAGAGAGAGAGAGAGAGAGAGAGAGAGAGAGAGAGAGAGAGAGAGAATGAGAGAGTTTTCTTGCAAGAGGTTTTGAAATATGTCCCACCCAACAGTCACAACCCCTATGAGACTTATTTTAGGACTGATTTCTCAAATTTTACTACACAGATCATTGACGCTACTTTATCTGTGCTAAAATATTTCCCTTTTCTTATTCTTTCAAGTACAGCTTTCAATCTCTAATGAATAGCGCTTCGAGTGAAGATTTCTCTATACATTTTTCGTAACAAATATCGACCATTATCAATGGTCAATGGAGCTTGTTACAGACCGCCTCTACCCCAAGAGAGCTTTGTTGGGGTACGCTCTTTAATGCACAAGAAATTTCCTCTTCTACACTTTTCTATTTTCCTCTGGTATTGTCACAATTCTCAAGATTGCAACAGCGACACGAGATAAACAAAAGTAGATTGTGTCTTCTTGGTTCACCAAGAATCTGAACCGTAGCGATTCAATAATTTGTAATTATAATAATATAATGCATAGCCTTTCGAGTAACAATAGAAGAACTTATCAAGCTTTCTACACGCAAAAATCAGCTCAGAATGCACGAAAATTTTCCACTTCTTTCATTCTTCACATACTTTTGAATACATGTACGTGATAGCGACAAATATGAACAGTTTAAAGACAGGTTCGATCTGTTTCTTATATTTATTTAAATTTTTTAAAAATAATTTTGCGATTGGTGGTAGGTGTGTACTCCGGTTGCCTGTACATCTCATATCCCTCATAAATTCCTTCTTCCTCTGTCTATCTGTCTGTTTGTCTGTCTATCTGTCTGTCTGTCTGTCTGTCTGTCTGTCTGTCTGTCTGTCTGTCTGTCTGTCTCTCTCTCTCTCTCTCTCTCTCTCTCTCTCTCTCTCTCTCTCTCTCTCTCAATAGAAAAGCAAAAACACCACACTTGGAGGACAACTTGGTAATTATAAAGGATCCAAAAAGGACGCGTGTGTGTCTGTAAATAGTGTGAAACAAGGTCTAAAAAGAGACAGGCACACCACTTTATAACTACGGAACTAAAAAAAGAAACAACACAAGTATAGATTAAACATAAAAACGTTTCGCCTTTATTGTGGCTTCATCAGAGTGTAACTTTGACTTATCCCATTATCTTGAAACCCATAATATTTTTGCAATAATAAAATATTTTTTGTCCAAATAAAATATAAATAGTTTTGTAAACTATTAGTTTCCATCGTCACTGCATGAAATATTAATTTTTTTTTATTTGCAATATTTAATAATATGATTATAAATGTTTAATATTTTCCCATTTGTTTCATGCAAACGGTTAAATTAAAAAAAAAGACAATTCGTTAATGTTTCCCTAATTTTTCCGTCATTAAAATCCTTGGAAAGGAAATGGTTTTGCGTTGAAATAAACTAATTTTAAAAAAAAGTTTCTTGAAAGAAAAAGCCTTTTTAAGTACTTAAACCTAAATACCCTATATCCTAGAATCAATAGTTTTAGGCTGTTTCATAATACCTGGAAGGTTTTAGTAACATTGTTGTCACTACAACTCATGACTGTATGTAAATATCACGAATCCGAGCGTTCTTTTCTTTCTTGGTAAAATCTATTATTTGAAATTGAAATTTACCCCCTTTTCTGACATAAGGTAAACTGAGAGAAAATGTGTGTGTGTGTCGGGGGGCGGGGGGGGGGGGGGGGGAAATTGGGGAAGGAGGATTAATTGCAGTCTTTTACAAAACTGTAGAACAAAGATCTTTCGGAATTTGAACGTTTCTAATAGAGAAATGAATGGTAACGGAAAGGCCCGGCCTAAAGATTTCCCGAGGAGGAAATGTTGTAGTTGTGGTTGGGTAAGTCCCTGGGAAGGGTCGCTTCTTTCAACCCTTCAGTGAACGTGGGCGCTCCCCGTTCATTGATACGATATGGTTTGATTTTTTTATGAATGGATAGTCACACACTGCATACAGAGAGGGTAGGACTGATCTGAGGACAGCTGTTATAATGTATGATTGCCTCTACCACATGCACACGTTTATATAATATTACGCTTGAATTAAGACAGATAGATAGAAAGTTATATAGATAAAGGGTTAAGAAGATGGATAAATAGTTCGATAGGTAAGGTTTTTTAGATAGAGAAAGGATCTGAAAATGGGGATATTGATAGAGAGAAAGAGAAGAAGCAAAAAGAGACAGGTCTAGAGACGAAAGGCTATTTATATTTACTGAGTTTTTTCAACAAAGTTAGGGGATGCTACATTTATCAAGGAATACATGGAGATATAGAAAGAAATAAGGATACAGAAATAGATATACAGATAGAAGGAGAGAGAGAGAGAGAGAGAGAGAGAGAGAGAGAGAGAGAGAGAGAGAGAGAGAGAGAGAGAGAGAGAGAGAAAGAGAGAGCGAAAAAGAGATGTGACAGAGAGAAGAATGAGAGAAAGAATTGATGAATGAAGAGAAGAGAGAAGAAGAAAGATAGAAAGGGAGAGAGTGGAAGAGGAATTAAAAGAGAGAGAGAGAGAGAGAGAGAGAGAGAGAGAGAGAGAGAGAGAGAGAGAGAGAGAGAGAGAGAGAGAGAGAGAGAGAGAGAGAGAGAGATGGATAGATAGATAGATAGAGAGAGAGAAAGAGAGAGATAGAGGGAGGGAGAGATTTGTAGGATAGGACAGAAATAGGGATTTGAACAGCCAGTCAACGACACCGACAGAGGTGTGTACTAATTCAAAAGAAACTAAACGTGGCATGCAGCCCCAAAGATCAGGCACAGGTCGCCTGTCGACCTGGTCACCAGACAAGAGACGCTATAAACCTGGTTTCATTAATTCTTTCACTGTTTCGATAGAGCCCATCCTTCTATACTCATTGGTCAAGATCACAAGCCCGTATGTCACCACTATAAATAGACCATGAATTTTTGTTCAACCGGAAACTGTTTGGGTTCATCAAGTATGTGCTTATGGGATGTTTCAGCTCCGTACACAGACACAACTCCTAAATTATTATTTAATTATTATTTCTCGTGAGGGGTGGGGAATTGCCTATTGTTCTCCCATAGAATTTGTAAATCTATTCAAGAAAGCGGTGATGGATGGCGAGGATATGTGAAGCAGATGTTTGCGGGTGTTTCGGTATTTGAAGTCATGCTTCTAAATGGTTCGCTGAGATTTCGTCAGTTCCTTTTTTTTTATTAAATCAACTCATCTTGGTTTTGCTCGTGTACAGTGTAGAAAGCTCCTCAGACAGTCTCCTCACAGACTTGTTGCAGGCGACTGTAACGTTGTAGTACGTCGAACGACCAACAATTAGCTTTAAGCTGTGGAAATGAACTAGCCAACTGCTTAGCCGGCGTCTTAATTTGGGGGTGGGGAAAGAAAATCAGAATTTAGGAGTGTAGTGGGCGTATATTATTGGCCATAATCATGATCTTTGTGCTTGCTGGAGCACATCTTCATGAAAGAACAATATTCTCACCATTGACACTGCATCCAGGTCTGATGCTTGTCGGTATAAGGCGCAGCTTAGTATTTCAAATAATTTCAATGCTGAAGTAAAGTAAATAAAACGGACGGTATGAAATACTTGGAAATAATATATGGGCACAGTGCGAATAAAATTTGAGAAACAAAAAAACCATCTATTTCAGCGATTTGCTTGCTTACATTTTCGAAATCCTTTTCAACGTTACATCTTTATACTACATAGTTGATCCAATAACAAAAAGCTCAATATCGTATTGTGAAAAATAATTCACAATCTAAAGTGGTGTTATAGGCCTTATTTAATCTATTTTTATAGGTCTCCATGTTTGTTTTTCCAATAAAGTTTCCAAGATTGACCTTGGCTGCGAAAAGATAAGTTTCTTATGCATATAAACTTCCTGGAATAACTATTTACTGGCTATTATTATTAAATTATTTAATCAGTATAAACATTTTTCTCTGTAAATTTGATCCGATTTTGATTCTCTAGAAATTTTCTTTAAGTTATTCGCCTTGATTTTTCATTTCATAAGAGAGTCGACGCTTTTCTTTTCCTGTCTGTCCTTTCATTCCCCTTTCTTTCTCTTTATTCATCTGCCTGTCTTTTCAATCAATCAATCAAATCATTCCTCCTCCTTCTCCCCCCCCCCCCCCCCCCATGGTCCCCCTCCCCCTTCTCTCGCTCTGTCTGTCCGTCTGTCTGTCTGTCTCTCTTTTTCTGACTTTTCCTCTTGCACTCCTATTCTCTACTTTTCATTCTCTTTCACATTATTTTTTTATTCAATTTCTTATCTGTTTAGCATACTTATTGATTCAGTTCTTTCTTTATTTCTTCAATACTTATTTAGCCAAACAATTATACAATTCTTTTTTGTAAATTTTCTTTTACCTTTATTTATTCACTTTTTTTTCATAATTTTTGTATGCGTATTTCTTATATTTTTTCTGTGTATATTTTTACATGATTTTTTATGGTATATCTTTCCATAAAATTATACCCCATTTTATGTATATATATATATATATATATATATATATATATATATATATATATATATATATATATATATATATATATATATATATAGGTTTTTTTATTTTCATAGTTTGTATTTCACATTTATATGTTATATACTTGTGTAATTTGTTGCTCTTGATTTTGCGTCTGATGAAGGCGTAAATCCGAAAGCTTACGCGTTTTGTTTTGTTTTTCAAATTTTGGACCTGTACTCTACTTATTTTTGTTTGTTTTGGTTTTTTTTAACGGTGCAACCCAATATTAGCTCACAAAGTCTTGGTCACGTGATGATATACTAGAAATAACGCCTTTTTTTTCAAGCCCCTATTTTCACCCTCTGGTTCATGCGTTTAAATTTTATGCGGAACAAATAATCGGTCAGATATGACACAAGGATAAGCTTGGCGTACGAAATATTGTAGTTTTCAATAAGACATTAACTCCCTTGGTTTTATTCAACGGAAAATACAGTACACAATGATTACTTAAAATCTATATACGATCAGACTGTTTAAGTCGGTGTGTGTCCCACATGGACACAGCAGGTGAAAGCAGACATTTTAATCCAGACTGAGGCGCAGTAAGTAAAGAAATTCCGAAATGTTTCATTGCAAACTCTTTAGAGGAGATTCAACTTCAACACTAGATAGTTGACATCTTGGTCTCTATATTGCCAATCCAGACTCAATACAATGTAGTTTTCTTTTCACTTGGATTCGAAGTCATATAGTTTTTGCCACGTAAATTCCTTTTTATTTTGGCTACGTTGGGATTTGAAGTTTCGCCCACAAATACAGTATTTTATTTTTCAAGATTCTAAACTTATTGTGGAACTCATAAGAAAATAGTCACACTTTTTATCTCTTTCATTCAATAATTATTCACGCAATATGCAATCATGGAGATTCAAAGTCCTTTGTTTGCCCCAATGACCTATTCTCCATGTCTGAACGTTATTGGCGATATCCTGACCCATCTGTCAGAACTCTATGGCACCTCGTCAGGGTATGTCTTCACTTGTGGCGCCAGGATTGCGTGTGTGGCCTCGTTATCGCTTCATTATGACCATCGCCAACTGCTCCCTCAGGATTGGTTCCCAGACTTCAAACAAGAAGAACCACATACAGAATTAGCAAGTCTTGGCTAAAACGGATCGAAAGCTTAGGAGACACAAAATTGAAGAGAGAAATAAGCATTTCTATAAAGGCTTTGTTGAGTTTTCTTTTTTTTTTTTTTCTTTTTTTTTTTTTTTTGCGAATTTTTTTTACTTGAAGAGTAGGGGAACGAAAGTGGGGATGAGAATGGAATAACCCGTAATTGTTTTACAGATTTGATCCCTTGAGGTTTGTAGGTTGGTAGATTGGTCCACTTCCAAGCTGTCTTTGCAGCGGCATGGACTTTTGCATAACATTATTTTATGAACATATTATAAGGTTTACGGTATAAGTGAAGATTCCACGTAGTTGAGATTTAGGCAGAAAGAAAACCAGATATACATCATTGATTCTTTTTGTTAATGCCGCGAGAATACCCTTTTTTCTATTATAATATGCTGACTTGAAGAGGTTATTGCTAGGACACTAATTAAATCAATGCTTGGGGTAGCCAAGTTACCAATATTAAAAATTTAAAAACCGATTTGAAATGTTTTAAAGCAAATCCGATTACAGTACTTTACTTAATGTATATACATACATATATATGTATATTGTGAAATGTTTTGTGTATGTATGAAAGTATAAGTTGTCCGACAACGCCAGGATTGTTCATAGTATCTATAGTCTATAGTGTGTCGGGTCGCTATTAGTACCACTACCACACCTCCCTCACGAGTCGCGAGTATAGTTCCCTTTTAAGGCAACATATTTGGCATTCTTCTTCTTTTTTTTAAGGCAACATATTTGGCGTTGTCGGCAGGATTGCAGGGGCAGTCGAGATTGTTGGAATAGTCAGGATTGTAGGGGCTATCATTTTTTTTTAACAATAAACCCAGTCAGTGAGCATGACAGAGAAAACGGCGCAGATCATCCAGGTCCGAAGCAGGGAGAGCTTCGTACACAGATTTCACGGCGACGGCGGCCCGCGCGAGATAGAAATCTTTGAAGAGGAAATCCGTCACGCCTGGGCGGATGACGTGTCAATCACCGCGTCTCAGAAGGTGGCGGTGATAAGGAGGTATCTGGGATCGGCCATGAAAGACGAGCTAGCCTGTTACCCCACTGAGCTCATTGCTGACCCAGAGAAGTTACTGGCCACACTGAGGAGGGCGTATGGTGAGTCCAAGACAGTGTCTCGTCTAACGTTAGAACTTCATCAATGTCGACAAGGGAGAAACGAGGGTTTGAGAGTGTATTCTCAACGAATAAGGAGGAAATGCCTGACCCTCAAATCAAGACAACGGGACTCAGGCCAAAGGGAAGAGAACGACACTGACTTGAGAGACGTTTTCATCGACGGCATAATAGATGAAGGCCTAAAACTTCACCTACGACAGCGGAGGCTGGAACGACCTAGCTGTTCTTTCTATGACGTGACAGAGATAGCTCTCAAATTGTGTGAAGACGGTGGGTAAGGCATCGAAATAAACAGTATATCTTGCCCGATAGAAGTCAAAGAAAGCAACAAAGCGACGTTAGATTTAGAGGATAGGCTGAAGAAACTAGAAGAAGACAGAAAAGAGATGAAGACAAACGTAGATGATATCAGGAAGAGGATAGAAGAAACAAACTTAGGGAACCAGGAAATGCTCAAGAAAATATTACATAATTTAGAAAAGCCATCGCAAGCAGAATCAAACAAGTGGAACAGTAGCGACACGTGCTTTGTGTGTGGGAGAAGAAGGCATTTCGCTCGGGAGTGCAGGGAACGCATCAATGCAGCGAGTAGACAGGAGAGCGACAGAACTCAGCATGTAGTTAGGAGCCAATCTGTTGGTGTTAGAAGTAGAGGTTCTATGCCGCAAGCTTTTGGGAAGTGCCCAACAGTACAAGCTTTCATCGGATCTACTCCTGTGCAAGCACTCCTAGATACAAGTTCCTAAGTCAGTATTGTATCAGAGCAGTTTTGCAAGACCCGACTAGGATCAGCAACTCCTCAGACTTCAAAATCAAAGAGCGTTTGCCTGACAACAGCGAATGGAACAAATCTTCTTCATTCCGGATGTTTGACAACCAATGTGAAAGTTCTGGGAACTACCATAAAGAATGCTATCATTTTTTTGACGAAGGACTTGGACAGAACAAATTGTATATTGGGCATGAACGTATTAAAACATCTACCAATGTTCGCTGACTGTGTGAAAGTTACATCCAAGAAGAAGAGGAGGAAAAGGAAAGTCAAAGGTGATGAGACATCAAAGAAAAGTCTCCATGTAAATCACAACAAGATCGAGTCAAGGATAGTTGAGAACAATAGGAGGGGAGACCAGAGTCGAAGGCTTTATATTGGAGACAAGGTTCTCCTCCGACAACATCCCCCTGGAAGGAATAAGATCCAGCCTAGGTACCAAGACAACATGTTTGCTGTGGTGTCTACCCCAGAAATCGGAGGCACATATGTTGTCAAAGATGACGTGACACAGCAAACACGTGTAGTCGCTGGAGCAGAGATGCGTCGGTACCTACCTAGGAAAGCAGCTGATGTAGTGGTTGACCCAGCTGCTGGTGAGAGGGATGATTTTACAGCTGAAGAGGATGGTGACCCAGCTGTTGGGGTGGGTGACAACAGACCAGCTGACGTGGATGTTGACCCAGCTGTTGGGGTGGATGACAACAGAGCAGCTGACGTGGGTGTTGACCCAGCTGTTGGCCGGGTTGCAAATAGAGCAGCTGACGTAGGTGTTGACCCAGCTATTGGCCGGGTTGCAGATAGACAGCTAACGTGGGTGTTAACCCAGCTGTTGGCTGGGTTGCAGATAGAGCAGCTAGAGCAGCTGACGTGGGTGTTAACCCAGCTGTTGGCCGGGTTACAGATAGAGCAGCTGACGTGGGTGTTAACCCAGCTGTTCTCGTGGGAGCTGATGGAGCAGCTCATGTGGGTGTTGGTCGGACGATGTCCAGAACAGATGTCGTCGCCGAGGGTGACGTTGAGCCTACGACCAGGAAGCCAACACCGGGTGAATGTGGAGATGGCGACCGTTTGGGTGAGATGACCTATATTGTCCAGATGCCAGCACCATCTGTAGAAAGCTTTCCCGCGAGTCAGCCTGAGATGACTTCATGCGACGAGTCCATTGGAGACAGCCATCGACGGAGCCGGATACCTGTGCGATTGGGTCTCCAGTCCTAGCAAGTCCTCAGCTGCCTGACCAGGCGAGACGGGAGCAGAGTCGTATTCCTGTGCGACAGAGTCCTATGGAGCCGGTTCAGCCCAGCCAGGTGGACGCCTCCAGAGACAGAATGTCATCGACGCCAAGGACGCGGATGGAACTTCGCAGATCATCGCGTCTTGCGCAAAGGAAGAACTGACATTGCTGTATTATAACTTTATGTTAAGTGTAATTTTATGCCTTTGTAAGTGTAATGTTTGTTACGAGGGCGTAACTAAAAAAAGTGGGGAGGGATGTAAACGGACGAGTTTTTGTACTTTTACTCTGTATTCTTTTTTCTTAGGATTGCTTGCTATCCGTATTTCTTTGAGAGAACAGGTACCGCAACTATGTCAGGGGAAACTGATATGCTATGAGGGTGCAATCTATTCGTGCTTCTCGAGAGCGAGAAAACCTATGCACGCTGTTAGATAGAGTAACTGAGATCTGATCAAACCAACAAAAGCAGCATTCTAGTTAGGCACTGAGCTGTTACGTACGGCATCCTTTGAGGCGAGTTGTAGATGTGGGCTTAGAGAAGGTTCGCCTCTATACTGATGGTCGTTTGACACAGTTTTTTAATTGTAGGGCTAGCCTCTGTGGTGGTCTCGGTACTGATGTTATCACATCACAGACGCTAATAGTGACGCGGTTACAGGAGATAAATGTCTTCGAACTTCCTGTAAACGATAGTTTTGTATCGGAGGAGAATCTCCCATGGTGTCAGTTTCGATGTTTGACACCGATAAGCTTTACTTTGATTCTATGTCTGCCTTAGAACGTATAATGCATGAATTGTTTGAGATTCGCACGAGTGAAAGGTTGTTCGGT
>JAWDGP010007247.1:692500-695000 GCA_033675545.1 Elysia crispata | reverse complement strand
TGTGCTCCTTTCATACGCTCTCCATATCTTTGTCTTTCTTTCATACGCTCTCCCTATCTGTATGTTCCTTTCATATACTCCCTTTATCTTTGTGTTTCTTTCATACGGTCTTTCTACTATTGGGTTTATCCGATACTATCTCGAAATTTGTCTCTGCCATACACACTCTCCATCTTTTGGTTTCTTTCATATTCCGTGCATCCTAAAAATTTCTCCCCATGTCTGATTCCTTCCAAAGCATCTCTATCTGTACGTATCCTGTATTTTCTGACCGTGTAGCCGTGTCTATATGTTTTTCCAATATCTTTTCTAACTCTCTGTTTCTTTTAGGACGTTTCTGCAACTATGCACGTGCTCTCTTTCTCTCTCTCTCTCTGTCTCTCTCTCTCTCTCTCTCTCTCTCTCTCTCTCTCTCTCTCTGCTTCTATGTTCGTCTCTGTCTCTCGCCCTCTTTTTTAATCTCCATCTTCACATTAGTTTACATTTGAATGCATGTGTAATGCTTCTTTCAGATTTCCACACTTCATCTCTCGGCATAAACTCCCAACGATCAGTCTCATCTTTTGTCATCCTTCGTCGCCATCACCATTCCGTATCCGGTACTCGGCCAGGACATAAAACATTATGGCGACCACAAGCAGCGCGAGCAGGAGGTACATCCGCGCGGGAAGACACATCATTGGTTCACTGCCAAACGTTAATGCCAGACCGAGGCTCTGCACCAGACGATAGTTGTTGAAGGCCACTTCCGGGGCGTCACCGCATGTTAGACAGATTAGCGCTGAAAGAGGATGATACAAGAGAAGAAGCTATAAGGAAACCACACGAAGCACTGATGAATGACAGGGACGAGTGAAAAATAAACGTGAGGGGAAAAAAAGGTATATAGGAAGAGGAAGAGGAGGAAAATATGAGAAAATATAGAAAGATGAAATTGAAAATGAATGATAACGCAGGGTGGAGACAGAGCCAGCTGTAAGTATGATATACTTCAAAAATATTTTTTTATCATCACTGATATGTTTATACTTAACATCATTAACGTAGACTACTACTACTACTACTACTACTACTACTACTACTACTACTACTACTGCTGCTGCTGCTGCTGCTGCTGCTACTACTACTACTACTACTACTACTACTACTACTACTACTACTACTACCACAACAACTACGACTACAGTACTTTAATATAATTTTATTTTCTCTTTTTATTTAATCATGCAAACTTTCTATTATTGTGAATAAGTACAAGGAAATGTAAAGGGTTAAGACTCTCGATAAAACAAGTTGGCATTATTATAAATCACAAGAGCGCTTACCAGAGAGAGGGAGAGATGGGGGGGGGGGGGGAAGGGACAGAGAGAGACACAGAGAGAGAGATAGAGAGAGAGAGAGAGAGAGAGAGAGAGAGAGAGAGAGAGAGAGAGAGAGAGAGAGAGAGAGAGAGAGAGAGAAGTGTGATGCCTCGATCTATAAGGCATTAGTATTGACTTACTGTTGCACTGGGTCTGCCAAACAGCATCACATAAACCCCAGGCCGCCGCTAAGACGAAGTACAACACCGGTGAACTCCCAGGGATCCAGATCAGAAATCTGAGAGATTGGCAGAAATAGAGATCGACGTTAGAAGACACACGGTAAGATTGTAAGGGGAAGTTGTGATAGGGTAGACGAGACTTTTAGAGACAGGTCGAGGCTGGAAGTTGAGATTTTAAAACAGTGGGTAAGGTTACAAGGAGAGGTTCAAAGACAGAAGGTGAGATTTTAAGGCAGCGGGTAAGGTTACAAGGAGAGGTTCAAAGACAGAAGGTGATACTTTAAGACAGAGGGTAATGTTATAAGGTGAGCATAGAAGATGGAAGGTGATATTGTAAGACAGATGGTAAGAATCGAAGGTTATGTTCGCAGACAGATGGTATTAAAATATGTACTTAAAAAATAGAATATGCTTTGAGGTGAGTTTCGAAGACAAAAGGTGTAGTAATATGGTCTTTGAAAGCAGAAGGTATTAGAAGTTGACGCTAAATGACAGAAGGTTTTTGAAGGTAAGATTAAAAGACAGAAAGTTTTAGAAGGTGAACTCAGAAGACAGATGGTGTTTGGAATGAGGTTTGAAGACAGACATAAGGTATATTAAGATGGTCTTAGAAGGCAGAACATGTTAGAAGTTGGCATTAGAAGCTAGAAAAAGTTAGAAGGTGGTGTCAGGAGATAGAATTGAGGTAAGAAGACAATGTGTAATGTTAGGATTGAGGTAAGAAAACAGAGTGCGAGGTTAGGATTGAGGTAAGAAGACAGTGTGTGAGGTTAGGATTAAGGTAAGAAGGCAGAGTGTGAGGTAAGGACTGAGGTAAGAACACAAAGTGTGACGTTAGGATTGAGGTTAGGATTGACGTAAGAAGACAATGTGTGAGGCTAGGATTGAGGTAAGAAGGCAGAGTGTGAGGTTAGGATTGAGGTAAGAAGACAGTGTGTGAGGTAATGATTGAGGTAA
>JAWDGP010007247.1:682500-687500 GCA_033675545.1 Elysia crispata | reverse complement strand
ACTACTACTACTACTACTACTACTACTACTACTACTACTACTACTACTACTACTACTACTACTACTACTACTACTACTACTACTACTACTACTACTACTACTACTACTACTACTACTACCACTACAAGAAAAAAAAAACCACACCGCCGTCTCAAGTATTTTAGTCAGCACAAAGAGATATAAATTTATTTTACAAGTATCAGACAGCTTATATAATTGAGCCAATAATTACAAAATATCACGGCTATGATTTGAAAGGTAACTGAGGTAACGTAAACAGAACACAATAACCTGGACCTCTCCATTCTATTGAGCACCTGTTTGGGTGTCCTGTCTGGATCAGCTCGAGCTCCTATTCGATCCAAAAAGATGAGGACCAGGACAAGGGAGAGAAACCCGAGCACAATGTAGGACGTCATAAGTTTCCACAGTACAGGAGACAAAGAATACACCCCTGGGACGGGATAAAAAAACATGAATGGTCTTTTATAGAATATCTGTATAAATATAGGTCAGAGGAGGGAAATGATTAAGGATTTTAGACCTATCGATTGAAGTTGTAACTGATTAGGGGTTGATCGATTGATTGATGATTGGAATGGCTGAGGTATTAATATGGCTACTTAACTGCTCGTCCAATTATCTGTATAGTTATTTTAATAGTAAAATGACCATGTCAGGCAGGGTTGTGACCTAACATTCTTGTGTTAGCCTTTGAGTGACTCGAGACTCTTCTTCCTCCTTCAGTTCGAGTGTTTAACATTGAACGACAGACAAAAACACAGTCGAGACTCTAAAATATCAAAACGGAAACTTGTATTGCTTGTTCTCTTAATACTCAAAAACTCTGATAATTAGTGCAACAGAGTCCAGAATTCTATCTTGCTAAGTTGAACGCCTGATAGCTCAGGTGGAAAATCGTTGGACTCGAAACATACTGGTCTGATGACGGGGTCAGAATCACTTATCAGTGGCTGCAAAGCGCTTAAAGAAAGACCAGCTTTAGAGTCAACATCACCGCTTCTACTAACCACCAAATGTATTTGCTCAGTTCTTGCTACGCAGCGATTTCAATGCTGATTGAGTTAAAGAAAAGTGGAGATGAAAGGAGATGAGGAAACATAGCGGAAAATAATAAAAGAGAGAATCGTTGACTCTAAAGGGAAATGAAAAAGAAGCTGTAGTGAAGGAAATACGGATTTTCTTCACAATTTTTTTTAAGTAACATTCACGACCAGCGAACAATAGGTAATATCTAGCGCTCCTACCCTTGTGTCCCCATACGAAATAGCTGTATAAGATGGGTATACTTATTTTGATTTCGCACAGCAAAAACACTTCTTATCTGTCAAGTCAGTAAAATAGTGACATATGATAAGTATGCACTAATTTATCATTTTTACAAGAAAAATATATGTATAAAAAAATCTTCATATAATTGCTAGCTTTCTATTACTTTTTATAGAATGGCTACCAGACCTGAAGTAAGAAGATTGAGCACCAGGAAGAGATTAAAAAAAGGGAAAAGAAGATTGGTTTATAATCTTCTTTCTTTATACATGTGGTTGGGTTTTTCTGTGAGAATTTAAAGGTTACACAAACAAAGGAAGCATACAGTGTACAAAAAAATTAATAAGAATACGCGCGATGGAAACAGGGCTAAATGGAATGGAGATGAAATATGACAATGCTATGGAAAATTACAGAGCTGAAAAAAAACCGCACTGGCAGCGCTAATTTGCTAGCAGAATAAAGCTCACATTTGCCTGACGAAAATAACTTAGGTGAACTTTGAGACTTTGATCTTGTAATGGTAGCATTATTCAATACACTCATGATATTAATCATCATCATCATCACTATCTTCATCCTCAAAATCGTTATCATCAGCATCAGCATCAACATCATCCTCGTCATCATTATCAACCTCCTCCTCCTCCTCCTCATCATCATCATCATCTTCATCCTCATCATCGTTATCATCAGCATCAGCATCAACATCATCCTCATCGTCATTATCAACCTCCTCCTCATCATCACTATCTTCATCCTCACCATCGTTATCATCAACATCAGCATCAACATCATCCTCATCATCATTATCATCCTTCTCCTCCTCCTCATCATCGTCCTCATTATCATGTTCATAACCATCATTATTACCTCCTCCCTTCCTCCTCGTGACCATTATAGACATTATCATCAACATCATAGATTTTATAACCATGTTGTGGGTACCACATTTGCCTACCTCGAACTTGACTTTTGGGAAGAAAGAGTGATTGATAAAAAAAACGCTAAGGATAAAAAATCTATTGCTAACTCTAAAAAAATAAAAACGAAAAATATCTGTTGCTAACCCTAAAAAAATAAATAAAAAAAACAACCAACAAAAAAAACGGTTTTACTCCTAAATGGCATGTCTCCTAAATTTTTCTCAGAGAAGGTAGTAAGTTTGCTGATAACAAACGAAATATCTGTAGTCATGCTGGACAAACACTGAGTCAAATATTGAATTGTGATAAATCTAAACGAGTTTTACTTTCAGCATGAACATTATTTTTACTAAGCTTAAACGTGAATCAACCATTTCAACTCCACTAGATGGAAAAGTTTTTCAACAATTTTCTACAAAATACGAACTTGAGCAAATACATACGTACAAAAGATCGGTATAAACTTCATTCAAAACCAATCTCTGCTATACCGTTTCTATTTTTTATTGTTTTTCTTTTTTGGTCATATTGAAAAGTCAAAACCTGATTTTTTAGATTAAAGAAGACATTTAAGTCCCTTTGTGAAGTGCAGACTCCTCATGATGTTTCTATAATGAAATTCATTATCAAAATTGACAGAGAAGCGATAGTCCCACAGTTCACTTTTCTGTTTGAAATATTTGTAACGGTCCAGAATGTTAAATATTTTATCTTCGATATACAATGACGGGTTCTTATTTTGTTAAAGAAAAAAAATTCTGTATGACCGACAATATAAAATCCTCCTAAAATAGTCCTAATACACCTTGAACTAAATTAGCTTATGAAACAAAAAAAAAAGTGGAATGTGAAGTTCAGGATTTTTACAGCATTGTCAACAGCATGACCTGTGTAGCGCTCAAAGGTTTTACATCATAGCCAGGAACCTCACTTGTGTAGCGTTCAAATGTTTTACACCAGTCAGGAGCGTGACTTATGTAGCGCTCAAATGTTTTACACCATAGTCAGGAACCTCACTTGTGTAGCGCTCAAATGTTTTACACTATAGTCAGGAACCTCACTTGTATACCGCTCTAGGGTTTTACATCATGGCCAGGAGCGTCACTTACTTACAGCTCAAAGCCACTTAAATACATTAAGATAGCAATATGTAGATTCAGAGCTGATATTATTTTTAAGAACAGAGCGTGGACAATGGAGTATAAAGGAGGACATACAGCAAAATATTAGAGCAAAGCGTTCGAGGCTGAGACGAGAGAAATGGCTAAACGTCATGGAGAGTTTAGTATTTTTCTATTATTATAAGGTATCGTCTTGCCCCTACGATTTTCTTCAGACTACAAGGCTGTTAGCAAATTACAACTAAAGGTTTCATAATTATCCTGCCTGTTTCTGCGGGAGAGAGGCGCAGGGTCAGCGTGGAATATATTTCACCCTTATTTCTGAAAATAAAAATTTCTCTTAAATTCGACACTTAAGGGATAATTGCAGACATGCAGAAAGGATTATACATCACCTTGTCATGGAGGGACGTTATAAAAAACGGAACAATTTAAAAAAATCTACCTATTTACTAAGGGTCTAAGACAGATGAGCATATGCAGAGCTTTCTCTTGTAAGAAAAGACGAAAAGACGAAAAATAGATAGATGGAGAGGAAGAGAGAGAGAGAGAGAGAGAGAGAGAGAGAGAGAGAGAGAGAGAGAGAGAGAGAGAGAGAGAGAGAGAGAGAGAGAGAGAGAGAGAGAGAGAGAAAGAGAGAGAGTTAGTGAAGGGCAAATATATATCAAACAGGAACAATTTTTATAAGACAAATAGAGGCAAAGGGGCAAAGAGTGATATAAGAATCAGAAACAAAGATATATATATATATATATATATATATATATATATATATATATAGAGAGAGAGAGAGAGAGAGAGAGAGAGAGAGAGAGAGAACAGACTGGTTGAATGAGAAGGGAGAGAGAGAGAGAGAGAGAGAGAGAGAGAGAGAGAGAGAGAGAGAGAGAGAGAGAGCGGGATGGACAGAGAAAGGAAAAGATAACCTGAAAGAAACAAAGAAAGTGAGATATAGACGGCAAAAAGGAATGAGAATTATAGGGCGGCGTGAGGAAATTAAAAAAAAAAAAGATGACAACTGCATTGCACAGGTTACTAATGCTGTATATAAAGAAGTACTATTCTAGGCTTGATCTAGAGAGGTGGCTATTAAGTTGAGATTCTGCAGCGCGCAATCTTAGAAGGATTAAACAATTAAAATAGGCACTATTACTATATAGTAATTTATTTAGACAGAAGCATGTGTTTTAACTTGCCACAAAACAACGGTCTCACTCAGTCATCTTCCTTTCTTTTCCCTTCAACTTCTCCACTTTTTTTTACGTATCGCGATAAAATGAAATTTCTTTTTTTCGAAAAAAAAAAAAAGGGTTTGAGTGTCATTGCTTTTGACCGCGCGTTCACTTTTTAATTATTTATTTATATTGTTTTAATGTTGAGATAACGACTCAGCATAATTATGTGACACATTCAGTTTACACAATAACTTACTTAATTTCGGCTGTTGTTTGATCAATATTTAAACTCAAGGCTGGAAAAATATGTCGGACATTAAAAAATCAGAAAAATTAATATTCTTCCTTTATTCGATTTAAAAAAGAGCGATTATTTCCCATTACGAGGCTCTTTGTGCTGCAAAACCATAAAAAAGTAACCACCACCAGAAATATTGACGAAACCAGAGGTCCTTCCATCGGCTGCACTTATACAGGCTGTGACTGTG
>JAWDGP010007247.1:670000-675000 GCA_033675545.1 Elysia crispata | reverse complement strand
ACCACTATTGGACTTTACGGTCAGAAAATTATGTTTCATATATATTTATCCCTTGCGGCATGTTAACTTGGTCTGATCCCTGGAACACCCAAGCGCTATACCTTATCTCCTGATGTGGAAAATCCCTGGTTGGAGTCTCCCTAGTGATATCTCACTGCTCTCCACTGTGCAATCTGGCGAGTTTCGTCGGCTCGTCCACTAGACAAGCCCTTTTGTGGTTAGCTCGTCACCAGATGGAGTTATCCCTCCTGTCCATTCGGGTCCATTTTTGTTACACGTCGACAGTGCTGACTATCTTCGAAGTTTTTTTTTTTTGTTATGCTCGTTCTTGTTCTTTTGTTGTTCGCCTTATTGTTCTTGTTCTTCTTTACCTTCTTGTTCTTCTTGTTATTGTTTTTGTACTTTTTGTTCTTGTTCTTCTTTTTCTTGTTCTTCTTGTTCTTGTTCTTCTTCTTCTTCTTCTTCTTCTTCTTCTTCTTCTTCTTCTTCTTCTTCTTCTTCTTCTTCTTCTTCTTCTTCTTCTTCTTCTTCTTCTTCTTCTTCTTCTTCTTCTTCTTCTTCTTCTTCTAATGACAATAATAATAATTATTAAAATGTCTATTATATTTACTATTACTATTCAAATACTTTTACCTCACCTTTGTCTTTATTTTTCTGATTAACAGTCTATCTCATACTGTGTAACATGCTCTATCTCTCTCACACACTCACACACATTTTTTTTTCAACATTTTGAACACACACATTTTCTCTCTCTCTCTCTCTCTCTCTCTCTCTCTCTCTCTCTCTCTCTCTCTCTCTCTCTCTCTCTCTCTCTCTTTCTATGGCTATAGATATTTGTGGATATTTATCCACATATCCACATTATGCTTCAAAGGAGGGGAGAGCTGCTCAAAACACGCTCGTTCCGAGATTGAATGTACAATATCTATCTATCTATCTATCTATCTATCTATCTATCTATCTATCTATCTATCTATCTATCTATCTATCTCTTTATCAATCTATCTCTCTGTCTATTTACTATCTTTCTAATTATTGATTCCGATCTCTCTATCTATCTTTTTCATTATTGATTCCTATAATATCTATCTATTTGTCTACCTCTAGTCTACTATTACTGTTCTTATCTGTTTACTATTAATTTTGTCTACATGGTATATCTACTTCGCTATCTATCTCGCTATTTTATGTAAGTAAATTTATTCGTCAGCCATCTTTCGTCGCTACAGTGGTTTTCAGAGTTCCACCTTTGTTAAGTTCACTTGGACAGTTCTTAAAGAAACCCAGTGGAGGTTAAGCTGGTGATGTAGACAACATAGTTATCTCCTTGTAATTAGCCCGAGACAAACAGGACAAGGAGATTAGGAGGAAAGATGGATCAGAGTAGAGTGGCGTCTTTCCTCGATCTTTAGGTAGCGGCAGCTAGGAGAGAGTGAAACAGAGAGAGAGACAGACAGACAGACAGACAGACAGATGGGGAGAGAGATAGAGGGAGAGAGAGAAAGAGATAGAAAGAAAGAGGAAGAGAGAGAAAGAGCGAGAGGGAGAGGGAGAGACAGAGAGAGAGAGAGAGAGAGAGAGAGAGAGAGAGAGAGAGAGAGAGAGAGAGAGAGAGAGAGAGAGAGAGAGAATTCTTGTAGCGGGGCTGTTCTTATTGTATTATCCAAAATAGCATAGTTTCTCACATTGATACCATCTAAGAAATAATATTGCAAAATGTTTTAAAAATATGATAAGCTGAATTAGTTCTTTTTATCACCAAAGACTTAACTCTTTATAATCTCCTACATTACTACATTGTTTAAACTCGAGTATTTCAATAATTTTCTTTCAGGTATCCACGAGAGGGAGGTTTGAAAACTGCACATAGTGCAGAGCAACCCTACAGAACTGATAAGATAAGCTTAAAAAAAAAAATCAAAAAAAATCCACCCAACCCTGCTGCTCCCTGTTAAAGCAAGATCTAATACCATCGAGCCCGTGTCTATTTTTGGTTTATTTATGATCTGGCGTCTACCCACGATAAGACTTGTATATCCGTCTATTGACCTCCTAAAGAAGTACGATCGCCAAGGGTCAATTCGTTACCTGCAAAGCCATGTAAAGAATTAGAACTCTTGAAGCGAGCATTCTTTTTTGAGATGGGCCTAAAAATTTATAACTTGATACTTGATACGTTCTCACATCAGGTCTGTGAAAAAATATATTCTCGTTTAAAATAGCTATTGAACTAATGCTCCATTTTAAAGCACATTGAGAACTAAAGGGGATGACCTTGTGAAACTTGGAAGACGACCTGATTAGAAGTTGAAAGACATGAACAGAAGTGAAGAAAACGGCCTGACATAGGGAAAGATGGAGAGGATTTTTTTTATAGGCCTATACCCTAAGCTAGGGTGAGAAAAGGCTATGATGATGGTGATTTAACGGAATCATAATTTTACAGCTTTGCATTGTGTAAACTTGCCGCGTCTAACTTGACGTAGATTTGACTTTGTTTGATTAAAGCCACTGGGAAGGGTATATTAGTATTGGAAGAAAAAGAGAAGAAGAGGAACCCCCCCTCCCCCCCCCCCCCCCGAAAAATTGGCCGAGAAGTTTTGAGGGAATAAAGGAAGGTATAGTTGATATTTATGTAATTCGAAAGAAAATATTGACAAAACAACACAGCATTGTCCAACTAAGTTTGGATAAAGTGGACAATTGTAAGAAAAAAATGTTCTCACCTGGCCATAAATCTGGCAACAGCTGGTCTTGACCTGGTGTACACCTGTGCAGCGTGCCACAGTAAACCACAAGCTCAATATCCCCAGAGCTCTGATCATAGGTGTCTGGATAACTTCCATTTCCTACTGGGTAAGCATTAATGAGTTCTCCCTGATCGCCATCAACACCTGTATTTCCATAATTTCCCATGGCTTCCTGGGAATCCCTAGCCTGTAGCAACTGCTCTTTGTACCAGGACAGCATCAGGGAAGATATAAGGTTGCCCCAGATATGGGTGGACTGGAAACAAGCCAGAAAGATGCCGTGAAAGCGGAACATTTCTTGGTCCAGATTTGCTCTGTTTCCTGAGGCTGTGGCGGAATCGAAGGCCAGTTTGAGCACGTAAGAGCTCTCAGCATTCCAAATAATTGCCTGGCCAAGACCCACTAGCATTGAGGTAGGCACCAGCGTCCAGAAGGTCGGATGGACATGCGCACTGAACCAGGCGAGGAAGCACATCACCCCGCCACACATCGCCCACTTGGCTGTGAAAACGTTTATTATAACGGGGGCTAGCAGACTGGCGAAGACCATGGAGATGTGAACAACTGTCATAGTGATGACACCTAAATCCCTACCACCGTTCACAGACGACTGAAGGTTTTGAATAGCTCTGAATGAGGAGTACACGAAAATAAAGCCGAGACAGAGGACTATAAGGTTTTTAGTGAACGAAAAGGAGGACATACCGGGCATTTTGGTTTTTTTGTGCATGCTAGAGCTATTCTGTCTCCGAGAATGTGTACTATTGCTGTTTTTGTTGCCGTTATTAACATTATCAACTCGCCCGTTTACGGGTGTTAGCAGCCCTACCACTACCGTTTCTTGAGCACAATTGTTGCTGCTGTTGCTTTCTGGTGTTGTGCTGAGTGTAGTCTCAGGGCTGGTGACGCAGATTTTGACAGTTGGTATTGCGGATGATTCCCGCTCCAAATCGTCCGTCTCCGACTCACCGCAGGCGAAACTTCGCTTCAGCGTCTTTCTCTTCTTTGATATTGCTTCTGGAGGGAGCGGAATGGAGTGGGCTAAGTCGTTGTGAGGAGAATGAGAATTGAGGTGATCGCACACAGATGGAGTCCTATCAGATGTCCGGGTCGTTCCGTTACCGTTCGCACCAGGTTGTGACGTCTGGCAACTCTCAGGAACGGTTCGGGCACTCGGTAGATGGTAGGGGTTGTAGAGAGACAGGTGGTTCGGCACATTCCTGCTGCAGCAGTTCGCCTCCACCGGCACTTGTTTCGTTGGTTCTAAGGGCAAATGATCAGAGTACGAGTGGTTTGGGTCGCTGAAGGCGAGAGTCGCGCCGGAATCTTCAGGCTGGTGAGTGACGGAGACATCCACAGGTGGCGGCGGCGCTACTCTTGATTCTGGAGTCTGGGCCCGCGAGACAGCCGCTACAGCAGCAGTTGTCACGATTACATTATCATCGTCATCATCATCATGAGCGGAATCTACGTGGCTCTGAATCGGCAAACTTACCTCTTCCTCTTCCTCATCTCGTGCGCAGCTGCTGCTGGCGTTCTCTCTGAGGCTTGTTTGTCGAGAAGTTCTCTTGATCACACCGTCAATAAAATCCTCGCCATCGTTGATGTCGATGTCGGTCGCCAGATCAGCGTTGTCCCGACGCGTAGCGTACCTGTAGCTCTCACTGCGTTGTCTGCACGCTTGAGTGGCCAACGTATAGCTCGGACGTCTCGGGCGGTACAGACCGAAGCCCATCCCCAGACCGCTCATACCAAATGTCCCATTGGTGCAGTTCACGACAGTGTTGTTACTGTTTGCTGAGGAGGAGTTTCTGCTGCCGCCGCTCCTGCCACTCACATCAGCAACGGCGTTTCCACTGCCAGTTGAGCTGGTCCTAACTCTAGTAAACCGCGACATTGCATGAAGCGCGGGTTCGATTCTCTAGAACATCTACCAGGACTGCAGGAACATGTCCCCTCACGCTCAGACTTTCGTCACTTGATCAAAGCATATCCTCTTTGAATATTTCGAGTGTTTTCAGTTGATTCTTCCCCTTCGAGCAGAAATAACCACATAATTTTTGGTCCGCGCATTGCGGATGGACTTAATTATGTAAGAACTTTAACTGTATTCCGAAAGGGAGAATTAGTAGGAATTTTTTGTATATTGTGCACAGTTAAATAAAATGTCAGAAACGTTCGGAAAGGTTTTTTTATTTTTTATTTTTATTGCACGATTAACTTAAGATTTACTGAGTTATTATATCT
>JAWDGP010007247.1:657500-665000 GCA_033675545.1 Elysia crispata | reverse complement strand
GATACAAATACCATCCCTATTATTTGAAGTGATTCAGATCTATGATACAAATATAATGCCTATTATTTGAAGTGATTCAGATCTATGATACAAATATAATGCCTATTATTTAAAGTGATTCAGATCTATGATACAAATATCATGCCTTTTTTTTAAGTGATTCAGATCTATGATACAAATGTAATGCCTATTATTTAAAGTGATTCAGATCTATGATACAAATATAATGCCTATTATTTGAAGTGATTCAGATCTATGATATAAATACCATGCCTATTATTTGAAGTGATTCACACCTATGATACAAATACCATCCCTATTATTTGAAGTGATTCAGATCTATGATACAAATATAATGCCTATTATTTGAAGTGATTCAGATCTATGATACAAATATCATGCCTATTTTTTAAGTGATTCAGATCTATGATACAAATACCATCCCTATTGTTTGAAGTGGCTCAGATCTATGATATAAATACCATGCCTATTATTCGAAGATTTAAGATCTATGATACAAATATCAATTCTATTATTACAAGTGATTCAGATCTTTGATACAAATATCAATTCTATTATTACAAGTGATTCAGATCTTTGATACAAATATCAATTCTATTATTACAAGTGATTCAGATCTTTGATACAAATATCAATTCTATTATTAAAAGTGATTCAGATCTTTGATACAAATATCAATTCTATTATTTCAAGTGATTCAGATCTTTGATACAAATATCAATTCTATTATTACAAGTGATTCAGATCTTTGATACAAATATCAATTCTATTATTTCAAGTGGCTCAGACCTATGATACAAATACCATCCCTATTATTTGAAGTGGCTTGGACCTATGATACAAATACCATGCTTATTATTTCAAGTTGCTCAAACCTATGATTCAAGCTATCATGCCTATTATTTGAAGTGATTCAGATCTATGATACAAATATCATGCCTATTATTTGAAGTGATTCAGATCTTTGATATAAATATCATTCCTATTATTTGAACTGATTCAGACAAATGATACAAATTATCATGCCTTTTATTTTAACTTGTTTAGATCTATGATACAAGCTATCATGCCTATAATTTGAAATAGCTAAGACCTATGAAAGTAACAATCAATCCTGTAATTTGATGTGGTTTAGACCTGTAATATTAACTATCAGTCCTGTACTTTGATATGGTTCAGACCTGTAATATTAACTATAAGTCCTGCAATTTGATGTGGTTCAGACCTGTAATATTAACTATCAGTCCTGTAATTTGATGTGGTTTAGACCTGTAATATTAACTATCAGTCCTGTAATTGATGTGGTTTAGACCTATGCTACAATCTATTTGATATATTTGTTGAAATGGCTCAGACGAAAGACATAAATGATAGTAATGGTCTGTTCTTTGATGTGGTCCGGATCGACACAAATGATGAAAACACGAGAAAGTCCATTGTGACCTTGTTTCTGGGACATCACCATTTTATTATTCTTGAAGATTATAACCAATGGATGATAAAAAAGGGAAAAAAAGCAAATAAAAAAAAAGTAAAAAAGAAGACATCAAGAAAACAACAAAGCTTATTATAACGAGCATACATGATTGTGGATTGTGCAAGCGAAAACACGCGATTTGGCCATAAAAAAGGTTTGTTTTCTCAAGGCAAGATTCGAAACGAAATTCTGTTTTTACTTGTCTTCCGGTTTCTCACAGTCCCTGTTTGATGAGCAGCAAATAAAGTATTTTATACCACTTTGAATGTAACACATTGAAAAGCAATATACCGAGCATATTACACTTCAATAGAATTATGTAATTATCACAATGGCAGATATCTACGACCTGAGATTGGAATTGGTACGAAGAATTACCCACTATCAGATTAGAGAATCATTCTTATTGATTTGTTTGCTGCAGCCCGCAAGAGCTGATTCGAGGATAGGACTGGTTGAGAATAAAACAAATCAATACGATTTATAGAGCAGAAGGAGAGTAAAAGGCAAAACAGCAGGCGATTTAGGAGATGCGTGACACAAGACAGCGCAAGCGCTGGGGGAACGGAGAAGGAGGGTGTGTCCTCAGGCAATTGCTTCCGTGTTTGATACCGTCCGCGTGAAGACAAATGGGTCCAGTTAAAATGGCAACAATCAGAACAGACGATAGGGAGATAAATGAGAATCTGTGACACTAGTTCTGGCTCTAAACAATAGGGAGGCAAAGCATATGATCTAAAATCAAAGAAACAAGATTGTCTTCACAGCGATATCACTATCCCCAATAATGTAAGATTGTCATTACTACACATATACTACACCAGTACATGTAAAGTTGCCTTTAGCGCAAAAGCACTACACCCAGTATATGTAAGATTGCCCTTACCACACAAGCACTACACTCAGTAGAAGTAAGATTGTCCTCACCGCAAAATAACTTCACCCAGTAAATGTAAGATTGCTTTACTGCACAAAAACTACACCCAGTACAAGTAAGATTGTCCTCACCGCACAAACACTTCACCAAGTACAAGTAAGATTGTCCTCACCGCACAATCTCTATACCCAGTAAAAGTAAGATTGTCTTCACCGCACCATCACTATACCCAGTAAAAGTAAGATTGTCCTCACCGCACAAATCACTATATCCAATACAAGTAATATTGCCCTCACTGCACAATCACTACACCCAGTACAAGTAAGATTGTCCTCACCGCTCTATCACTCCACCCAATACAAGTAAGATTGTCCTCACCGCTCTATCACTCCACCCAGTACAAGTAAGATTGCCCTCACTGCACAATCACTCCACCCAATACAAGTAAGATTGTCCTCATTGCACAATCACTCCACCCAATACAAGTAAGATTGTCCTCACTGCACAATCACTCCACCCAATAAAAGTAAGATTGTCCTTACTGCACAATCACTCCACCCAGTACAAGTAAGATTGTCCTCACCGCACAATCACTCCACCCAATACAAGTAAGATTGTCCTCACTGCACTATCACTCCACCCAGTACAAGTAAGATTGTACTCACTGCACAATCACTCCACCCAATACAAGTAAGATTGTCCTCACTGCACAATCACTCCACCCAATACAAGTAAGATTGTCCTCACTGCACAATCACTCCACCCAATACAAGTAAGATTGTCCTCACTGAACAATCACTCCACCCAATACAAGTAAGATTGTCCTCACTGCACAATCACTCCACCAAGTACAAGTAAGATTGTCCTCACCTCACAATCACTACACCCAGTACAAGTAAGATTGTCCTCACCGCACAATCACCGCATTCAGTAAAAATAAGATTGTCCTCACCACACAATCAGTACACCCAGTGCAAGTAAGATTGTCCTCACTCGTACTTTGTAACACTCCAGGAGAGATTTCCATCGTGAGAGACTCTCAACGAGAAATTGTTTTGAACTGGTGGTTAAGCCTTGTTACTGGAATTGAAGGATTTGCGGCTTAATATCAGAGGAAACTGTATGAGGTGCCAGCAAGATTTTGTGTTTGGTTGTAAATTGAGGACTGATTATTCAGTTTTTGTATGGACGAAGTCCAAAACCTACACGAGGTCTTTAATCATTCTGTCCATTCTACAGACCAATCCAGACGAATCAAATGTAACAAGAAGAAAAAAAAGTAGTATATTGTATTAAAACGGGAGACAATATTTTTCTACCGCGGTTGAAACCTACTGTTTTCACTTTTGCGCACTTAAAGAAAATTGCAAAATAATATTTTTGCCTTGAAATTTCCGAATAAATTATGTCATTTCAAGAACCAAATCTCATCAGTTACGTCAACAATCGATAGAGACAGCAAGATGATGTCCGTCAATACCTAGACTTTTTCCCTTTTAGAGTGTTCTATAAAAAAATTGTTCTGCATTTTTGTACGGTTTAGATGCTGTCGCTGGAGAAAACTGAATCTGATTTACGCTCTAGACTATGTTTTAATGGTCTTGTTTTTTTTTTTAAATGTCTACAGAAGAGTTTTTTACCCACTTGTTCAACCTGTGTAACAAAATAAAACATTCCAAACCAATTCTGCGTTCCCGGAGGAATGGATGGGACATAGTGAGAAATGAATTGTCCATCACTGTAGCAATTGTTAGTGAGTATATTAAATCTAAAACTAGGTCTTCTTTAACTAATTTATATATTTGAAGAAAAATATTGAAATCGAAAGCATTCGGCGTTCTAGAAAATAAAAGCTGATATTCAAAAACGAAATACACTGTGTTTAGAATTTAATAAGATTTTATTTTGAGAAAACACTAAGAATACAGGTGCATCATGAGTGCATTATCTCTGAATAGTCTACTGTTTTGCACCTCAGTGGTGAATTTGTCGTGATTTCCACACTGTGTCTATAATATTTTGGTATCTTTTACACATTTAAAACAGTTTTTAGTTATTCTTTTTCCTCGTCGATTGTTTACCACATTTAAATTAAGATTTAAATGTCGACTATTTTTTTTTTATTCTGAAACATTGAAGGTTTAAATTTTAGTTGTTCTAGTTCTTGAGATTATTTACGTTTATCGTTTTTCCTTACTGTCAACCTCAATCTCCAACTTACGTCTAACTATAATAGAGGTTGATAAAGCAACCCATCCAAACCGAGCTGGTCAAGGAATATTATGCGAGAATGAGTTTGTCTGAAGGAAACTGGGGGAAGTCACCAGCTTCAGCTGAGCATCCTGTTAAGTTGACATGGTTCAGTTTATGAGAAACAAAATTTAAAAAATGTAAACAACAACAAAAAATACAAAGGCATAAACTTGCTTGTGAGACCTACATGTTGACCTCGTGATTCAGATTGATCTATGTGCAGTTAACACTCACCAGTTATGCTAGTGGGACAGTAAAATTTAGTAGGTGTGAAGCTGAGTCGTTGTGCTATAGAGAAGAAAAGTAGATCGACAGATAGTTTGGTAGACAGAAGAATAGGTAGATGGGTGTATAGATAAATAGATAGATGGTTAGTAGCAGATCATAAGGACATCGTTATAACCCGTGCTATGCTCAGTATGTAATATCTTCTGCTTTGTAAAACTCAGCACAGCTTTTTAAGGTGCAAGGAGGAAGAAAATCGGTCACCTAATAGCCATGACCTGATTCGAAGTTAAGACCGCCTCTGGGGTTACAAACTGCGAAATGAAAAGTCATCTGGCGTAGTTCTGTTCTATTTTAAACTGTAATATCTGCCTTCTTCTGGAATGAAGTTAATGTTTTTTGGGAAAAAGCCGTTTTTTTTCTCAAAAGGACACATTTTGTCAGAATATATTTAATAACTTTTTTACTTATAAAACATTTTTATAGCTAAAACTTGCATCAAGCTTGTACGAGACTAAACAAACAATAGCTGTCTCGGAAAAATAGGAAATAAGTAAGACATGACCCTTTATGTAAAAAATATTGTCAAAAAATCATAGAGGCGAAATTAAAATAAAAGTTCATATTTTGCTCTCTAAATGAAATTATTTTAAAAAAAAAACGCTTCTGTTTGAGTTTTTATGCTAATTTAATTGGTCTAAGGACAAAAAGCCTTAGCGTTTTAAAATTATTGGTATTTTTTCAAGATGGCTGCCGTTCCTTTGAAAATCGATATTTTAAGGAAAAAATTAGAACTTATTTACAGGCAATGCGACTATACCTCCAATTGGTGGTACCATTATATTTTATCCTAAACGAATATTTTAGAGCAATGGCTTAAGACCGGTACGGTTACATTGTTTCTCATATTGTGATTGTGTGGTACAATTTTTCTGACGTAGATCGTGGTCGAAATGCTGGTAACTATTTCTATTTTTTACGAGGTAAAGTACAGGTAGCCGAAAAACATTGCACTGATTGAAATAATTATCAGGTTTTTTGCTAAGGTTCTAAACTTCTTTTTATCATCTACTCTTTTTTTCTTCTTGGATTTTTCAATACGAAGTTTTGTTGGTTATCCTGTTTCTATTAAAAAAAAGAGAACTTTTTATATATAAATTATAAGATTTTATTCCCAACGTATAAGATGAATAATATAACTGTCCAATCAAATTCTTCCTGACATCCGGTAAGATGAACTGTATAAAGAGCAAGGTCCCATCTCATCACCTCGTGACTTGCATTCTCCGATCACTCCAACCTCTAGGAGGTTTCTGGCAAAAGAGGATCAGATTAGATATTGTTCTGGCTTGGATTTTCCTCGGAAAAACACTTTCCTCTATCCTCTTAAAGTTTGATCTTATTTCTACACATCTTAAATATTTCCTATGAAACCTGCTGCCATTTGCATGATTGTACACAGTTCTCTCCATCTTCTCACTTCCTTAGCAAAAAGTACATGTTTCCTGCGAGCTATGGTTCTGACTCTCACTGTTTTGTTTCTTTATTTTTAGGCCTGATAAAATCTTGCATGGATTTTCGTGAGTGAGATAAGCGAAACATTGTATTTTACCTCCAGTTTCCTCCCTATCAGACCATGAGAGCATCATACGGGACATGAAACAAATTCGGCTTCCTGAATGGTTTACACTGGCAGGAACGGATGCAAGCAGCAGAGTCTATCAATGGCAAAATGCATCGATGTTTAAATAAAGATGGGGGTTTATCTCTAGAATTTTGCTAGAGATGTACTGGACTCACGCAGATTGAGGTCAGTGGCGCTGTGACATCGCCGCTCAACAGAGGGCAACAGGCATGGAGGATCTTTGTGTAATACCCGCAGTTTTACAGATCTGTCACCAGCTTAGATCAATAAGAGTGAGAGAGAGAGAGAGAGAGAGAGAGAGAGAGAGAGAGAGAGAGAGAGAGAGAGAGAGAGAGAGAGAGCGAGAGAGAAATACGACAAAAACTGTTCGTGGATGGAAGGTGAAGGAAAAAAAAAGTTAAATCCAAATTTATGGCGAAAGGGCACCACAGATAATTATAATGAGAGAGAGAGAGGGACGAAGGGAGGGAGACAGATAGAGAGAAAGAGAAAGTCAGAGAGAGAGAGAGAGAGAGAGAGAGAGAGAGGGACGAAGAGAGGGAGACAGATAGAGAGAAAGAGAAAGTCAGAGAGAGAGAGAGAGAGGGACGAAGGGAGAGAGACAGATAGAGAGAAAGAGAAAGTCAGAGAGAGAGGGACGAAGGGAGGGAGACAGATAGAGAGAAAGAGAAAGTCAGAGAGAGAGAGAGAGGGAGGGACGAAGGGAGGGAGACAGATAGAGAGAAAGAGAAAGTCAGAGAGAGAGAGAGAGAGAGAGGGACGAAGGGAGGGAGGCAGATAGAGAGAAAGAGAAAGTCAGAGAGAAAGAGAGGGACAAAGCGAGGGAGACAGATAGAGAGAAAGAGAAAGTCAGAGAGAGAGAGAGAGAGAGAGAGAGAGAGAGAGGGAGGGACGAAAGGAGGGAGACAGATAGAGGGAAAGAGAAAGTCACAGAGAGAGAGAGAGGGACGAAGGGAGGGAGACAGATAGAGAGAAAGAGAAAGTCAGAGAGAGAGAGGGACG
>JAWDGP010007247.1:635000-652500 GCA_033675545.1 Elysia crispata | reverse complement strand
CATGCGCGTTCTGCATATAAAACAAAACTGACTCACTGACTCACTGATCGACGGTATGGAAAATAATCCCGCACAGAATGTCCTTAATGATATTAGGACAATAGTTCTTATTACACAACCACTGATGCTCCTTTTTGGTGGCAAGGACTTTGAGAGAAAGAGGGTCTTTCAAAACATGAGAGGAATTCGAAAAAACAAAACAAAAACAAAGACAAAACAAAACAAAAACACCTAAAAGGCAAAGGGGTTAGGGTGAAGAAGGAAGACTTCCCTAGTTAAAAAAAAAAAGAGAAAAAGAATCAGAGATAAGTAGATATAAAAAATAATAGAAATGACTAAAGCAAGGAGAGACAAAAATGGATACACAACGAAGCACAAAGAAAAATTAGAAAATTAACGAGAGAGAGAGAGAGAGAGAGAGAGAGAGAGAGAGAGAGAGAGAGAGAGAGAGAGAGAGAGAGAGGGAGGGGGACAGATAGAGAGAAAGAGAAAGGCAGAGAAAGAGAGAAACACAGAGAGAGAAAGATAGAGGGAAAGAGAGAGAGAGACAGACAGACGGACAGAGAAGCAAAGAGAGAGAGAGAAACGTAGAGAAAGGGAGAGAGAGAGAGAGAGAGAGAGAGAGAGAGAGAGAGAGAGAGAGAGAGAGAGACAGAGACAGAGACAGAGAGACAGACAGAGAGACAGACAGAGAGACAGAGAGAGAGAGAGAGAGAGAGAGAGAGAGAGAGAGAGAGAGAGAGAGAGAGAGAGAGAGAGAGAGAGAGAGGCAAGGCAGACTTAATGTCTCGGCCAGGCATTGCTCTCACCGAGTGGCTGTCAGATCCAGGCGCCTAACCCAACCCTGTTGTAGCGAGACTTGGAGCGACATTCAGGAAGCTCAGCCGACGGTTTTGGTCTTAACAAGCGATCTGTCTGCTCACCCGTTTGGAAGGAAAAAGATGCAAGGAAAAAGAGAATCTGGGCAGCGGAAACTGAAAACAAAATTCAGCCATTAAAGCGCAATTGAGAAATGGAGAAAGGAGAGAGCCTGCGAAAAGGCATTACTCCAGTAACTGTTTCTCGCGAGAAGGGAGGAAAAAAAAAACATTTAATTGTAAATAAGAGGTTCACAGTAGGAATTTTCACAGAATGAAAAAAGCTTTTGATGAAACGTCGTTAAGTGTGAAGAAAACAACCCGTAGTCTTTAGATTGGTACCAAAGTCCTGTAGACGATCTCCTCTTGAAAGGCGAGGTCATGTGGTAGGCCACAGGTAATGTTAGGGCATTCATGGCGATAATTGCAGTTCAAAGGCCAAGTGCGCAGGGTAATCTATTCGAGGTTGTTTTTTTTTTATAATCATTTTAATGAAATTCACTTTTACGAAATTAAAAAGAAAAATAGATGGCTTAATTGAAACGCGTACATAACGTGACGGCTCTATAATGAAATTTTCACACTGTCAGGCAAAAGAAACTATGATCGGTAAGCGGAAATAACAAGTGACCTACTCAATGGGTAAGATGTGCTACTCTTAGGGGTAAAGTGGAGTTATGTCCCTGTTTCGCTGGACCATTCCCACCCCATCTCCTAAAGCGCATAGATACCGAACATTATTATGTAAAGATTTAAAAAATAACAGGTTGATAATAGTCTCTCACACTTTGGATACCTTTCACTTTATTTAAACGAAAGAAGTGACGGGAAACTCATGTCTTTTCTTTGCGGTCTTCAACAGGAAAGGAACCTGGGTCTTTAATATGTTAACATTTCCTTTTTTGTAAATTGTCTTATCAATACTCATAGATCTATTGTCATAGAAGTGAAACAGTTTTAGACCCTCCTCAAGTTGCTTTCTGGTTGGCTTTTATCCCAATTTCCATATTGAGCAAGTGCCAATAGCTGAAAAAAGTCTTGGGAACTATAGACAGACCTTTTACTTTGCCGCGGTTATTTGGCCATGCTTACGTATTTAGGATTTGCTGTGATAAACGATATTAATACACTATATAGAACCTTATGGAACAAACGCACACCAAAACAAAACAAAAAACAAAAAAAAAACAACAAATTTTTATTACAGTTTACTGTAGTAAAATTCACCGAGTTCGAGCAAAATCATTTGAAAACAAAATGATTGATTTTGCAAAGGCTATGCAGAGCAATAAAGCGTTAACTTCGCATATCTGAATCCTCCCCTTCTTCGTAAACACATACACCAATCTATTCACCAGTACAAAAAAAATGTAAAAAAAAAAAAAAAGAAACACAAACTGCTGTAGAAAGAAAAGTAAAAAAAATTTCGAAAATACACTAAGGTTGGGCTTATACACTAAGATTGGGCTTATGGCGTGGTAAATTGGTTGTAATATCAAATTGTGTGCAGATATTTTTTATATATATATAATTTTTTTTCAACCTCATAAGCGATACTTGAAACAGCTTAGTCGCAGTGGATTAGGCCGAATCGGTGTGTTGGATGAGGGGTCGGTCCTACTGGATGAAGGAAATATTCGCTTGGTCAACGGAGATCAACTGCGCGCTGAATCAAACACAAGCGCGGCTTACATATTCCCTATCTCCCATCTCAACGGTTTCTAGATATTTTCACAAAATACCATATTTCAACGTTAATTTTATCTCCATCACGAAATAAAAGAAATAATGGTTAATGAAGAAGTATTTTCGACCTTCCCCCCCCCCCCCTCCAAAAAAAAAATTAAAAAAAAAATGAGCGCGCGGGGAACCATTTATCAGAAGGAACCAGCCTTTCAGACGCTCAACCCGTCTTAAAACATTGTAGACCTCTTCATTCTAAATAAGTTTATACAGACTAACAAGTGCAGATTGTATGCAAAAAAAAAAAAAACTCTCTCAAAAACAAGAGAATAGGTTCTCATCGTGAAAGAGCTCGACCTATAGGAAACTCTTGCTGTGCATTAGGAGATTAGCCTCTTCCTATATCGAATAGTTCAGATGATGGATATGCAACATGACAACTAGAGAAACCCCCGCTGGCTCAACCGAGACACTGTGTTCTCTGTAAAGAGCACAATTCTGGATTTGTTCTCAAATGAAACAAAAAAAATTTGTATCATTAATTTTTTTGAAAGTCTAAAACAGACGCATCGAGTTGATTGTTGAGTCTTTTCTCCTCACCATGTCTGTATACAGTAGGTTCCTGTGTATTAGAAAGAGGGAGACAGAAGAAGAAAAAGGAGGAGAGGAGGAGGAGGAGAAGGAGAAGAAAAAGAAGAGGAAGAAGAAGAAGGAGAGGAGGAGGAGGAGAAGAAGGAGAAGAAGAAGAAGAAGAAGAAGAAGAAGAAGAAGAAGAAGAAGAAGAAGAAGAAGAAGAAGAAGAAGAAGAAGAAGAAGAACTAGAACAAGAAGAAGAAAAAGAACAAGAACAAGAACAAGAACAAGAACAAGAACAAGAACAAGAACAAGAACAAGAAGAACAAGAAGAACAAGAAGAAGCAGAACAAGAACAAGAACAAGAACAAGAAGAAGCAGAACAAGAACATAAACAAGAACAAGAACAAGAAGAAGAAAAAAGGAGAGAGAATTTGTTTGTATGATTATTATACTTATGTTGACTGTACCCAGCAAGGTGGTTTCATGCTGCTTTCTGCTAATGAAACAAGCCCCGATGCGTCACGACAAAACCGAAAGGATCAGACCCTCCTCCCACTCTCTATAAACTGTAAGTTCCTGTTTGTTCAGTAATAACACAGAGAGTGTTTTTAGGTGTTTTGAGGATACCAGGTCATACTTGCAGACTTAATTCTGCCGAAGTGCTGGCGAAGTGATTTTGTTGCAAGTTGTTGTATTCTTTCCTACTTCAGCCACGGGTGTGTTAGTGATAAACTTTAGTTTCCTTCTGTTTTTAAAACGATTTGCTTCTACTCTAGCCATCCTTTAAGTTTAGTTGTGGTCCTGCAAAATAATTATCAAAGATAATTCATCTTTCTAATGGGGAATATGAGCCAGTTAAAAAAAAAAGCTTAATGCGAGATTTCAACAAAATAGGCCAAGCATTGGGATTTTGTCGTTTTTGTTTTCGTTGTTGTTTGTGTTATTGCTGTAGTTGTTACAGTTATTTGATAGAATTGTGCGATGAGAAAGTGTGATAATTTTAATAATTTAGCGTTAACAAGATTAGAAAAACACATTGAAATAAGATTATTATTATTCACTTTTCTGTCTCCCCGTGTCTTTCTATAAGACGTTTTACGCCTTACTTTACAGCTTATGCACTACTTTCACCTCTGTGTTGTTTTATCTTTCACTCATCTCCGCTACCTGTATCTTGTTTTATCTTTCACTCATCTCCGCTACCTGTATCTTGTTTTATCTTTCACTCATCTCCGCTACCTGTATCTTGTTTTATCTTTCACTCATCTCCGCTACCTGTATCTTGTTTTATCTTTCACTCATCTCCGCTACCTGTATCTTGTTTTATCTTTCACTCATCTCCGCTACCTGTATCTTGTTTTATCTTTCACTCATCTCCGCTACCTGTATCTTGTTTTATCTTTCACTCATCTCCGCTACCTGTATCTTGTTTTATCAACCACGCATATCCCTTTCACTACATCCTTATTGTGTAATTGTCATTCGTCTCCGACATAATTGCTGAAGTCTCTTTTCATTTGTCTTTCATCTTCGATACTATTATAGAAGCCCTATTTCTCATTCATTTTCGATAGTCTTAGTCTATTTTTGGTCATACATATCCGCTTCTGCTAATTCTGCCTTGTTTAATGGTCAACCATTTTCGCTACCATTACGTTTGTGTGGTTTTAATGGTCGCGCATACTTATCACTTTTAGCGCTATCTTTTTTTTGTCACAGATCTTTGCTACTCCTATCTCTAAATTGCTTATCTGTCTTACGTCACTGCCTTTTTTTTTAGATGTTATAGATCTTTGCTACAAAATCCTCCCCTCCTTCCGATTGAACGAATCCCAAGAACTCCCCTTCTCTGCCGCTAGATACAAAGCTATCACAAATCGTCTTGAATCCACTAGATCTAGAAGAATTAAAGCAGCTTCGTACAAAGGAGAATTTACCGATTCGCTGAAATAATAAAGATCTACGCGTTTTGCTGCAAGATCCTGCAATGTTACGATTTGTTTACGATTGTAGAGAGCTTGGAGTGTTTGTATGCTGGAAGCTGGTGAGTGCTTGTCCAATTATGTTTTAAGCCTCATTTTCATAAATCAGGTATCCAATGATAAAAAAAAATCGCAAAAGTTCTTATTATGGTAGTATGTGCCCTTAACATTTCCAAGAGGCCAGATCGCCTTTCAAATTTAGGAAGAGATTGTACAATCAACTTAACTTCTACACTTTATGATCTCAGCTAAAAAGTTACATATTTATAATTGTATATTGTGCATTTATATATATATATATATATATATATATATATATATATATATATATATATATATATATATAATAGTTTATATATATGAATGATTGCACAACCATGACAGTAGAACATACAGGGAGGAAACTTGTGGTTATTGTAGTTCAGTTCTATACTTATGGCCGTGAGAAACCTAGAAATGTCTGTATTCCCATAATGTGTCGCAATCTTAAGTGGTACTAACAGAATAGAAATCCCAGAGAGTGTGTTCTCCAGAGCCGTTCCCAGAGGCTTGCAAAACAATAATGTTATTAGACGTAATGGAACAATGTTGACGATTGGTCTGTTCGTGCCTCAAAGTCAGCAACGGCGTAAAAGATGAGCTATGAAAAATAAGAGCCTTTCAAAAATGAAGTTGAGTTCGTTTAAATCCTCTTGGGACCGGTGTGTGCTTTCTGTAGAGGGAATTCGATTTGAGGTGAGAGGAGGAGGCGTGGGCAAATCTCACCCGTCCAAGTTTGTGTCTGAGAATCCTTGGAAATTGAATCTGGTCGGGCGTGAGGGGTAAGGGGGGGTAGCGGAGGAGAGAAAAAGAATAGAGCAATAGAAATAAAGGTAAAATGATGAAGAGATAGAGATTAAGAAGAGAAAAAGAAAGGCGGAGGACAAAGTAGAGAGGAACATAGGCAGAAATAAAGAGAATGTGAGAAGGGTAGACACAGAGAGAGGAGAAAGAGAAATTGAACAAATATACAAAGACTGAAAGAAATGTAGAGACATAGAGGGGGCAGACAAGATAAAGGAAGAGACAGCGAGACACACACAGAGAAAGAGAGAAAGAAAGAGAGAGAGAGAGAGAGAGAGAGAGAGAGAGAAATATATAGAGAGAAAATGTTCCTACTAAGAATAAAAACCAGTATGAATTATTAAGAAGATCTAAGAGGTTAGAGTGCCGCTAAATCATGTGGCTTAATACAAACAGATATCAAGCCACTTGTTAAATCAACCGTATTTACCCGAAAGACAAAAAAAAGTTGTTTTTTTTTTTTTTGTTTTTTTTTTTTATTTTTGCTGAGGATAAATCGCTTTTGATTCCCATGCAGCGATAAAAATGTTTTGCTTTAGGGGGAAAAAAATTCAATAAAATTGACGTAGACAAAAAAATTCGCTACTTCATTGCAATACAAGGTACACATTGCTTGATTTTCCTGCCTTTTTTCTCTGATAGTTTAATGAAAAGTTTGTTTTTAAAGCGCAATTACAAATAATTGATGGAATAGGTGAAAAAGATCTAATGCAATGAAATAGATTAAAAGGAAGGAATAGTGGGAAGAGGCGAAAAAACAAAACAAAAAAGAATTAAGAAGATTAATTTGAGAGTGAAAGAGAGAGAGATCAGAGACTATAAGAATATCAGCGATAGAGAGGATGAAAAGAAGTTGAAGAAGAAAAAGAAGAAGAAAAAAGTGGACAAAGTCACTAAAGACAATGGCACAAAAGATTATGATAGACTGAAAGAGCTAAGCGCTGTAACTTAATATAGTATAGAACTGTTCTCTGTTTAACTTTTTGTTTGATTTTACAGTCGTAAAGGATGAGAAATGTAAGGTTTTTGCTGCACATTCAACTGCTTTTCCCTCACGAATCTCTCTCTTCTTTCATTGTAGGTTCAACTGATCAGAATCGGAGGAGAAAGAAGAGCAGAGAAATTATTCGGGGGAAAGAAACTGTTGGAGAGATTGGCAGAAGTTAGGAAACATCATGGCTCAAGAACAAAGTTGGTGAAGGAGTAACAAAAAAAGAGTAAAATTTAGGGAGGTGGGGGGGAGAGAAACAGAGAGAGGGAATGAGACAGAGATAGGGAGGAGAGAACAGGCAGAAAAACACAGAGAGAAAGAATGAGGTGAGAGACATATGGATGAAAGAAAAGACAGAAAAACACACAGAGAGAGAATGAGGTGAGAGAGGTATGAGGGAGAGAAAAGGCAGAAAAATAGAAAGAGAGAGAGAAACTTAGAGACAGAGAGAGATAGAATGAGATGAGAGAGACAGGAGGGTGCAGAGAACAGACAGAGAAACAGAGAGAGAGAGAGAGAGAGAGAGAGAGAGAGAGAGAGAGAGAGAGAGAGAGAGAGAGAGAGACAGACAGAGACAGAGAGACAGAGACAGAGAGACATATCGAAAGAGAAAAGGGAGTGAGGAACAAAGGAATAAAAAAAGATAAAGTAAAAGGAAAGGAAGACAAAAAAATGGAGATGCAAAGTTTACCATGAGAGAAAGGAATCTTGTTACAAAAAAAGAGAGAAATAGACGGAAAGAAATAAGATGGGAAGTCTTGAAAGTCGTACAACCCAGTAGACAGCTCGGCGGTGGAAGACCGTTATTTTACGCCTTTCCAATCAACGCCTCTGAGAGACCCAGGAAGAGGAATGGGTTATCGGAGCGATAAGAAATAAACGCAGTCTTGGGAAATAATGCTTCTCGCGGGCGCAGTTCAGGCCGTTGAGCTGTCTCCAGAGGGAGAAGACAACTCCCAGAATTAATGTCATCTGCAAGCCAGTCACGATCGACAGGCGCTGGGAAGGTTGGCGTGACTTTCAGGAAGTTTCAGGAGAAGAGAATTAGAAGGAAAACAAGAGGAACAAGGGAGAAACATGAAAAAAAATTAATGAAAAGAATAAACCTTAAACTTTGAAGTTTGAATCTAAGAGACAAGCTTAGAGGGTAGACTAGAATGTGGAAACAAGTTATTGTAATGACACCTAAGATCTTGCAGTCTTGTTAATTTGATGCTGCCTTCGTGGTCGGGTATTATTTGTAGAGATATCAATGGCTGACAGTGCTGTTACTTTCTTACTGTCTTCAATTTTTTTTCCCGCTGCTGAAAAATACTTAAATACCATACCTACAAAACTTTCATTTCAGGGAAAAATCGAGTGTAAAAAATGGGTACGGACTTCTTAAAAAAAAAAACCCAGAGCGGAGGACCTGTCAATGTCCTTAAGTGAGAACTTGTTCATTGAGACAAGATGAGAAAATGAAGTCACACACCGCATGAATAGAGCTCATAGCGCGACGTGTCCCCTCTAATGATGGTCTTCACACTTCACTCACCGCTCTTCACACTTCACTCACCGCTCGAGCTGGAAGCGGTTTCTATAATCGCGTTATTAGGGACTATAGCAAGAACCAGGTTGGAGCGAAAAAACATCTCAAATTCTGACGGTAGGAATTCTTCAGGCCCTTAACATATGAACCTCTTCAATCTCATTAAATGAAAAAAAAAAAAAAAAAAAAACGAAACGAGAAACGTGTCGATTTTGATATTTCTTCGCCTCAGTGTTTCATTTTGCTTTAGTCGCTCATTCAGAAAAAATTATTCGCTGACTTCTACGGATCAGAAACCCACAGATCTTTAGCATCAAAGTACAAAAATACATGCTTTTTTCACATTTAGACGAAAACGGCGTTCTTTTGTTTTTTCAATAAACCTGTGAAGTAATTTATGATGAGAAAAATAAGTGTCTTGATGTTTTAGGTAGACGGGAAAGACACTAGAACTTATAAGATGGTTCAAAAAAAGGTGTAGTTTTTTGGTGAAATATTGAAGAAACTGAAAGAGATGTAGCAAAATGTTGTGTCCCGATTTGCAGAGGTGGCCATTGGTCAAGGATCAAACGAGATATTCTAAACATGATTTTGACAATTAATAAATAGCAATACTGTTATCCACGCATTTTGACATCAAGTTAATTGCCAATAACTTAACAGCTTTCTCTTTTGAATGAGCATTCCATGAAATAGTCTGAAAATGACTGGTTTTGTTTATTAGAGAGAGAGAGAGAGAGAGAGAGAGAGAGAGAGAGAGAGAGAAGGAGGAATATCTTGGAGATGCGAATGTGTCTACACGCTTAAGTAACTGATATCATGATTGTATTGCATGCTAGTACGATGGAACTTTGGATACGGCTTCATTGTGTAAATAAGGAGATTGAGGTCTTAGTAAATACCGCGGCACTCGATGTTTCAAGATGTATTTCTTCAGGTTGTTATGGTAGAAAGATTTGCGAATGACTCCTTAAATGAAATTCGCTATGTTGCGATGTTGTTACTGCATGCCATTAAATAGATTATTTATGTCCAGTGAATGAGCGTTTGGTATTATTTTGTGTAGGTTGTTGGTACAGAGCTTGTGAAGACTATCCAAAGGAGAATGTTTCGAGAGAGACGAGAGAGAGAGAGAGAGAGAGAGAGAGAGAGAGAGAGAGAGAGAGAGAGAGAGAGAGAGAGAGAGAGAGAGAGAGACTGTGATTTGTCCTGACCTGAGGCTAGGAGCATCGATGGGCTGAACGGGTTCTCATTTTCATTAATTTATCTCGTATAGTTTAACCCCGTTTTTCACAAAGCCATTAATTTTACAAGGAAGGTAAAAGGGTGAAATGATTTGTTGGCCCTTGTATACACGTAGCAGGTGAACTGCTCAAAAGAAGCATTACTTTAAAGACCTTTCTCACATACATTGACATAAACAAACTCTATGATCCGCTCTGAGTCTTGTAAAAGTATTACAGTTGGCTTAGAAAACACTTATTGATATCAAAATTTATTTTGTGTGCCAGATTCTATGTTTACAGGAGAATGCATGACTGGTGTCCAATCAAGATGAGTCTCTTGACCCCCTCATTATATTCTAAGATGTTTATGTAAGAACAGCGCATTGTCCCAAGTTTCGTGATGAAAAATTGCATCTAATCATCAGTATTTTTCATGAGATATCAGGTTTTTAAATTTCTGAAAAATTTAATAGTAAGAAACGATAGAAGTTATCTGATGGCAAAATGAATGCCTTTGTTTAAGATTCGAGTATTAGACCCCTGACTCCAAAGGAATGGTTTGAGACATATATAGAAAATAATATTATGGGAATCGGAGGGGGACGCTTGAGCTAGGATGAAATGGGGAACAGAATAGGGGCGATAGAAAGAAAGAGATTGAGCGATCTGATACGGACCAGAGAGTTACGCCCGGTCAACTGAACTGTGACAGAGAATGTTGAGGGATTCTGAATGTACAGGGGTCAATGTATGCTTTTCCTGTTCCCGATTTTTCAAATCTTAAAAATAGAAGTGTTTCCCCCTGATAACTATAATACTGGAGTAGCAAATCCAGTGAATGATCAGTTTACTAAGGCAATATAATACCTAAGGCTTTTACCACTGCAGCGGTATCACAAAATGCACCAAAATCAAACACTTTTGTTTTCTGCATGTCAGGGCTTAGGAGCCTGAGATACGATATAGCTATTTGGTGACTACTGTGTGAAAAAAATGGTTCCAGTTAATCATTTCACTTGAATATGTTCTGTATATCTGAATATATTCTGTATTTGTATTCGTGCAAAAAGAATAAAACCAACGTAATGACATAAACACTAATCGTCGGTCTTTTTGACCAGTTCCTTTTTTTAAATTGAGGAAGCAAAAATGATGAACGTGGCCCGAAAGTTGGATTTTTTTTTATCGTGACAAGGTACGCTATTTGTAGAATGATGGAATATTCTTTATGAAAAGTGGGCGATTACTAAACTCTAAGATAATCGACTACTTGATCCGGTAATCGGTTGTGCAGACAGCCTTTCCTAACCTCAATTTCATCTTTTTATTTATTTAACGACTTAATTTTGCCTCCGCTCTGTGAAGCTTTCATGCTGATCGCTGAGTAAAAATGTTAAAGAAAAAAAAATATGGCTACCGCTGCGTCGGCGTTTATTTCGCTTAGATCAAATTAAACAAACACCTTGAGGGTGGCATTCATCAGCGAGTAACCGTGCTTTGTTCAGGGTGTAAAGACAATTAAATAGCAGAGCTGGGGTGATAATGCGGCCGACCTTTAAAGAATAGTTGAATCGACCACTCAGCAAGAATGCAGCCCAGTCGTGAAACACTCCCCTAAACCTGCAATCAGACTGCTGATTTATTCAACGCTCCCATTCTGCCTCAGCGATGTTTGGCCTGTGCTCAACGCTTCACAAATCACTCTAGTCACTCTAGAAACTGTGTTTAATGTCGCAAGATAATCTCTTCCGCATGGATTATACCCCCTCCACACACACACACACACACACACACCCCTCCCTTCCTTCCCCTCACCCTCATCCCCACCCTCAATACCATTGTCAGTTGAATAAAAACAGAAACACAAAACTCGGTTGAGAATGGATTTAGAAAAGCTTTGTTGTCAGAGTGGTACCCGACAAATACGGATCACGCTGAACAACGGATACCCGGCTGAAGAATTAAAAAAAAATCTGAAGTGTCACCTTAAATGTAGAAAAGTCATAGTGGTTGGTGGTGGTAGTGCAAAAAAGTCATAGTGGTTGGTGGTGGTAGTGCAAAAACTTCTTCTAGGCGTCTCGATAACTCTATTAAAGTCTAGGGCTTCTTCAATAACATTCCAGTCTCCTTAAGTTATGCTGCTTGTGTCCTCAACATTTTTATTCTCCATCTTTCATTTATATACTCAAAGACTAGCACGTTTTTTTAGTACATCAGTTCAAAGCGTTAGAAGCGTCGAAAATCCACCTTGTATTTTTAAAGCAAGCTCAGAACTAACAATAGTTGCAATAAGTAAAGGCAGTACTAAGCAGTGGTAACAATAATACACACTGTATAGCAGTTGATTTCCTTTCCATTTAAGACTAGGTTGGATCAGGAGGATTCGCTACCAAAATCTCGCATCAGTCTCTTGTTTGCTTTACCGACTGGTTGCTCAACCGAATGGTTGTCCTACCAAATGGTTGCACAATCAACTGGTTGTACCAGCCTCCCAAAATGTTCTTTGAAAGATTGCGAGAGGATTCATACAAAAACCCTCTCGACCTAGTTCGGGCGAGAGCCCACTCAAAACATTAATCTACCATTTGATGGCCTCTAAAATATGACTTAATATAAAGTAATGTTATTGAAAGTGGAAAGTCGACGCCTTTAATCATGCCCTCTGGAAAAAAAAAAGAAAAAGAAAAAAAAAACTTTTATATCTTGCCAACTCCTCATGTGTACCTAAATAATTCCGATTTTTACTTGATGGCCGCACTTGCTCATATAAAATGCGAAGGGACATTTTTTTTTAATTTATATTCCACCAGACATTAAAAGAAATATCTAGATTTATTACTCTTTACTTCGCAAAAGGAGATTCTGATTTTTCACAACGGTTAAAACAAGATCACCCAGCCTGCTTCTAACTGGTAGGAAAAAAAAGACTGGTGTGATCTAAGTTATGTTCGTGGCTACAGAGCTACACAAAATAGCTTGATCAATGAGACTACGAAATAATTATAGCTGTAGCTGTCAGAGTTTTATCTAGGGCCTTCAAGTTTATTTTAGTGCTTTAAGAAGGATTTTATTTCAGCACGATGATCATTGGTCAGAGATGTCACTAGAGAGAAGAGAGAGAGAGAGAGAGACAAATCCTTGACGAATGCGTATCAAGATTGCATGATCACAATGGTGATTGCAGATGGTCATGAGGAGGAGGAAAAGGGTGATGTTGATGAAATTGATGATAATGTTTGTGGTGTCAATGATGAAATTGATGATAATGTTTGTGGTGTCAATGATGAAATTGATGATAATGTTTGTGGTGTCAATGATGAAATTGACGATAATGGTATGAAATTGATATCGACAAGGATGCTGTTAGTGTTATTGTTGAGGATGAATTTGATGACGACGTCAATGATGATGATGATGATGATGGGGATGATGGCAGTGATGAGGATGATGATGATGATGGCAATGATGACGATAATGATGATCACGACGATGCTGATATTGATTATTATAATAATGATGATGATGACGTTAATGATGATGAAGATTGTGATGATGATGATGATGATGATGATGAGGTTGTGATAAATTTTGTAATTCTAATGCTGATCGTTAATTTTAGGCAGAAGATAAAGAACATTTGCATCCGCCGCTGCCGTTAACGCCCATCTTCGCTTGATAATCAACGATAACCCAGGAGAGATCCCAAGACAGATCCACTATGTAATAAAGACAAGAATACGACTCCTACTAACTGCTTCACTAATCCCCCACTCGCCAGAAACTCGATGGATTTGCATGTGTGTACATCTGGAGAACTTACGACGGGTCGAAGCTGACCTCCTCCTCCATCCCCTTTTGTGCTCGAATACTCCCAATGTTGTATGTGTTATGAGCTGCTTCCTTCCATAGATGATTTGTGGGAGCCAGTTCATCGCTGGAGTACAGTATAGAGTTGGAGTTGAGAGAATAGTGATACTGAAAATTATTGAGTAACTGATCAGTTTGGCTTAGGCTTGAAAAAAATAAGATTATTATAAACAAGGAAAAACAAATAAAGCAAATCAGATTCGTTTTGATCCAAGGGAAGATAACTGGGCGATAGTAAATGAGGGATACAGAGTTTTCCACTACACGATGATTTCCATAAAACGGTTTTGAAACGAATAAGAAAGTCCTTACAAATTTAGTATCTCAGGTTTAATAGAGAGTAAAAAAAGAGCTAGAGACAAGTAAAATTGAGAGAGACGGAGAGAGAGAGAGAGAGAGAGAGAGAGAGAGAGAGAGAGAGAGAGAGAGAGAGAGAGAGAAAGAATAAAGAAAGAAGCAGGGGTTTTAAAGAAAAACAAAGAAACAAAGAAATCAAAACGGAAGCAAGAAAGACAATAAATATAAAAATGTAAAGAGATAAAAATGGAAAGAATATAAGGATATAAAGTATATAAAGAATAAGAGATAGGTATGCAGAAATAAAAAGAAGAGATTGAGTAATAAAGAGATAGGTAGGCAGAAAAAAACGTAAGGAGGGACAGAAACAGGAAGAAGAATAATTAAGAGAGAGAGAGAAAGAGAGAGAGACAGAGAGAGAGAGAGAGAGAGAGAGAGAGAGAGGGAGGGAGGGGGGAGGAGGCGGAAGTGAAGGAGGAAAAGGTTTATAGGATGTTTAAAATTTAAATGATCTCTGTAGGACAATTCGAGCTATGCGTCAGAACAATAAAATCACACACTGCTTGCGATTATTTTTATTGATTGAACAGCAGCGTTGAAAAACAGAGACTAATTTAAAGCTCAAATGATGATGTCGTAATATTGAATAATCCTAGCTGATAATATGAGAGAGTAGATTTAGAGGGATGATGCAGATAAATATAGGAATGACTATTCCAAAGAAAAAAAAATAGTGGATATTTCAATTCCCAAAGTTGCAGAAAAATTCCGTGTTGGAAAAACAAATGGCCCAGCTATTTAATGGTATACCTTATCGGTCTTTCCAAGCCAAACATTTACAAACTCTAAACCACATTACTAAACGATATAACAGTCGAGGCCAATATTTCTTCCCATCAGCTGACTAAAACTTACCAGATATATTTTTTTAAAAAAGACCATAAAGGAATGCTCTGTAAATAGGATAGCCATGCTCAAGTTTTTAGCAACGCCGTATTATATAATTTGCTCTCAGACGATTGGTGAAAAAAAACCCAAGAGTGAAAGAAAATGTACAATATCCAAAAAAATGAAAAAAAAATATATATAAAGCTAATAAGCGAAGAACGCGACTGCAACACACCATAATCATATCCAATTTAGCCACAAGTCCCCTAGCAGGACCTGGCCAGGGCATTGGGCCCAGCAGTCAGGACCTAATCATTGAGCAGGAATTAGTGAGTGGGCCTCCTCCATCTCCCAGAGGAATCGTTTTATGGCGCTTCGCGATAATCGAATCAAACCAACTTGCCCTCCTCATACATGGAATGGAGACAGTGAGAGTCATACAGAAGAAAGGAGAGAGAGAGAGAGAGAGAGAGAGAGAGAGAGAGAGAGAGAGAGAGAGAGAGAGAGAGAGAGAGAGAGAGAGAGAGAGAGAGAGTTGGGGGATGGTGGGAATAGAGCGTGCAGACAGATGCATAGAGGAAAAGTCAAGATAGGCAGAAAGACAGAGACATACGAAAGTTCAAAGAAGAATAGAAGGGAAGAAAAAAGATAATGGCCGATAGAGAGAATATCAGAGTGAGACAAAAAGAAGGAAATACATAGTGATGGATAGATATATAGTCAGAGACATAAAGAGTCAGAGAGAAAGAAAACCTATTGTATTTCTGTTACCTAAATACACCAATTAGTGTAGAAGTTCCTGATCAATATTGATCAACGCCAGAAAACATCTCTCTCTCTCTCTCTCTCTCTCTCTCTCTCTCTCTCTCTCTCTCTCTCTCTCTCTCTCTCTCTCTCTCTCTCTCTCTCTCTCTCTCTCTCTCTCTCTCTCTCTCTCTCTCTCTCCTAGTGACCTTGAGTGCTACAGCCATTCCACATCATGAAAATAACAAAAGAAAAAAAAATGGAGACAGAGCAAGCATGATTTCAAAGGTCACTCCAAGCAACCCGCCATGGTTCCAAACACACCGATCGTGATATAAAAACGTTTGAGCTAAAAAATGTATTGGCCCCAATAATCTGTTGAAACGGTTCAGTGCATTCCACCAGATGAAGGGTTACAGCCAGAGATATTCCCAATGCCTGTTACAAATTGAAAATTGATATAGACGTTAATATCTAAACAATAAATTCTGATAGTTATCCGGAATCTAGATCTATATTTCTATTATTTTTTTACAAGATCTAATTTTTATCTTTTCTTTTCCAGCTAATAGTGTGATTGAAGGCCACTTCTAAAAAATTGATGACAACACTAGAGAGACAGAGATATATTTGTTCGTCCAGTAGAAATATAAAAGCTTAACTAATTCATATTTTCTTTTTAATTTGGATCTTTAAACTGAAGCTGCATTTAGGGTAAATTTAAGGCCTAAATGATACCGGTAGATCGTTTAAAATAAGTCTTTTGTCAATGTTGAAAACATATACTCCCAATAAACCATCATAACAATCACACTTTTCAGATCTTCTAGAACTAGATAAACTTTCCAAACGTAAAAGAACAGTTTTCCTTCTTGGAGTACCATATTACCTTTTCTGGAAAAAAAAAAGAGATTTCTCTTGTTAAATAGCTTTCCTCGAAAACTCTGAAAATAATAATAATAAAGATTAACCTTTCAACTTTAAGCTCTGTTTAATTCCATAAAGTAAGTTCATATGAAACGAATTTAGTTAGTTGAATTTCAGCAAACTTATATTCAAATATTTTTACATTTTCATTCAAAACAACATGATATAAAGTTAAAAATTAACATATTTTGATGAGGGCATTTTAGAATAATAATACAACTAGGAGCTTCGTCAAATTAAAGCACTCTTAGCTGAGGGTTGATATATGAATTAGTAACTCAGTATCTTGTTTTCCCGACACTATCTTTTCAAACCTTTTATCGATAGCATCTCTGAGCCACTAAAGGTATTGCGTCCTCAATCAGACGTAATGTTACAAACATAGCTGTGTTAGTACAGTCAACTTTGGAAGCGACAATAGAAAGCTGTGTTAGTGCAGTCCACTTTGGAAGCGACAATAGAAAGCTGTTTTAGTGCAATCCACTTTGGAAGCGACAATAGAAAGCTGTTTTAGTGCAGTCCACTTTGGAAGCGACAATAGAAAGATGTGTTAGTGCAGTCCACTTTGGTGCGATATTAGAAAGCTGTGTTAGTGCAGTCCACTTTGGAAGCGACAATAGAAAGAAGTGTTAGTGCAGTCCACTTTGGAGCGATATTAGAAAGATGTGTTAAGGCAGTCCTCTTTGTAGCGATAATAGAAAGATGTGTTAAGGCAGTCCTCTTTGGAGCGATAATAGAAAGATGTGTTAGTGCAGTCCAATTTGGGAGCGACAATGGAAAGATATTTTGTTAATCCTCTTTGGAAGCGACAATAGAAAGAAGTGTTATTGCAGTCCTCTTTGGAGCGATATAAGAAAGATGTGTAAGTGCAGTCCACTTTGGAAGCTACAATGGAAAGATGTGTTAGTGCAGTCCACTTTGGAAGCGACAATGGAAAGATGTATTAGTGCAGTCCACTTTAGAAGCGACAACAGAAAGCTGTGTTAGTGCAGTCCACTTTAGAAGCGACAAAAGAAAGATGTGTTAGTGCAGTCCACTTTGGAGCGATGTTAGAAAGCTGTTTTAGTGCAATCCACTTTGGAAGCGAC
>JAWDGP010007247.1:617500-630000 GCA_033675545.1 Elysia crispata | reverse complement strand
GTTTTAGAATTACCGCTATCTAGTGAAGTTGATGGCCATTGCGGGAGGCGTACATTGAAGAACAAATAATATCAAATGTCTAATTTTTATTTAATGACAAAAAAAAACAACAAAAAAACATTGCTTTTTAAAAAATGGGCGTTATGTCCCGAATCTGATGTATAGTATTTCATAAAAAAAATGTATTATGTAATTTTCAAGTGTCTGAATAAGTCTATGGAGATAAGCAAAAACTCGAGCAGGGGAGCACACAATGAGCACTAATTTTTTTTATATAAGTAGGTATTGTTTTTTCCCGCAGCTTCAGAGAACCGTGATTAGAAAATATTGCTCTAAAGTTTCTTGTCGGGCTAGGATAAGAATTTTAAGGTGTAATTGAGCGTCTGGACCATGGTGGAAACAAAGGCTTTTCATAAACAAGAGCATAAATCTAAAATGCCAAGTTACCAGACATGAGGTGAGCAAAAGTTTCAGTCTTATTTGCTGAACTCCCCATAAATAATTATTAAAACATAGAGCACAAATGTCGTGTCTGTTGACTTGACCCGTGTCGTCCATCTAACAACAGCTTTTTTTACATACACGATGCTACAGGGTTAATTGTACGAGACAGAGGTAGAGGTAAAAAAATAGAAAACTAAATGCCCTCATGCAGCAATCCCCATCCCACTTGCAGAATAAAATCTGGTTTCTCTTAGAAAATCGATTCTTGTTAGAGGACACACTGATGCAATCACAGTAACTCGGCCTGCAGAGTGTTCATCCATCATTTCAGCGAGGAAAGATAGAACCGAATAAACAGTATAAATTTCTTTTAGCTTTTTTTAAACCATCAGGCATTACCGGATAAAATTGAACTAAAAAATTTAAAAGAATACTTTGATGAAAATACCTGCGAAAAAGTTGAAATTAAAACAAAAATATGCTATATAACAACGTAAAAGAAATTGGTTAACCACATGGAATTCAATTTAAAGTTAAAAAGCTTCAAAATAGGCCCAATTCCCTTTCCGGGATTTCAAAACAGATTGTAACTGGCAGATAATCAAGGGTATGTTCAGCTAAAAACAGAATCCTTGTTGTTTCCAAGCTCTTGTCAGAACTGACGTATATTTCCGCCTGCGTGGGATGGGAGAAAACTATTCTCCACGATGATTCATTAAAAGCCATTATTGAGCCTTGAGCTATCTTTGAGAGGCTATGAAACTATACCACCAGAAATAATCGTAGACTTGAGCTCTGGCATTTGTCTTCAACTCATGCAACATAACCAGAATTCTATATGATTTGACCCCACTGTCACGATCAGGCATTAAAGACCAAGCGCCAGTCATGAGGTTGTTTCTAACAAGAGAACAGATGAAGGAAAAGGATTTAACATTCATCCAGATGTGAATAAGATGGCGATAGACAGGTGTTGTCAACATGACCTGATAACTGGGTGGCATTGAACTCACCCAGATCAAGTTGGCTTGCCCAAACTCACTTCTTTCAATCAATCATACGTTTTTGCAGCTTTGCTATGTTATAGGCACAGCGCTTTAATCTCTGCACTGATTGGCCGCTTTTCACTAGACAAATATCTTCAATATTTTTTTAGACGTAGGCTTACAGTTGAAAGTTTGAGGTTACATTGGCTTTCCCCTAATTTTAAAAGCAATAACTACCAGTCACGAAAAACTTAGCCATTTTCTACTGAGCAGTAAATCGCAATTGACCCAAACATCGAAAATATGATATAATTTATTTTTGGCACGGATATTACAAATGTCGCAAAATGTGCACTAGCTATGACTCTACGGAAACGAATATATAACTCACATTCTTCTATACTCAACTATATCCAAGTGTGCAAGGTTCTTATTGAATAGCAATCAAATCTGCTCATATAAGAGAATACAGAAATAATAATTCAACAAAAACCCCGTAAAACATGATATTGAAGGTTTATAAAATGCCGGCTGAACTTTGTATAATGTTACTTATTTTCTCAGCAGCCTGCAGATCTATTAAAGGCAGAAAATTTTTAAACAGTTGTTTACATCATCTGGAGTGTTAGAAACTTTTATAAATTTATCTTAAATAAAACTTTAGGAGGCCAACGCTGAGAAATTTGATCACTGAATTTTATAATGAAACACAGCAGCAATTCTTAGCCAGAATGCTACGGCAAGTATTGAGGTTAGCAAACACGGTTGAAAGTGAATAGCAGGACTGAACACCGAATAAAATATCACGCCAGTAAAATACCAATTACAAAAGTAACAAAGACAACAGCAGCAGCAACAGCAACAACAACAACAACAACAACAACAACAACTACAGTAACAACTACAAAAATACTTGTCTGTGCAAACGTTTTGAGTTCGAATGAACGCACTTGTCCCGCATGGAATCATCATTAGGATTTATTTCGATTCTTACAATTCGATGATATGAACTTAGCTTTAGTTTATAAGCCTTGAACGTCTGGTCTTCTCCGAGTCCAGACCGGCAGTCAAAGACAAGTTCAAGCCTCTATACAAAAGAAGAATAAAGAAAAATATCTAAAACCTTTGGTTACGACCAAAGACGGGGTTGGGAAGATGCCGTACAGCAGCTGGCCGTAGCTTGGTCGAACACTTGACGTAAGCTATCTGAGACATACTGACAACAGGCTGAGAAGTGCAAAAAATCTAGCGCCGGAGCGTAAATACTGAAAACAGACTGACAGGTGCAACAGATCTAGCGCCGGAGCAAACATACTGATAACAGACTGAGAAGTGCAACAGATTCAGCGCCGGAACAAACATACTGAAAACAGACTGAGAGGTGCAACAGATTCAGCGCCGGAACAAACATACTGATAACAGACTGAGAGGTGCAACAAATTTAGTGCCGGAGCAAACATACTGAAAACAGACTGAGAGGTGCAACAGATTCAGCGTCGGAGCAAACATACTGATAACAGACTGAGAAGTGCAACAGATCTAGCGCCAAAGCAAACATATTGGCAACAGACTGAGAGGCGCAACAGATCTAGCGCCGAAGACATACTGACAACAGACTGAGAAAAACAAAAGGTCTAGCGCCGGCGCGGACATACTGAAAACAGACTGACAGGTGCAACAGATCTAGCGCCGGAGCAAACATACTGAAAACAGACTGAGAAGTGCAACAGATTCACCGCCGGAGCAAACATACTGATAACAGATTGAGAAGTGCAACAGATCTAGCGCCGGAGCAAACATACTGATAACAGACTGAGAAGTGCAACAGATCTAGCGCCGGAGCAAACATATTGGCAACAGACTGAGAGGTGCAACAGATCTAGCGCCGGAGCAAACATATTGGAAACAGACTGAGAGGTGCAACAGATCTAGCGCCGGAGCAAACATATTGGAAACAGACTGAGAGGTGCAACAGATCTAGCGCCGGAGCAAACATATTGGCAACAGACTGAGAGGTGCAACAGATCTAGCGCCGGAGCAAACATATTGGAAACAGACTGAGAGGTGCAACAGATCTAGCGCCGGAGCAAACATATTGGCAACAGACTGAGAGGTGCAACAGATCTAGCGCCGGAGCAAACATATTGGAAACAGACTGAGAGGTGCAACAGATCTAGCGCCGGAGCAAACATACTGACAAAAGACTGAGAAGTGCAACAGATCTAGCGCCGGAGCAAACATATTGGAAACAGACTGAGAGGTGCAACAGATCTAGCGCCGGAGCAAACATACTGACAAAAGACTGAGAAGTGCAACAGATCTAGCGCCGGAGCAAACATACTGACAAAAGACTGAGAAGTGCAACAGATTCAGCGCCGGAGCAAACATACTGATAACAGACTGAGAAGTGCAACAGATCTAGCGCCGGAGCAAACATACTGATAACAGACTGAGAAGTGCAACAGATCTAGCGCCGGAGCAAACATATTGGAAACAGACTGAGAGGTGCAACAGATCTAGCGCCGGAGCAAACATATTGGAAACAGACTGAGAAGTGCAACAGATCTAGCGCCGGAGCAAACATATTGGAAACAGACTGAGAAGTGCAACAGATCTAGCGCCGAAGACATACTGACAACAGATTGAGAAGAACAAAGGGTCTAGCGCCTGTGCGGACATACTGACAAAAGACTGAGAAGTGCAACAGATCTAGCGCCGGAGCAAACATACTGACAAAAGACTGAGAAGTGCAACAGATCTAGCGCCGAAGACATACTGACAACAGATTGAGAAGAACAAAGGGTCTAGCGCCTGTGCGGACATACTGACAAAAGACTGAGAAGTGCAACAGATCTAGCGCCGGAGCAAACATACTGACAAAAGACTGAGAAGTGCAACAGATCTAGCGCCGGAGCAAACATACTGACAAAAGACTGAGAAGTGCAACAGATTCAGCGCCGGAGCAAACATACTGATAACAGACTGAGAAGTGCAACAGATCTAGCGCCGGAGCAAACATACTGATAACAGATGGAGAAGTGCAACAAATCTAGCGCCGGAGCAAACATAGGAAAACAGACTGAGAAATGCAACAGATCTAGCGCCGGAGCAAACATACTGATAACAGACTGAGAAGTGCAACAGATCTAGAGCCGGAGAAAACATACTGAAAACAGACTGAGAATTGCAACATATCTAGCGCCAGAGCGGACATACTAACAGAGTGAGAAGTGCAACAGATTCAGCGCCGGAGCAAACATACTGATAACAGACTGAGAAGTGCAACAGATCTAGAGCCGGAGAAAACATACTGATAACAGACTGAGAAGTGCAACAGATCTAGCGCCGGAGCAAACATATTGGCAACAGACTGAAAGGTGCAACAGATCTAGCGCCGAAGACATACTGACAACAGACTGAGAAGAACAAAAGGTCTAGCGCTGGTGCGGACATACTGACAAAAGACCGAGAAGTGCAACACATCTAGCGCCGGAGCGGAAATATTGGCAACAGGCTGAGAAGTGCAAAAAATCTAGCGCCGGAGCAAACATACTGAAAACAGACTGAGAAGTGCGACAGATTCAGCGCCGGAGCAAACATACTGAAAACAGACTCAGAAGTGCAACAGATCTAGCGCCGGAGCAAACATATTGGCAACAGACTGAAAGGTGCAACAGATCTAGCGCCAGAGCGGACATACTAACAGAGTGAGAAGTGCAACAGATCTAGCGCCAGAGCGGACATACTAACAGAGTGAGAAGTGCAACAGATCTAGCGCCAGAGCGGACATACTAACAGAGTGAGAAGTGCAACAGATTCAGCGCCAGAGCGGACATACTAACAGAGTGAGAAGTGCAACAGATTCAGCGCCGGAGCGGACATACTAACAGAGTGAGAAGTGCAACAGATTCAGCGCCGGAGCGGACATACTAACAGAGTGAGAAGTGCAACAGATTCAGCGCCGGAGCGGACATACTAACAGAGTGAGAAGTGCAACAGATTCAGCGCCGGAGCGGACATACTAACAGAGTGAGAAGTGCAACAGATTCAGCGCCGGAGTGGACATACTGAAAACAGACTGAGAAGTGCAACAGATTCAGCGCCGGAGTGGACATACTGAAAACAGACTGAGAAGTGCAACAGATTCAGCGCCAGAGCGGACATATTGATAACAGACTGAGAAGTGCAACAGATCTAGCGGCGGAGCGGTTTATTGATTCACACAATGAGAGGTAATTGGTTAGCTGGTTGGATCAATAAACTTTCTTGTCGCCTAATTGAGCTATCTCTGGTAGTTGACGCTTGACGTCTGTATATTAAGCCTGGGTCTCACATAGCACGCTTTAAACTGGTGTGTGAACGTGTTGGCTATGCAAAATCATGGATGTTTACACGACACGCGGGTAAATAGAAAAGCTGTCGTGAAGTTTGCACTGTTTTTGGGTGTACAAAGGAAAGAATAACCTTTTCTGTAATATTGCGAGCAAGGCGGTAATGCTTTGAATAAAGATTAAAAAAAATAATACTATGTTATTCAGGACACAATTTTTTTTTGAGGCTGTCTCGCCTGCAGCTTCTCTGCTAACGAGATATAAACTAGAATGGGACATGATTGTCCCCTCCCACAAGGTCAACAAGATAGAAAAAAAAAAGATACGAAAAAGCCAGTTGAAACAAATTATTCAGAGAGGTGCTATTGGAAAAAGAAACGGAGAGAAAGGCGGACAGAGATTGAGGGAGGACATAGAGAGAGAGATAGGAAGAGAGAATGAGGGAGAAGAGAGAGATAGAGAGAGAGGGGGAAGGAGAGAGAGAGAGAGAGAGAGAGAGAGAGAGAGAGAGAGAGAGAGATAGAGAGAGAGGGAGAGAGAGAGATAGAGAGAGAGGGGGAAGGAGAGAGAGAGAGAGAGGGAGAGAGAGAGGGGGGGAAGAGGGGGGGGGGAGAGAAAGGAAAAATAAAATAACTACATTTATAGAAGACCGAGACCTTGCGCTTGATATCTTCCATTCTCTAGCATCGCACGGTGCCTCATTGCTTGCCTCAGGCAGGAGCTAAATTTCCCAAACCCCAAGATAAGCCACGGAAGAAAGACGCTCGACCAGGAGCAATGTGTGAGATACACGAGCCGATCTTCGGAAACTGTCTGCATTCCGCTGGTCCTAAACTTGTCCAAATCGATCGGCAGTGTCTTGTGATTCCGTCTGTGGGATCCATCCTCCGCACAGGACATCTTAAATTAAATGCCCCTGGGCTGCTATTATTTTTCTCCTCCAACGCCAGGGAAAAAAGAAATAAATGCATTGGCCCCGTCCGGTATTGCAATAATATCTTTTCGCTGAGCTGCTTTCAGGTTTGTATACACAAGCTTTCCACGGGAATGAGCTTACAGATTATGGAGGGGAAAGTAGAAGGGCAGAATAAACTTAATCTGTCTTTCTTATTAAAGGAAGACGTCGAGATTTAGGAATTAAATCCTTGATTTTTCAGCCGTGAGATTAATATTCTTTGTGCCATGACGGCGTATATACAATCACAGTTACTGTTTCTGCATCCACAACTCGTCCAAGTCTTAACCCTTTCATATTATTTGTAATGTAGAAAACAAAAATTATTTTCTTTGAAAAAGATGTGGCTTATGGAAGCATTCCGTCGACCCTTATCGCGAATTCCCCTAAAACAGTCACATCTGAGACAAAAATCAGGCATATTGGCAGTGTTCTATAATTTTTTTTTTTTTTTTAATTCTCTTTTCAATGAAATTTTTAAAAAATGAATGTTTAAGAGATAAGATGTTCTTTTATGGTGTGGCTTAATGAAAATAACCACGAATCAAAAGGACATTAATTTCGACATAAATTTGTCTCTTAACCTTTTATACTTGTTTTCGTTGAAAGCAAAAGGTTTATTCTTCCTCATCTTAATTTAAAACAAACCCTAGTCATAATCAATAAAAACAATAGATGGCCTGAAATCTAAACAAACCAAACAATCATTACAGATTCGCAGTCAGCAGCATCTCCGCAGCTAGCCCTAATCAAAACAACAACATCAAAATGTGTATCCCAAGGCTCTTTAGAGACCCGCTAATGCTAATGCTCAAATTATGATCGGGTTAAACTACGTTACCATGGAAACCGTTGTTTTGTGCGCAGATCACCGGGTTCTTGAAATCGCTTACCTCGAATATAATTAAAAACGACATCGGTGAACGCTGCATAATTCTTCCCAATATTTTGTGTATAATTCTTTGTTTCCTGATCCGGTTGGATATGTGCAACGCCAGTGCAGCCGAAGAGCGAATCTGACAACCTGACAACATGTTGAGCTTAGCCTGACTTGGCCAAACCTACCAAAATGTTGAGAGGAGCGGGGAGGATGGGGAGGTGTGAATGTTTTTAGAGTGAATATAGGGAAGAGAAAGCGAGTTCATAAAGAGTTTAACCCCTTAATTAGTGTAAAGTTGTGAGCTCTCTCTAAAAGATTTGCTAATACAAGAGGCTATCGTTTCTGAACATAGAAACCTTCAAAAGCACTGACGCCAATACCATTACTTAGGGGCTAAAGGGCACAAATTCATGTCTAAAAAGTAGATGTCACAAAAAGCGCATTGAGGAAAAAGATAACCATTAGGGATAAGGACCGTAGATGTCTTCTAAAAAGATTCTAAATAGTTATTGGGCAGAGCTCTTTGTGGCATTTTTCTCACACGATACTTGGGTCATCGTGGAGACACATAATAATTGTGGAAGAAAACATTTGGGTAGCGTACAGAATCTGAGTTCCTGGTTCATGACTTTCAACAAAGTGCGAAGCTAGATGTATGAACAAACAAATTCGTCTTAAGAGAATTAGAACAGGTGGATATTGGAGAGAAAGAATTAGGGTCATAATTGAACAGATTAGCTGTGTCCGCAAGTATTGCAGCTCCTCGCTCCTCGCATTTTACATTACCGAACTAATCTTGAAGATTTGTGTTTATCTTTGTACACACGAATCATCACAGTCACAAAATACGATCACACGTCAAGCGTCAAGCGTTCAACAAATTATTACTGAAATTTCTTCCTCTCTGTCTGTGTGTCTGTCTGCCTCTCTCTCTCTCTCTCTCTCTCTCTCTCTCTCTCTCTCTCTCTCTCTCTCTCTCTCTCTCTCTCTCTCTCTCTCTCTCTCTCTCTCTCTCTCTCTCTATCTATCTATCTATCTCTCTCTCTATCTATCTATCTCTCTCTATATATATATAAATATATATATATATATATATATATATATATATATATATATATCTCGCTTTGTTTTTGGATACGACTTCCTTCTGTGCTTTTTATATTGACTATCTTTTCATGATGTTTCATAAAACATGACTTTTTTTCATTTTCCTTTCTTCATTTTATTTTTCACGATGCACTCTTCCATTTTTCAAACCTTTGGGGCATAATTTGAAATTCAATAAAAAAGAAATACTCAGCTTTATAAATCAACCGCTCTATGTTTTGCGCAAAAAGAATAGATTTTTTCCCATGTGCCGGTCAAGGCAGCTTGCTTTTCTATGCCTTTGTTATGTGTCTTGCCATTTTTGTTGCATTTCTTATTAAATACAATATGCTATATTCTTATCTATAACCTAAATATATCATATCAGACTATCTTTATCTTTCAAAGGACAATGCAATATTCATAGTTTCAGAAGAAATCTAATTCAACCTCATTACAAATTTGAAATGCTGACTTAATAAATTTTCTTCGTGTAGAAATAGTTTGATCCGATGAGAATTAAAATCGATGCCATCGTATTTAGCTCTATTTCTCAAGAGCTCAGAAAAAATCTTACACAAGACTTCAAATATCTTCCAGAAAAATCAAATCAACGCAATAAAAATCTTTTACACTGACGTTTTATATTTTCTCTACACGAAACTATTTTGAAACTGTTCAGATTTTCTGCACTCATCCTCATTCGCTATTGAAGAGGAATTATTGATTGTAAATCTCGTCAACACAAATAAGCCAAATGACGAATCAGCTTTCAGTTTTTGCTGATGCTACTGTCGACACAATGCTCTTAAAAGCGCAAAATTTTAGCCAGATAAGATGTCAAAAATTGGGAATGACATAAATTCATAAATAAATTTTTCTATTTTTTTAAGTAACAAAATGATTTTAAGGGACATGTTTTTCTTGATACTGGATCAGCGCTAAGCGGATCCATTTTTGAGGCCAAACTCTGAGAAAGCCTAATGGCCACACCGAGAAACAGTTTTGGGTTGTAACACTTGAAGTGACCAGGAACCAGCTGTAACTCCTCTAGTACTGAGCGATTCTTCCACCGGGAAGTGAAGTTTTCTCACACCAAATCAATCAGAAACACTTTCATCAAGAATGGTAGGCTGTTTAGTTTGCGATGTTTCTCGTATCAGAATGTCTTTGAGCTATCTTGCCTTGAGGTAGTTTACTACAGCGAGGATCTCTGATTAAGTGGGGTAAAGCCTGATCATAAAGTATACCAAAAAAAAACTTGCTCTAAAAGTAGTAAAAAGCTACAATTTGTTCAGTGTCAGGGACAGTAGATATTTGGATATTTTTCTATACCATTTAGCTTCTATCATAGATCAAGGAAGGGAAGATTATTTCATACAGCAAGAGCATCACTCTGCTGAGTGTTGCTGAGTATGATGGTAATTAGCGTCGACATCGCTTGATATATGTGCCATCAAAGGACTTAGTAAAAAATACCTGAACACTTTTAACTTATTGCTTGCATGATCCAAAAGAATGATTATTAGTGGACAAATAAAGTAAGATCCTCTATGTAAGAGACATGTAAAAATGTGAAAACTATGTAGAGAAGAAGATAGGGCACAAGAAATCACCTACAAGATGAAAACTGGAGCAATAAAAGGCTGCTCATGAAAGGAGCTGGTTAAGTTGTTTTGTTTTTTATATCACAAACGGATGAATAGAAAACAAACTTTAAAAAATCAAACATCACAAGAAGTAGGCCTAAACTCTTTTTTTTCACTGAAGGATAGGGAGGACAGCACTATCGGTTCTTTAGATGAATTTTCTGTTTAGCCAGAGGCATAATATAGCGGCAGTCTGGAGGCGCCTGGGATGAATTATTGATCAGTGCTTTGAAAGGACGGCAAAATGCGACTTTACTAGACTATGGTGGGTTGCGAGACCGAAAATGGTGACCAAATCTCCACTCAGTCACTCCCGAAGTAGGACACATGTCCTTGGTTTAGTTCGCGATGTTTCTCGTATCAGAATGTCTTTGAGCTATCTTGCCTTGAGGAAGTTCACTACAGCGAGTTTCTCTGATGAAGTGGGGTACAGCCTGATCGTAAAGTATATCACAGAGCTTTCACTTACATTCAGTGAGTACCCTCCAATCTATAGACTGCATCTTTGATCGTACTGGTTACAACGATAAATTTCTCGCAGCCTGATCATAGAGTAGACTTATACCTCAAAGCTATCACTAACAGTCAGCGAGTACCTTCCAATCTATAGACTGCATCTTTAATCGTACTGGTTACAACGATAAATCTCTCGCAGCTTTATCGTAGAGTAGACCTAAACCTCAAACTGCTCAAAGCTATCACAAACAGTCAGCGAGTACCTTCCAATCTATAGACTGCATCTTTGATCGTACTGGTTACAACGATAAATCTCTGGCAGCCTGATTGTAGAGTAGACCTAAACCTCAAAGCTATCACTAACAGCCAGCGAGTACCTTCCAATCTATAGACTACATCTTTGTACTGTACACGTTACATGCGATAATTCTTTCGCACGTCACGACAACGTTGTCTTAACAAACATAGCATGCTACGAGCCAAACTAATAATGTCAGCAGAAACAATCTCGCATGTGACCAGGAAGAAATAATAAGGAATTGCAGTTGCCTCTTGATATCTCTCCTTTTGTGATGGTACATTGCCAAACATTGATTGAGTTGTTTGGTATTTTAGACCTGATTCGGTAGGATTATTCAAGTCCTGTTCCGGGTGATGGTTTTACACTTAGATCCATCATGCTTATATGCCTACATTAGTATGTAAAGGCTAAAGACATATAATAATATGAGATACCAGAGAAAAATTGGAGGAAAGATCATGTTTTATGCTTTAAATTCATATTTGAATCAAAGTAGGGTTTTCTCTGAAAGATAAAAAAACGTGTCATGTGATGATTGCTAGAGACACTTCCATTTTTCGGCGACTGGAAATTTTTGTTCCGAATTTTAGGTAACATTTGAATTAGTAAGAATGTTAATTTATCAAATTAAAACAATTGTAAGATTATCGGGGATCAGGCAAGGACAAAACATGTAGTCATCTTTTGCCCTAACAATCAGTGCTGTTCTTATTCATAGCAAAGAAGATACATTATGAATGCACGCGATATGCTTTAAGTCACAGAAAGTACTCATATATGAAAGGGCTTACAACCTTTTTAAAGCTATGGATTCAGCGCACAGATTGTATGGAAATGACGTTAAACAGTTATGGCTATATATTAAGATTACGTACCTGTTGTTGTTTTTTATTATTTTTAAGCCCGATGTAGCAGAGTATCAAAAAGCGACAACAAAAACTTCACGACATCACTATCCAGGACTGCAGGACTCGGCGTGTTTGAGATGACGAGAAAGAAGTTGTTGCAGTGTTAACAGCAGCAAACGTCCCAGCAAGTGAGGAGGTTGTTAGCTCCATGATTCTCCTGTCGCCGTGAGTTAGCGGTATGCCGGACCCTCCCCAGGCGCTGGGAGAACGTCTCTGGGTGAGTAGGGAGCCCGGAGCGGGAAGCGCTGGTGCTGGGGACGCGGAGCCCGGGGACGGAGAGGAAAATAGTCTGGCAGAGGTGTGGGGGAGGGCTGTAAAGGAGGTTCAGGCCGGACTTTTCTATACTTAGAACTGAGCTGTCTCTAGGTTGAGTAAACAGAGGAGAGAGGCAAAGAGACAGATAGACAGAGAGGCAGGCACATAGGGAGGCTTAGAAGATAAGAAGAAGAGTACAAGGGAGAGGGGTGGAGGGAAAAAAAGGGAAATAGAGCAAGCAACATTAAA